>JAWWMK010000008.1:12029649-12051770 GCA_035047105.1 Galeopsomyia nigrocyanea | reverse complement strand
AAATTCCGGAAGCTCTAGCGTTACAATGTATTTTTGCCATTTTAGGCTTCAAGAATCGGCATTTTTTTAATAGATTTTGTCATATATACGCGATCGAATTTCCCGATGACGGTAAAATTGCCAAAACGATCTTTGATTCGATTAATGTAATATTTTTGCGAACGAGACGCGAACTCGAACGTTTTGTATTTTCAGAGTGCTCCAAAAATCATTTTTCGGTAAAAGCTATCTTTGACTTTATACATTTGATTGAATACCATTTAATTTTCACCAGTGAAAATCAGTCCGCTACCCCAATCCCCCCTTGGAACCGTCCCAACGCGCAAACACATAATACACACTCGTTAATCAAACAGGCATCGAAATAACACACACATAAAAACCCTCTCACAGAAAAAAAAGAACAAAAAAAAAACGGGCGTACATATACGCTCGCGGAACTATACGAGCCAAGAGAAATCGCAGGTAATTTCCATCGGGCGTATACACACACACACTGTGAGTTTAACGTGCATGCTCATCAGCCTGAGTACACACATACACGTATATAAGCGCACTGAGCCGCTCGCTGCTGTTGCTGCTGCTGCTGCAGTCGAGCCAGCACATCGTGTGTTGTAAGCGCGATGCGAGTATAGCGTAAGACGGAAGCGCTGTCGGCGTTCCGCGAACACGCAGCCCGTGTATTATGGGGCCGGGATTACGCGCTGCTGCGACACGTGTTGGCCTCTGCATTACGCGACACCGACGCCTGCCGTTTGGGTTATAGGCCAAAGTGTCGTTGACAGAGAGGGATCGACTATGATGATGATGATGATGATGATGATGATGATGATGATGACGAAAATTTTTGAGGGATTAATTATCGACAGGGGTTCTTTGGATTATTAATTTGACGTATAAGGCATTGTTTTCAGTTGAGTATGGTCGAGATTTAATTCATTTTTTTAAATGTAGAGGGGGTGGTAATTCTGTATGTAGAAAAATTTCGCGTTGTCAAGTTCTATCACACTACTCGATCTCTCGCACATGCAACAACTAATAAATCACAAATTGCCACCCATTCACCACTGTTGACAATTCGAAGAATAACCACAAATAACGAAAAAAAAAAGAAGAACAAGACGTCCGAGGAGTACGAAGCAAAGAAGCGAACGTACATTATAATAGGCGCGGGAAATATAATGGAGACACAACGCGCCTCTCTCGCATGAATATGCATTACTGCGAGTAAACAGGGCTCTTGAATCAATATTTCGCTTAATAACACCGCTCTGCGTTCGTTCGTTGCCTATGCTTGGCGTGTGTGTGTGTATAATGCATATCATATAGTTTCCTCCGCGTGCGTTGCAAACCTTGCGTCCATATACCACGGCGTATATCGCCTCCCTTGTGTTCACGACGTGTATGTGTGTGTGTGTCTTGACGCCAGTGTCTATACCCTCGGGGCCATCCAACTTTCTCTCTCTCTCTCTCACGTGTCACCTGCTCTTTCGCGCGCGCTCTCTGCGTTTATCTGCTTGAAACGTACTCTCGGCTTTATTGATTTTCGAGAGTAAACTACTGCGAGACAACGGTCATGATTATATTGCAGTTGCGGGTTTGTTAGGTACATAAATAAACTTCTGCATATACAGAAGTTATAATTACAAACGAGAAGTTTTATTCGTGTACTTTCGCAGTTGTTGTTCGAGTACATCAAACTAATATTTTCCAATCGACAAACTTATCACACATAGGTATATATTTATTTTACTCGAATGTTTAGCCATTAGATTTACAAAAATATCACCGCGGAATGTCTTTGGTTTTTCTCATATAGGTATGCGGATGGAATTCGTTCGGTTAGTAGAGAAAAAAGGCTCGTTTTTCCAAATGACTCGGTAGGTATACCGACGAAGTCGACGAACGACGAACGACGACAACGGGGAGTCTGACTTGGCTTATTTTAGTCGATGAGAAGCAGATGCCGCCGCCGCGAGATCGAGAGTGGAATTTCAGAGCTTGTTTTCGTTCGCTTAACGAAAATTCATAAAACGCCCATCTGGCAGCAACAGCAGCAGCAAAAAAAAAAGATAGGGAGAGATTCCCATGAAGGGGGTACACGACACGTGTTGTTGTTGTATTATAACCCTGCGCGCGTGCTGTGGATGTTCTCTCGCTCTCGAGGGCCACTTACTATCCTGACTGTGTTATTTTTTTTTTTTATTTTCTGGGATTAGACGAGTGATTCATTACAGCTTTTGTCGCGATGGGGTGATGGCGAGGGTGATGGTTGTAGCCTCGTGATTTTCGATGAGTAAATTTAGACATTGTTTGTAGTATTTTAGATACGATAACCCTTCGGAATCATTAAAAATCTGCTCGCAAATATAGAAGTGAAACTGCTGTTCAAACACTTGATACTCGATGAGCGCAACAAAAAAATAATCCTCAAACAAAGCGCAACAACAGCATCCGATAATCCTAAAGGGGAGAGAGAGTTTGCTAGCGTTGCAAAAAAAAAACAAGAGAGAATTTTTTTTTTGCCACTCGCTGCGCCTAATAATTCCCCATGGCCGCCGTAACAGCTTCAACCCCACCCGCCGCGAAAAAAAGAGGGTTTCACGCCTGGGCGCTTACTGCTCGATGTTGCTTTTTTTTTTTCGTCGGCGGGATAATTTACGACTGTATAGGGCCGATCGAGAGATTTATGAAATGTAAACTCCGTCGGAGAGCGTAGAATTTCGGGAAGAGAGATGCGGTAGCTCTTAATTTACACAAGAGAGAGAGAAACTTGCCGCTTAAAGTGATTGCGCTCTAGCAAGTTTCTCTCTTCTCTTTATTACGTATTCCGAGCTCGCGCGCCACGACAGAGAGAGAAGGGAGCGATTTGTAAACTCGAGCAAACGAGAGAGAGAGAGAGAGAGGAAATGGAACGCTGCTTTGGAAAATCGGAGGGAGAGAAGCTGCAAGCGAGCGAGCGAGGACGTGTTGGGATTATTTCGTGACGAATCGCTGAGACATCGATTTTACGTGTCTCTCTTTTCGGTGGCAAACGTTGCCTCGCTTTCCCCCCCGGCAATCATGAGATTACCTTCGACGTGAGGGAGAATTAATTGCGAAAATAGCAATGAGAAATTGTTTTAAAAAAGAGTGTTTTTTTTCGTATGCTTTCCGAGACGGAATATTTTCAACTTTTCATATACGTCTGTAGATGGAGTCCGTGATTTTGTTTCTGAATGCGAAGGAGTCAAACTTTGTTCATACATGCATTCACGTTGAAAATGTGTACTTTTAAATTTGTACAAACTCATTTTGATGTGTCAGTTTTGTCCAGTTTCACTCAATAATCTATAAGGTGAAAATAATTAAAAAATAATAACAAGTACTGACTATCCGATCGTATCACTCAAAAAAAACTTTCAAAAAATATATATAAATATAAGTCTAACCATAAATCTCGTTTATCCAGCAACAGCGACCCGACATGTCAAGGATACTACAGCAAATGCAGATGCAACAGTTACCCCCAGGCGCTGCACTTGGTCCACACCCAGGATTGCCAGGATTACCAGGATTAGGACCCGCGGGTGGTTTGCAAGTACCGACCTCCACCTCGGCGGCTCTTCTCAGTTTGGGTTTGAACCCCGGGGCTCCACCTACACCTGGAAGTACCAGCTCGCATCCTCTTTCGATGCTCAGCAAACCTGATTTACATCGCAATAGTCAGCCCGACGATGCTAAAAGTAATGGAGGTGAGCATTGTTGCTGTACGTAAATATTGTCGATTCGGTTTTCAAATTACTTTTTGAACTTTCAATTTTTAACGAAGCAGTTTTAAAGTCGAAAACCACGACTGGGAAAAATAAACAATTCGGAAAACCAACCATGGAGCTTTTCGTATACTACAATCCTCCCCCTCCCGATAAGTATAAATAACGGCGCGAACAAGCCGTATCGCGTTGAATGGGTGCGCGTAAAAACAAAAAGTCCCTCTGTATACGCGACGCGACAAGCTTTTTTTTTTTTTTGCGCCAGAGCTCGGAAAAACTCGTGGGGAGCCATTTTACACGCGCCGCTAAAAATGCAAATACTCGAGCGTGTGTGTGTATGTGCGCGACTACCCCGCTGAGCGCATAAAGAACAAGGCCAATAATGGTCCATTTGCAATTTGGCGTGACGCGGTGGTGGTGTGCGACACCGCCCGGCAAAATAATTGAGACTGGCGTTCGCGAGGGCAAATCGTATTTTTTTTTTTCGTTTATTTTTTTTTTTCATCGTTCGTCGGAATTTTCGATAATTAATCGGTTTTTTTCTCTCTTTTCACACGTGCACGGTGCATGCAGATTGAACGGGTAAAAGTTGGAAATTGAAAAACGCGATTATGAGAGCGTGTAATCTTTTTGATCCAACGAAAAAAAAAGTAGCGAGAGAGATGCTTTAATTTGAAGCTCTCTCCCTCTCTTTTCACCGGCCGGGAAAAATGTTCAAACTTTTTTATAGGTTTCAAAAGTTGCATCTCGCTCTATGTACATACTCGGTAATTCCCTCTCAGCTGCGCTTCGCGAAAAGAGAGAGAGAGAAAATTTTTTTATCCGCTTCCTCATCTAAAATTCTCGGGGTGAAAAAAAATCGCGCGGGGGTGGGGGCGAAAAACGTTTGATCCACCCAGGAAGATGTGCGCACGTCAAACGAAACGAAAAAAAAAATAAAACTGAGCGCGCGAGAACTTTGAAAAGCAGCAGCAGCAGAGCTGAGCGCGTAAATATGCATGAGAGGATCATTTATAGCGCACGCGACGTTATTAACATTCTATCGGCGTGCGCGCGCGGAGTGCTTTTTATTTTTACAGAGGAGGGTAGGGTAGCTAAATCAACGTGTGTGTATGTGTGCACCTGCGAGCGTGGGGTTTTTTTATGCAAGCGCGAACGCGAAAAGCGTCGACTCTTTTTTTCTCTCTCTCGCTGTGTTTTTATTTGCGCGAAAGCTCGGACGTAGCAGCGAAAGAGAGTGGTTGCGCCAGAGGATTTTTTTATCAACGTTTTTTTGCTATTTTTCTGTTTCAGGACTCAGCTCTGCCGAGGAGAGACACGTGAGTAAATAAATAAATACAATTTTCGCGCAATTTTTTTTTTTGCGCGATTTCATCTGCTGTAACTGTTTTTTTTTTTAATTTTTTTTCGCATACATTACGTTCGATGGTTGTGATTACACGTTAATACAAATTTTTAGTTAATATTTTTAAAATATAAATTTTTCTTTATTTGTATTTTCAATGCTAGTCGTAAAACTTGTCAAAACTTCAAAAATCGTGATTAATTTTCACTTTATTAAAATGATTGATAGAGGGAGTCGCTGATCCGCATTACGTATGTGAAATGCTGTAGCATTGTTCACATAATTAGAGTATCGAATCTTTCAATCGATCTGTAAACTAATGTTTAAAATAATTTAATAGCAAAAAATTGAAGTGTACGTATTTGACGCGTATCCATTCGTGCCCAACAAACTCAAAGAAAAATAATATCATTCCACACTCGCACGCAAACATCGAAAGCCACAAAAATATATATGTATAGAAAGAGACGTATATACACTCTCCTCGTGGCTTATTGTTCGTCGCTCCATTACCCTTTCTCTCTCTCGCAAGTATATAAGGGGGTTGCATTCTTCCGCCGCGAGGGGATAATTAGCGCGGCCCTCCGCCGCCGCCGCGAGCTTCCATTTCCGCGAAAAAGAGGCTCCGCGCTCGGAGCCTGTAATCATCGCGGGACCGCAACGCCCATCGACGCCCCCATCGCGCGCGCGGCACTCATTCTATTTTCATTCTTTTGTATATACCTCCTCGTCTGTAATCACTCTCTCCCCATCTCTCTCTCTCTCTTTTTAGATGTATCCTTCTTTTCTATTTTTTGCTTGCTTCGATCCCCCTTTCCTTCTTCGTCTTTTTTTTTTTTTCGTGATGTATACGCAACGCTCATTGAATTACACGTTTGCTTGCCCCGCGCGCGCGAGGCGAGATTCCAAGGATCAAATGCGATGTTTATTAGGCGGGTCTGTAATTTTGATTAATTTATTCAGAGAAGCGTGCTGGTGGCGCTTTTTCATTTTTTTGATTTGTGTGTGGAGGTTTCGAAATGATTGAATGTAACTTTGATTCTCATGATATCGTTTTTTTTTTATACCTCTCGAGGAAAATTTTAAAATAATTCACAGAGCGAATAAGTCTAATGAGGCCCACGTGACTCGCGCAGCCCTGCACACGTATCCTCTCGTGTGTATTATAGTCCCGAAAAAAAGAAGAAGAAATCCGTTGAACCATATATATACGCTGCTCTCGCGCTGCGTCGCACCTCCGAGGCATTCCTTTTATTCTCTCTTTCTCTCTTTCGCTTCTCATTCACGCCCACGAATCCCCTCGAATTCCATTATGCCCCATTACCGCGCAGCTCCTCTCTCGGCTCTTTCTTTCTTTCTTTTTGCTCCGCTGCAGCAGCAGAGAAGGCTTTGTTTATTCGCCGACCGCGCGCCTGAGAACCCTTTCCGTTGGGACTTCCTTATGCTATACACGAGTTTTTATGCTGCTGTTTTCGACGAATTCCCCCCAGAGTTGTCAGATTTTTTGACACCTTCGAGACAACGATTGCCAAATTGGTCGGCACTGTTTTTTTTTGTTTAGTCGTGAGAGATGAATTTCTTCGATTTACATCTTGCAAGTTGAGTTTGTACAGCGATTCTGTGAAGTAAAAACAACAAATAAATATTAGAAATTCTATTCTCGTTAGAAGAAGAAGAAAAAAAGGGGTATCGGACGTATCCCACTTAGCAAAAGACATACAACGCTTCACGCTCGATTTCCCAGCGTCGTCGCTTTATCTTTGGACTTTCACGAGAAATACGACAGAAAGAAAAAAAAAACGACGGAAACCGCGGAGGCACGAAATCGAAATGTATCTCGCAGCTTCTCTAACACGAAGAAACGTTTTTTTCTTCTTTTGGATTCCCTTCTCTCTCTCGTTTCTCACGAGTAAGACTCCTTTTCTTGGCATTTTTTTTTGTATTCACAAATGGAGACTTCAAATTCGACCTTACAAATTACCAGCCGCAATGTTATATCGGTAGTTCGTTTCACTTACTCTGTAACTTTCTTCGTTATAGGTTGAGAAAAAAAAAACGAACGTACATGCTTTCCATTATCATACGTATCACGGATAGAATGAGATTCAATCAGTCTCGTTCATCGGCGATTTGTTCGCCTCGATATATACATAATGTACACACGCGTACGCCCCCATCTCGTGGAGTGGCGCGATTAATCAGATGACAAGAGAGAGAGAGAACTGAGAGAAATCGCCGCTTGACACGACGATGCCCTCTTCGATGTATATATACATTCAAACGCTTCCGTTCGTCACGCACCATTGAATCGTTGGCTCGATGTTCAATAGATTGATTAGCTCGACTTCATCACTGTGCGGGTTTCACGCGCTTCGTCATCTTTCTTTTTCTTCAGGATAAGTGATTAATTGACACTGCGATGTAAGCTTTTATGTTTCTTTTTTTTTGACTGTCGTTGTTGATAAATGCGGCGGTTTGTTGAAAGTTTTCTTCGCGCGATATATAAGGTTTTGACAAGTGAAAACGACACACTATTGCAATTACAAGTAGACACAGTTGATTCTAAACGAACGCGAGTCGTATAATCATCATGCTATTGCAAACGAACGTTGGTCGTAAATTATATTTACTCGCGGAGCCGCGTTGATTGCGCGAATGACGCAAAAGAAAACATAAAGTGTACACGTGTAAAAACGTATCTGATTGCAGAGGAGCTCGATATCGCCAGGTGAAAAGTATATCAGACCGCGTTCACCGCAAGAGTCGCATCACGGACATCCAGCGCAAAATCATCACGATCATCCGATTCACATCAAGAAGCTCAAGAAGGAGCATGACAAGGATCTTGGTCATGTAAGTAATTCTTATACGTATATATACATATACATACCGCGTGTCACATTCGCTCGCGAGAAAACACTCTTATATCTGGCGTTGTATAAGTTTGAAATTATAACGAATGTAATTCAAACGAACTAATTCCGCGCTATAAACTTTCTTCCGAAAACCGTTTCTCCATCAAGCGCGCCGGGCGCGCGCACGGTAAACTCGTCGTTGAAAACTTTATCGCGACGCTCGGGCGTCCGTGTAATAACACTCCGAGGAAGTGAATTAAAATCTCCGTGACTGTCTAATTCTAATCAGCGAGATTGTCGCAGTAGCGAAAGCAATTTGGGTAATGAAACCACGTCGCAACGCTCGAGAGATAAACCAAACTTTTTTTTACGAGGAATAGGTGACACTCGCGTGCAAAAAAAATTGGAAATGAATGTGAAAGGAACTAAATCTATAGATACTCGTTTCTCTTTTTCAATCTTCTGCTGCCGTTGAATGAGATGAGAGGCAAACGACGAGACCTCTTGAAAGTCTTTGTAATGAGAGAGAGAATTTTTTTTTTGGCGTTCAAAGAAAATTTCAATTTCGCTGGTTCAATAGAACTTTTTGAGTTATGACCCGGTCGAGTATTTAGTTTTTTTTTTCATTCTTCATTTCAATAGCCTTCTCTCGAGAGTTTTTCGAGTGAAAGATATACACTCACTTCGACGCGTAGACAATTATTTGCCGAAGACTTATCAAACGTAATTTCCATTTCCCAAACTAACAGAGCGACGGCGAAAAGAGCGATCAAGACCTGGTAGTGGACGACGCGAGCGACTGCCCGAACAGTCCAGCGGTGAACGGCACCTCGTCGCCCCGTGAAAACGGCATCGACAAGCTCGGCGTGTCGAATCTCGGCAGCGGAAGCAGCAGCAACAGCGCGAGCAACGGCGCCAACGGTACGTCCAAGAAGGAATTGCCGCCGCACTCGCCTCGCAGCGGCACGAGCAGCAACGCCAGCACGCCGTCGGCCAAAAAGATGGAGGAGCGCGAGAAGGCGACCACACCGATTTCCAAGCCCCTCACACCGACATCCGCTCCACCCCTGAAACCCTCGGTATCGAGCAAAACTCTGCAGGGATTACCGCCTCCGACTGCCGCTTATCCGGCCCATTATCCACCTGGCCCACCTCATCATCTGCCACCAGGAGCCCAACATCAAGCTCACGTCGAGCTGATGGCTTACAATGGCTATGCTGCGCCTAGGGTACCAGCCAGTTTGCCCCAACAATTGTACGACCCGCATGGGGCTATGAGGGTGCCGCCCGTTCCCGTCGGCACTGTGCCCGGTGGAAAACCGTAAGTCTTCATCTGCTTAGAATAGATTGATCGATTGATTTTCTTTTTCCATTTCGAACTTTTTAAATGTGATGTTTTACTTGATATAATTTTTACGATCAATTCTACAAGTACAGTTGCGTAACGTCATTGTTTCGTTATGTCATTGCAGAGCATACAGCTTTCACGTATCGAACGACAACGTGATGGTTCCGGTGCCCTTTCCGCCGGACGCGCTGAGTGGCGTCGGTATCCCGCGTCACGCGCGTCAAATCAACACTCTCACCCACGGCGAAGTGGTCTGCGCGGTGACCATCTCCAATCCAACCAAATACGTGTACACCGGCGGCAAGGGATGTGTCAAAGTCTGGGACATAAGCCAAGGCGGCAGTAGCAACGCCAAGCCCGTGTCGCAGCTCGACTGCCTGCAACGCGACAACTACATCCGATCGGTGAAACTGCTGCCCGACGGCCGAACTCTGATAGTGGGCGGGGAAGCCAGTCAGCTTAGCATTTGGGATCTGGCGAGTCCGACTCCGAGGATCAAGGCCGAGCTCACTTCCTCGGCACCCGCTTGCTACGCGTTGGCTATCTCGCCCGACTCCAAGGTCTGCTTCAGCTGCTGCAGCGACGGCAATATCGCCGTTTGGGACCTGCAGAACCAGACGCTCGTGCGACAATTCCAGGGACACACGGATGGTGCTTCGTGTATCGACATCTCCGCCGACGGCTCGAAATTGTGGACCGGTGGACTGGACAACACCGTGCGATCGTGGGATTTGCGCGAGGGACGACAACTGCAGCAACACGACTTCTCGTCGCAGATCTTCTCGCTCGGTTACTGCCCGACCGGCGAATGGCTGGCCGTCGGCATGGAGAACTCGAACGTCGAGGTGCTGCACGCCACGAAACCCGACAAGTATCAGCTTCATCTGCACGAGTCTTGCGTTCTCTCGCTGAGATTCGCCTCCTGCGGCAAGTGGTTCGTCTCCACCGGCAAGGACAACTTACTCAACGCTTGGCGCACGCCTTACGGCGCTTCGATATTCCAGGTGAGCAACAGCGAGATTTACGACCGTATATGTACGCACGCGGCGTGCTTCTTATATTACTCTCGCGGTTTGGCGCCTTTTTTCTCTCTATTTTTTTTATGGATGACTCGATACGTGCAGACAATTTTTTTTTCTACTTTTGCGGAGAGTTGGATGCGGGCTTGCGTTTATTATCGATCAACTGGTTTTTTTTCAATACTGAAATGTAGGAAGAAAAATATAAAGTTACAAAAGAAAATTATAAAGAAATGAATTTCTACGGTATTCTGTCTTCGGAATCTGTCTGAAACATTCGCAAACTCTCTCGAGTGCTGCTACTGCTGTCGCGTCCAAGCCATTACCCCATCATTCGTCGTTCAGAGCAGCAGCAGCAGTAGCACTCGAGATGGAGAATCACTCTATCGAGTAAGTCTTTAACGTTCCATTACGACGCTCTGTTTGCAGTCGAAGGAGTCGTCGTCGGTACTGAGCTGCGACATCTCGGCGGACGACAAGTACATCGTCACTGGCTCCGGCGATAAGAAGGCCACCGTCTACGAGGTCATCTACTGAAGTGGCCTGAAACGGAACCACCAGCACTGAGGATGATAATCTCTCTCTTCACTCTTCTCTCTCTTTAACCCTCTTGTATATATGACGCCCTCCCACCCTTTCCCTCCTTCTATTTCCTCAATATTATAACGCACCAAGCTGTCTCATTTTTATCTCACGCTTTCATCTTTACTTAGTGAACAAAAAAAGACGTGATGGACGAGTGCGACGAGCATTCCTGTTCTCTTGATTTTTTCTTCTCTTTCTGTCTAATTTATCGTTGCATTGAAAATGTGGCACAGGCATGGGCGCGCGCACGTCACGCTCGTCCGGTGCACTCTGCACTTCTTTTTTGTCTCGAGAGCGAGAGAAAAGAAAACGACAGACAAAAAAATTGAAAGAAGAAGAAAAAAAGTCGTCGTTTTGCAGAGTAAACTCGCGAGTTCATTCAACGTTTGTATGTACATTTTGTATATAGCTTTTAACGTCTTAGGTACATACCGTCATATTTTTCTACGTGACCCATCACTCTTTTTTTTTGTGTCTTTGTGTGCGCGACGACGACGACGACAACTACGACGAAGATCTCCAGTGACGAAGAAAAAGCGAACTTTCAGATGTGAAAAAAAAAAACGATTTAGAAGTTATACGTTAAAAAAAAGATCATTATGAGATAGAAAAAAAAGCTCTGTAAATATATCATTATGTCGAATCGTATATGTAACATTCAATACACACTCCACATTTGCGATATAAAGTTTCGCTAGTGAAACTTATATACACACACACACACACACACACACACAAACACGACACACACGTACGAAAAAAAAACGAGTCTATTACAAATAAAGAAATAAATATGACCAAAAAAAATGAACTTGCAAACCAGTTTATTAATTAATCCCAATGATACATGCATCCTCGTTTTCGAACCACTAAAACGAACGAGAAAAGAGAAGAAGAAGAAGAAACTCGAGACTGCTCGAGGTCAATTCCATTACCTACCCGTCGCGCCTCTGAAATCTTATGCGCTCGCCCGAGGCAAAGTAAGTGTATATATACAAGTGTGCCATGCGCGCCCGCGTGATATAACCTGATTAAATTGTTAATAAGCCGCGCGAGAGACATTTTCTACGCGCGCCCGAGTGAGAGAGAGAGAAGGAGCGAGGTCGATGAGGTGTACACGCGAGGAAAGAACAAAAAGAAAAAACGAGAACTAGCCGGTCAAACGAGCCGTTGAATGTTTCATGAATAGTATACATGCTGTTGAGCTGCGCACTTCATGCCCGACGACGCCGCCACTGCGGGCTTTCAAGCTCTCTTTTCTCTCTCATCGATTAACATTGATAGCAGTGGCTCTCTCAAGAAATATATATTGCTTCGTCAATTTGTTTTTTTTATAATGGAAAAACTTTGTTTCTTTTTTTTTCATTCGGGCTAATGGCTTACTTACGAACGTCGTGCAACTTGTTTTCATTTTACGATCTTCTGCAATGCATTAATTTGATAAAATTACAAATGAATGCGTCAAACTTCAAAACGAAAACTGTTGATTGGGTAAATTTAAAATTCCAATTTTTATTTTTGAATCACGTGTAGTAGCCCGACTGGAAATCGTAGTCAGGTTAATATTTGGCCCTGGTCAGGGTCCGCACTGTCTTTACCAGGCCCGACTGAGGATCCTGATCAGGCGCCTGACTGAGGTTGTAATGGTGGGCGCACGCGGGCTTGATCGCGCCTGACCAGGCCTGATCAACGTAAAATTATCGCCTGAACAACAGTGTAACATTGCACTAAAAAGTTATTAATTTTTTTATTTATAATAAAAAAAAAGATATTTATGAATTAATAACCTTATTATTAAACAATGAGTGTACACAGAACTATTTAATTTAAATATATTTGAAAATTGATAAAATAATAGAAATTTAGAATCGATATAGATCCCTGCGTTTTACCTTATGCGAATATTGTTTAAGTTTGAGAATATGAGATGATAATCAGTAGCATCTACTTAAATGAGATAATATTTTGCAAAACAATTATTTTGGCCTTCTATGTATACATATATATGTACACAGTAACTTAGCATTCAAAAATGAAATATATAATTATTTGAACAGTTTTATAAATATTTCCTGATTTTGTATTATTCAGAATTGATATATAATCTTCAATTCTTCAATATGAGTTTCGGAATTGGTTGTTAAAAAATAAAAATTATAAGATGAAATTTTGTTTAATTTTCATTATTTAAAATTACAAATCTCATGTTTTACAAATGATAGCAATAAAATGTATTTCGGAAGTATAAAATTAAAAAATATTGGGTAATGAAAAACCTAATGTTCTTTTACTATCAATAAAACATATTACACTACGCCTTAGCATACATAAATATACTTGTATATAATATATTTATATTCTATTAATTGAAAGCTCATTTCTCAGCGCAAAAGCGCTGGTTAGTTGATTATTCCAATTGTTGCTTCTTAGAAATCTTATTCCTCTTTCGAGAAGTTTTCCAGTCTTTTGCCAGATGAAATTTCACTGTTAATAATGATTACTTTTTATTATAAAAAAAATTAATAAAATCCAATGCAGTTTCAATGTTTATCAGGCAATAATTTTACGTTGGTCAGGCCTGGTCAGGCGCGTTTAAGCTCGCATGCGCCCACCATTACAACCTTACTAGTCACTAGTCAGGCGCCTGATCAGGGAATTGCGCTGGTCAGGCCGCCTGACTTTCATTTCCAGTCGGGAGATGGCGCTGTCTCTGCATCGACAACATAACCTTTCTTTTGTGTTTTGTTTTCTTCCTCCCGCAGGCCACAGTTGCTAATCATTGCTAACTGCTTTTTGGACAGTACTAACTGACAATAAGTTATTAGTCGCTAATTATTAACAAACGATACGCTATTTTGATTAAAAATTTTGAACATATATGTAGAAGTGTAGGAAAGTTTTACAAAAAAACAAATATCTCGAGGAAGACACGGAGGTAAACAGTGTATAGGTTAAGGTAATCCACGAATATTATATGATTTGCAAATTAGTCTATAAATAATCTAATTGTTAGTTTTATTTCGTTCGTGCAAGAAAACAAAATTAGTCGAAATTCTTATTTGCTTTGTCGAATTGTATAGAGTTTTCCAAATGAATCAATTGATAAAAAAAAGTGGGTAGCAGTATGAGTAAAACTTGATAATTCGTGCCGATGTTCATTATTTCCATGTACATTCGCTTTTTTTAAGTGATACAGTTACCGATATCTACTTCATTCGAAAATTGAAATGCATTCGCGTTTTGTCTTTGTAACAGATAATAAATAATTCACCATGAAGAAGAAGCTTGAAGAGGTAGATTCAAGTATAAACAACGTGGCAATAGATTCGGATTTGATTGAGTATGCAACGTTGGATTCGTTGAGCAATGATAGCCTTATTCGTATTTTCACGTATCTGCCAATATGCGACAGAGTTAGATTACAAAGAGGTAAAAAATTATCGAAAATTTAATTTCAATTTCATAATGAAATTCATTCAATAATCATAACAATTTTGTCATTGGTATTGAAGTGAATAGCCATTGGAGGTCAGCCAGTCTAGCGTCTTGGAGTAGCTTTAAAGAATTAGGATTCAGAGAAGAACTTTGGGGATTTTTCGGACACAAAAGAGCAGACAATGTCTCATTGAATAAAGTACTTACACAGTGTGGCAACTATTTGACTCATTTTAGAATGGATAATTTAGATGAAGCCGATAACCCAATAAAGATTAAAGATCTGGATTTTGATCTTTTCAAGTTGACTCCAAATTTGAAATCTGTTGTTTTTGTACTGCAAATATTTACGCCTGAGAACTTTAAAACTTTTGTCAAACATTGTAAAAATATTGAAGAAATTCAATTTCGATGCATCCGCACGACGCCGACGTGGGGCGGATGTATTGTGGAGAAAGAATTCGTATTGAGAACGTACAAAAATCTTCGGAGCATCAAGTTCTATAGGTGCGAAATGACTGGCAAGTGTTTGAAAGCTATATCAACTGAAAATATGGAAGAATTAGAATTCAGAAGCTGTACAGAATCGATATATTCGACTGCTGTCGATGTGAGTTTTTTTTTTCAAATTACATTGGTTATAATGCAGGAATAAATCGTCATTTTCGTGAAACCCAACTTTGTATTTTCAGTTCATCTCCAAATGTCAAAAATTAAAGACAATTTACAATTTTTTGTATTGTCTGACATTTCCAAGTTAATGTTTCCAACGAGCCTACAAAATTTGGAAATCATTCATGGCAACGTGAATAATGATTTCTTAAAGAGGTTCTGTGAGTCTTGGAAAAACTTAACCACCTTGGATCTTTCAGGTAGCAATTTCAATTAAGTTAGCAAGTTAGCTCACTAAACTATATAAAATACTACTATAAAATAAAAATTTGTGTAGGTAACTCAGAAGTGACAGATATTGGGCTGGCATATGTTGCTTTATTACCTAATCTTGAACACCTGTACGTCGATTGTTTAGAAGGGGTAACAGGTCAATCTTTCATAAACATGCCTCGACTGAAAACATTATCTTGTTCATGTAATAGCGTTGATCCAAAATATGCGATAAGTTTGTTGCAAGCATCAGGTCAACTGGAATTACTCGATCTATCATTCTGCAAGCAAATAAGAGAAAAGTTTGTCAATTCTGCTATAGAATATTTAGAGAACAGAACAAGTGGCACTACTTTGACAATTATTTTACGGCATATTGAGTCTTATCCAGTAAAATTGCCACACAATTTGAAACTGATATTGGGAGGGGAGTAATATTTCAAAACACTCGGTCGTTTAAAATAATTATTCTTCATATTATCGCCTCAAGTTCCTATAGTTAGAATAATCTTACAGACTTTGTATTACAATATATCAAGACAATGCAGTTTAATGCAATAAAAGCTAATCGCTCTAGTTTTTCTTTATTAATACTCTCCCCCCAATTCATGAAATCAAATCACTTCATTTTCCAATAACATCGTAAACAAAACAACGATGAGCCACTTCAAATCACTCCGCAATCAAATGAAATACTCCACAGGCAAAAAAAATATTCTCAAGCACAGCTTTCATCGTATAATTAAACACGCGCTCACATACACGCGTATTCAATGGCAGGTTCGTTCGCGTACATAATGTTATTATAATGGGCACGCCGACGAAAGAGGCGCGCGGCCGCGAGTACGATGCAAATGTGCAATGCACGAGGCGTGATTGGCTTGGGGCGCTACCTCGCCGCGCAGGGCTTTGTCGAGTTGGATTTTAAGCGTCGATTTGCATCGGCCTAGATTCCCCTCCCTCGCTCTTCAACATTCTTATTAGTAAGCCGATTGTGTTCGCGATGTGCTTCATTCGCACATGAGGAAAAAAAAAAACTTTTCAATACGATAGCTTTGCCAAAAAAAAAAGAATAAATATGTTCGAAATTGCACAGTACCGAAAATGTGGCATACATAATGACGGTAATCACGATGCGGCGCGTACGCGCAGCCTAGCATTTCGAAAATCAAAAGCAGCTCATACGAAATTCTCTCTCTCTTCACTCGCGCGCTCGCTCGCTTGAAATCGATTCAAAATGCACACATAGCCGCATGATGATCGCCAGTTCGCATGCATAATATCGCGTGCATGCGCGTATAACGAACTCGTCCAACACACACACACACATATACATACGCGTATATGGAAAAGTAGATATGCAAGTGCAATGACAGCGAGCGGCTTTTGAATATCGTGCAAATGCATTAGTTATCCTCGTGCTAATCCGCTCGTTTATCAATTCGTTTCGTTGCGTTTATTTGCGCGCTGCTGCTGCTGCGCGAAAATTATTGCGAAAATTTCTCGCTATATATGCTCGCGCCAATCGACCGACGCAGCAGCAGCAGCTCTCTGTAATTAAGTGCTATTACGAGAATTGATGCGCGCATCGTGGAATAGAGAGAGAGAGAGAGAGAGAGAGAGAGAGAGAGAGAGAGAGAGAGAAAGAGAAAGAAAAAAAAAGAAAGGCTTTTGTTCGCACTTCTGTCTATAGGATAATTTGCTGTCGATATCGAGTTTTTTTTTTACCTCGCGGTATAGAGGAAGATATAGAAAAAATTGTTTCGTTTGAATAATTGAGTAGCGCGCCGCGAGGCAGAAAACAGCATTTCGTTATATTCCCCGCGTCGCAAATATGGATATTGCCCCGCGCTGAGAATGTCAATTTGAATAATATATTTACCGAAGCTCGAGCTTCATTTCTACTGAAGAGACTCTTAAGAAACGTTACAGTAAGCGCGCGAATATTTTTACCGATATCTCGGAGAAATAGCGAATATATTTATCGTTATACGTGCATCACTTTATTATTATTGAATTCTTTAACGGACATCTGCTGGGTGTTCCAATGAATTATATCTGCAATACGTCGCTATACGTCTACTTATCTTTGCACGATATATAATTTTCACTGAAACTTTTATATAATTCACGTTTAATTGGTCTGCGGTCGGTTTAATGCATGACTATTAATTTTTCAATCATATGGAATTTCATATACTATGTTCATCGATTAACTCGTATAACTTCGTTTTGAATAATAAATAAACGTTAATGCACTGACCAGCTGTTCGGAAGTTGAGCTCTCTTACAAAAGTGCTGTAATTCCGCAAATATCATATTCAATGAAATAATTTAAGCTATTCCAATTTAAAAGTGCATTTATCCCCTCAAGCAGAAAAGAGTTTTAAATTATTGAAAGCTCATCATCAAAAGCACATGCAATGCGAGAAAGAATAAAAAGAAAACGATCGTTCAATAGGACTATAAGTACATACAAAGCTGGTACAACAAAAGAGATACACGAGGGAGAGAAGCTCGATGTATGTGTGCGAGTACAGAGAGGAACAATTGATGAACTAGGGTCAGCCAGAGTGTACATCCTCTGTGTCGGCAGCAGTAGCAGCAGCAGCAGCACTCGGAAATGGCCAGCAAGGCTAAAGGGGTATAAGCAGTGAAGGGGGAGGGGGAAAGGGGGGTTTAAGCTATAGGGTACATGTGTCGGCGAGCAGATTGGAGGGAGTGTCCGCAGCTCAGCCAAGCGTTTCATAGCGCAAGCAAGCAACCACTACTACCATCACCTCCGACCCTCAAGACTAAAATTAAGCTGCTTCTGCTGCTGCTGCTGCTGCTGCTGCTGCTGCCGTTGTTGCCTGTGTATGTGTGTATGTTGACTTCTGCCTTCCCTTCGGCCTGCCTGCCTGCTTTGTAATTGCAGTGTAGAGCCTGCTGCCACACCACCACCACCACGAGGCTTTCCCAACGAGTGCGTTCATTAGCTGCAACAACACCGAATGCGAATTATTTAGTGCGTGTAAAGTGTGTGTTTAGGCCGAAACAATTATATACTTTTTAACTCGTGCACGGAGGATCGATTCGTGTAATGCGGACGTTTGTACGAATTTTAAACAGTTCTTTTTTTTTTCTTGTTTGTGGTTCTGTTTTGTTTTTCGAATACTTATAATTAGAAACTGAATTAATTAAAACTTATTTTCAAAATAATCATGATCAGGATGTTAATTGAATGTTCGATATTATATAGAATATGAAGTTTGCTTTTAATTTGACAGTAATATAAGTAGCGAATCCATCTGACGACAATCAACTGAAATACATGTATATTTTAGTTGATTGTCGTCAGATGGACGGGCTACTTTAAATTTATTTCTCCAATTAAGTAATTAAGCCACCCTTAAGGTATATGAGATTACGTGTATAGTAAGGAATTAATGAACCAAAATGATTAATTCACGTTTTTTTATAATTGAATTTTTTAAATAAATATTGTAAATGACATTTACAAATTGCATTTACATTTTGAAAATTTGTGCACTTTATTATCTCTAAGAAGAGCCAGTATACATTAATCATATTAACGTCATCGCGCCAAACGCCTAAATACAAGGTCTCTCGCGCACAAAAGAGAGAGGCGATCAATTGAAAGTCATAAACACAGAAAAAGCATCGGAGCTTGCCCCCTCACTAATTAATCCTCTCGAGAGTATCTCTCTCTCTCTCTCTTGCTCGCGCGCGCGAAGAAAATAAAGAGAGGAAAAAAAAACGCATTCACGCGTAACGACTGTAACACGCGAGGCCTCTACCTTAATAACCCGCTGGCAATCTATCCGCAAGCCATTGTATAACGCTCGCTTCCCACCAGAACCTATATATACACACACACACACACACACACACACGCACGCTAATTTTCTCTCTCTCTCTCTCTCTCTCTCTCTCTCTCTCTCTCTCTCGGCCCGCAAATTAACAGCCACGCAAATGAGCCTCTACTCTCTCAACTCGCAATTGGATGCGCGCGGCTACCTCTCTTCTCGTCGCTTTTTTTTATCTCTCTCGCTGAGCTGCAGAGTTGCGTGTGCTGCTGTTGCTGCCTCTTTTTTTTTTTTTTTTTTTTTTTGGTGCAAAAACGCCTGTTTGCCCAAACGATGATTTAACGCAACTGCGCAGAGCGAGATTGCTCGACGCTTCCCGCAGTGTAATGGCCTCTGATACTAATTTTTGCTGGTTTTGCTCTCTCTCTCTCTCTCTCTCTCTCTCTCTCTCTCTCTCTTTCTCTCTCTCTCTCTCTCTCTCTCGCTACTGTGCTACTGCAGCTTACTGCCTTATATCCTCTTTTTGACTAATCGTTAGTGTTGAAAATAAAAAATATAATAATTGCTGATGTTTTGTGAGATGAAAAATTTTGGCTGTATTTTACGTTGAGTAGGTGTAATGTAGAATTTCATGAATATACCGTATTATTTGCAGAGAATTTTTTAAGGCGTGCGAGCTTTTTTTTTTGTCGCAAATAGTATAAGATAATTACGATTAATTCAACTTCTTGTCAATATCGCTAGGTGGACTTCAATTTCTATGTAGGTTTCTTCAATAGATTTGACTACACGAAACTATTTGATGAAGATTATTCATCGAATGAATTACTTCTACTTCTAATGCTTAGGCACCTTTAACTTATTTTGTAGTTGAATTATCATATAGGTTTCTTCAATAGATTTGACTACAAGAAACTATTTGATGAAGATTATTCATCGTATATGAAATCAAAATTCAAAATACATACATATTATGTCAGAATATGTATAATGCGACAAATCTGTTAATATAAATTCAGGGATAGATATAAGTAATCCAAGCGATATACGAAAATAATCTATAGCACAATCAAAATCATCAAATCACATCGAGTGCAATAAAGCGGTAGAGAGAGAGAGAGAGAGAAAGAGAGAGAGAGAGAGAGAGAGAGAGAGAGTGAGAGAGAGAGAGATAGGGAGAGAGTTTGGTGGTGGCACTTAGCCACGCGGAAATAACGTATTAATTAATTCCCTCTTTCGGCATATAGAGAGCATCGGTATAATAACGAAAATCTCTCTCCCACTCTCTCTCCCTCGCGCGAAACAGCCTTATGCATAAACATAGATTTTCCAGGCGCGCAAACTCAGCCAATAAATGCGCTCGTAAAAGCTCGAGCATGCAAGCTCGCGAGAGCGAATGTTGTTTCGCGCGCGATTACCAAAACAATGAATATTACGTGGCTGTATGTGCGTGTGTGTCGATGGAGCGAATTTTTTCGTGCGCGATTAGCGTTGTATCTCTCGTCACGTCGGCCGGAATCAATTTTACCTCATGCGCAGCAGCGTGCAAGCTTTGGGGATCACGCGCGACTGCGCTTCTCTCTCTCTCTCTCACTCACGGTAATAACTGCGGAAATTCGAATTTTCGCGTTTCCGATGCTCGCGAACGACGCTTCAGCCTTTGAATTTGAAATTTTCGTATATACATGTACACCGCGTGCATCGCAGTTTAAATAATCGAATGAATACGTTCTGCGTGTATGTGTGTGTCTGTGTTATACGTGTGTATATGTGTGCGTTGCTTTCATCCGTGTTATTTTCCATGCCCAGCGAATTTCGAGTGTGGCAGCAATATCGAGAGAGAGAGCTGTACGTTCGCGAATTGTTTTATTAATACGGGATTACACGCGATGGTAATTAGCGAAATGCTATTATATGCTTACAAGCTTTGTTATATACCTTTTCTGTATAATCATTGCGTGTTTTCAATGAAGAATTCGTAAAGATGGCGTTATTACACACAATCGACATTGTGACGTGTATATGAATGATATAAACGCGACGTGGGTATGAATTTATGTGACAAACAAAAGCATCGTTGATGAACTTTGCCGCAGTGAATTTATTGATTTTATACGCCAAGTCGATTACATTTCCATCAGGTTTAACTGCTTATTGTATATACATACATCTGATTGTTATAGTTTGCATGCCCATCGGCAAATTCGACCTCGCGATATTCATGGATGTTATTATGCAAAACGATGAAAGAAATTTTGTGGTAATACTTTTTAATAACAAGTAATTCTCTAGAGAAAAATGTATACTGATATTTTTGTATCATTATTTAAATATGAAGAAATGGTAAAGTATATTTGTGCGATACTGATTGTGACCGCTAGATGCTTTGAAATCTAAATTTTTCTTCTGTCATTCAATATAGTCTTGCACATAAATTATATTGATATTTGTTTATGGATTTGTTCATACCCAAATTAATGGTTTTATACCTAAAATTTAATTTCCAATGACAGTCTTTGTTGAGGAATCAAAGAAATATTTATAAATAAAATTGTCAAGTTCAATACATAACAACGATGAAAAACTTATAGTTAATAATTCTATAACAAAGTAATTTTTTAAAGTATCTTCATTTCGCAATTGTATTTTTTAAATAACACTTTTTCACCTAAACAAAATAACAAAAAAATACCAATTCGTACAAGCCTCACATATATACGAGAAAATTATACACAACACATTAGCCGCGGCCAGAGAACGCGCGCGCGAGTTCGGAACAGAAAAAGCATATAAAAAGAAAACGCAGTTCTACAGTTAGCGCAAAGACTCGTGTATATATACATATATAGTAGCCCCGGCAAAAACGTCAAATTGCTAATGACATGCAAAAACAAACGGACGGCGATTACACAACGGTAGCTTGCCTCGCAGTGAGAGACTCTCCTCTATTTTCCTTAGCACCTCGCGATGACGACGAGACGAGAGAGAGCGGCGGCCGGCTGTGGCATAAGCTAACACACACACACACACACACACACACACACACACACACACACACACACACACACACACACACACACACACACAC
>JAWWMK010000008.1:11996687-12015267 GCA_035047105.1 Galeopsomyia nigrocyanea | reverse complement strand
CACACACACACACACACACACACACACACACACACACACACACACACACACACACACACACACACACACACACGAGAGCAAACGAGCAATTAAAATATCGTTGCAGTTGACGCCCAGATAGATTAAGGAAAAACGTCCTTTAATACAGCGTAAAATTGGCAGCATCGCTCGGGCTCTCGATTATCATCGGCGGCGGCGGCTCGTTAATACACACGAGAGCGCGAGAGCGAAGTAATCGATGATCAGGAGCGAGCCATGGCATTAAAGCTGCGGCCGGAAATTGGCTAAATTACGGTATAATGCACAAGAGAGAGAGGCGCTCGCGTGACAAGTGCTCGCTTCGCTTGCACACTCATACATAACACGTGGATCTTTCTCAAACGTGAAAGATCTCTTATAACGTAACACTGAAGCCGTTAATCGATAATCACTTCGCGTTATTACGTATATACATCGCACACATGTGATACACTTTTAAGACGTTATTCCGCGTGATGATATACTTTTTCTTATATCGTTTGCTCAAACATTATTATACGGATGTAAGCGTTGATCAATTTTGATTTTATGTAATTTTTTTTTTAATGGTATAATAAATGTTATTTCAATTTCCGAAAGCTATAGTTAAAAAACCTTTATTTATCTAAAAAAAAATTGTATTATAACTCGAAGAGAAAAGTATGCAAAATAAAATGAACTGGTGCAACGTGCAAAGTTAAGGCGCAGCAATTGCCGGCAATAAACGAGCGATAAATTCAAGATTCAACTCGCGTGGGGTACACCTGCAGATACCTATACCTACCTATCCTATAGGTCGCATCGATTTAATGAATGTAGTAAGTGCTCGGTGCTCGCTCCGGCACAATGACCGGAGTATGTATGTGTGTGTGTGGGTATACGTGTATGGTGTGTATAGTGGTCGGTAGGAATTCGCGCGATGCCTTTTTTTGTCGACGCGCGCGCGCTCGCGCATCAGCTTCTCTCTTCTCTTCTTCTTTTTGTTACGTGCGCGGTACAGTGCACGAGAGAGGAACGCCAATGTTGCGCTACTAGATGCTGCTGCTGGTACTCGCTTGGGAAAGATGAGGCGAGTGTTTGCCGAGGTAAGGAGGATACGTGAGCTGGATTCTTTAGTTGCCTCCTCTTGGCTTTGTGAAATTTATATTGTTGCGGTAGATTTGTGGGAGGGTGAGAGAGAGGAAAACGTGATATTTTTGGTGTTTCAGATCTGTCGGCGTTAGTTTATGTTATGTTGTGTGGAAAATAGTTGAGCAATTGTTTAGAAATGTTTTTTTAAAGATTCTTGGTTGATTAGTAGGCAAGAGCGTGAATAGATAAAATGAATAAGATAAATAGTACTTAACTGACGAGTAGAAGAAATTTTCTGAATCATTATTAAAACATTGAAATCGAACTTTGGAAATTGCTGTCGATATAAAAAAATATTCAAGCACTACTTCGATGAAACAATGCAATTGTGCTCTACATTCCGGAATTATAACTAGATCCTACTCTATTAAAGTATAATAGACGTATAAAAACCATATTGTATAAACGATATTCACATGCGATATTTTTCCCATAATTCTGTGTTGTTAGTCAAAATCACGAAAGGTAACAGCCAATGATCACATCCACGATGTACACATCATTATATCTCTATTTCGACACGAATTCATAAAATCAATATTATCAATTCCAAATAAACAAAAATATAATCAAATATGTATCTGAAGCACACATCGCATATACTACAAAAAAAAGTAGATTGTCCGTACATAGAGCAACTTACAACGCGTGCAGTTCAATTTGTAAAACAAGCTCGCTCTCTACGTAGGATTCCATTAAAAAAAATTACAATTTCAAATTCCGAGCATGAATCCGATCGAGCCAGGCAGCAGCAGCATCCCGAGCCAAGTGAGGCCACTGGAAATAAAAGCCAAGCCCGCAGAAAAGTCGATGCTTGCTTGCTGCACGAAGAAAATAGCAAATACGAGAGAGAAGCAGGCGCAGGTGGAGAGACACGCGTTGTCCTTTTTTTTATTCCTCTTCTCTTTCTACTATAGGGGCAGCTCGCCAAGAGTCGATCGAGCGACGACGACGAGGACTATGACGGCGACCGTAAGTAGCGGAAAATTGAATTGTAATGCAGGACTCGCGTGTGCGTTATTACGCCATTTATATGCTCCCCTCTTCGATTAATCCCCACAGTTGCAAGCTTCGATTTCTCGCTTTTTTTTTTTGCTTTCTGTCGAGTTCTATAACGTAAATTGGATGCTTATGTACTCGAGACTATGCGATTATTGTATATAACTCTTATTTTTTTCGGACTCGCGGTTTACGTAAAAGCACATCGCACAAACATTTGCGTGCTCGGATCACGAGAAGATGAGTTATTGGTATTGGGCGGTTGGATACTAATCAAGTAATTGGTTGACCTCGTTATATACCTACATATATATACGCTGCGCGCGCGCGCGTTATCGTTTTACGCGAGTCCATGCTTCCAAAATGATACATTATGCATTCGGTTGATTTTCCAATGAAAATTTCTTGGTAATGGGTGTATGTGTGCACTTGTTACTCGATATATAATTCATCGAAATTGACACGAACACGTGTACGTTTCTTCGTGATTACTACTGCGGAACGATGCTATCGATACATATAAATTAATCCATCCAAGTGATATCGCGATGAATTTACGAGTGCTCATCGCCACTCGATTCATCCACTTTGTAATCTAAGTGATGGACGAGTATGTATAGTCAGCCCCGCGCAGTTATAAACGTGTGAAATTCATTACAATTAACGTGGAAAGCAAAAAAAAATACAATAAACGAGCGTACTTATATCTCAACGTCAATCTCGTGCGTCGATAATCGATCCGATAATCAACAGCTGAAAGAGTAGGGTAAAAAAAATTGTATGTATATACACGAAAACGATTCTTTTCGCGCGCATAATGCACACGACGCGTATTATAATTCATACCTCCGCCGCAACACCGCGATGACCGCGACGATTACGTATACGTATACGCTTGCTCTTTCATTACGACATTGTGCTTTTTTCTTCTCTCTCTCTCTTTGCTTTCACCCTCGTTCTCTTTTAGCTCGGAGAAAAATAAAAAAAAAATAAAGAGCGAGCGTAATGTTTCGCGCACTTTTTTTTTTTATTCCTGCGCGCGGCTCTCTTTTAAAAGCGCTGCAGCTGTCGATTTAAGGGTCGGAGTAATTGAAGGGCGAACTCTCGCGCGGTGCCGGCTACGTGTCAGGTGACGAGGCTTTATTTCGCTTGGTTGATTTTTTTTTCTCTTTTACCGGTTCCTTCCTTCTTTTCCTTCTCTCTTATTCTTTTTAATTTCGCGCGGTTTCTCGTGACCTGCGTGCCACCGCCGACGCCGCCGGGCTGTAATTGCGAATGTGCTGTGGTTATCGGTTTTAATGACTTCTTCTTCTTCTTCTTTTTTCAATCGACTGTGGTGTTTTTTTTTTGCGTTTGTGTTTGCAATGCATTTATTGTCTTGATATTATGAAGTGAACGGGTTGCAAACTCATTATTTTGAATAAATTAAATATTCAACCGTATATAACAGTGTCGATTGTTATCAAGTCTCGCATAATATTAAAAAAAAATCGTTAAAATATTATACAAATGTCATTGGCAGGGCTTATGAAATTATTATTCTCATAAATCGATTATCACTGATTAATTTTCATTGGATTTTGATTCTATTATAAATGTCGAATCCTTACATTGAAAATGAGATCATATTCCTGACTGCTCCCTAGCGACCAAAATTATAAACAATTGTATATGCAATTAGAACAGAAGTGAATTTGATTCGCTGCGAGTAAATATCTGGGAAAACGTTATATATGCAGACGTTTCGAGTACATGTTGTTATGTATACTACTTATGAAGGCTAAAAGGAAAAAAATTGTTCAACTTAAATTATGAAATTTTGTATACTTTCTAGCTTTCATAAGCGGTATACATTATAACATTTACTCGAAACATATGCACAAATAAAAATTTTTTATATATATTTACTCGTAGCGAATCATATTCATTTCAGTTCTAATTGAACACCGAATTCCACACACGAGTCATATAGAAAGAAAAAATAACATGAAATTGTATTTAAAATTGAAATACACAGATGGACAAATCTCAGAATCAATTGACCAATCAACATTATTTAATTCTGCAGCATTGAAATATTGAAAAAAAAAAAGATCTTCACTCGAATATTTTACAAACGCGAAAAATTGTAAGCAAGAATCCTCAGTGGCAACACACATACAGTTACTTGCAACATTAACGCGTAAAAGTCGACATCAAATGAAAGTCCCGTTAAAAATTTTCAAACGAGCTGACTGCCAGAGCAGCGGCGTAAAATTTTTTCCCGCGCTCATTCTCTCTCTCTCTCTCTCTCTCTCTCTCTCTCTCTTTTACCCATAAGCCTTACAGGTTCTTTTTTGCAAGCGCGTCTAGGCGCAGCAGTAGCAGCAGCAGCAGCAGTCCTCTTTGTAGGGCTTGAGAGTTCTCTCTCTCTCTCTCTTTTTTATTTCGCTCGCTCGCTTGCCTTGCGCCAGGCATCAAAGAAGCTTTACAAATATTTTATATGTGTACGCGAAAGAGAGAGAGAGAGAGAGAGAGAGAGAGAGAGAGAACGCAGTTCCTTTGCCAACTTTTCGGGCTTGCTATAGCGAACGAACGATGCTTTTTGCGGGCGCGCTTCTGCTGCTGCTGCCTGTATTGGAATATACGTATCGCGCTAATGCAAATTTCCCGGAAAGTATACGCTTTTGCTCGTGTGTATACGCGAGTTATATACCTTTCCTTTTCTGCATTTTCTTTTTTTTTTTTTGTGCTACAGTTCGACGACTCTCTTTTCGTTTCCACATTTTCGCCTGTAATGTTTAAAGCTTTGAAATCCGTCACTCGAAAAAAAAAATCGCGTCTTACAAAAAAAAAGTTAGCGCGTTATATATCTAAACGTAATTACTCGGAACTTTTCTACATATTCGCGAGTTATCGTGGCATATAACGCCGATAAAAGGAAAAATATATATATACCCCGCACGCGGTATATAGAGAGTAAAGAGAGAATCGATTGATCGCGTGAAAGCGCACTTCATTATATCGCCAAGGCATGCACACGCGCGTTTCATACGATTGTTATCGTATGGAGAGTATAGTACTGAAGGGGCGTGTGCGCGCGCGAGAGAGAGAGAGAGAAGTTCGCTTGAGAAATCGCTTTCTCGCGCAACACAAAACAACAAGACCTAAATTCACTTTTATGCTGAAAATTTGCATTAAACGCGCTCTGCCAAACGCGATAAGATTATTCGGCTCTATCGTTAATGCTTCTGTTGTTGCCTGCTTTTGAATGCTCCTTGTTTTATGTTATTACGCTTTATAGTGCTGTGCGCGGCTACTGCCGTTTTTTTTTTTTTGCTCTTTATGCGGCGTTTGAATTATGCGAGATTATCGGCGTATATACGTCGCTGTGTGTTGCGTTAAATGTGTGTCATGATAAAGCAGTTTTTATTGGGGGGTGAAGACTTGTTAGATAGCGTTACAATATTATCTTTGATTTTTTTTTTGCTGTGTTGTCTGAGATGTTTTATTGATGACTAAATTAGTCAGTTTGATACGTGTACATCGAACGCAGTATATAGTTTTATTCTGAAATTGAGGAAATGAGCGTGACCAGTAGTGTATTTTTCAGGTTCTACTTGCAAATTTATGAATTAACGTTCAAGATCATGCAGTTATGTTTTTATCTACTCATACAGACCGGTAGATGGACACCTTTGGAATTTTTCAATATAAACACGGTAGTAAAATTGAATATTAGCGTGTTTTTATAATGGTAACGACAATAGTAACAATTGAAATTGATTAACGGATACCTGTTAGATTTCTTTATCTCCTTTTTTTCTAACTGTAACTGTTACTTTAATATAACACTATCAAACATCAGCTTGTAAACAGAATTTAAATTTGACGAATTAATTTAATCGACAAATAGATCCTCAAATAATTATAAATCTTGAAAGAATACCCAAAAAGAATAATTTCTTACATATGTTTCAAATTAAAAAGAAAAGCCTATAAGAGAGTCAACGCAACGAAAATAAGTCTCAATTCCCGAAAAAAAAAGAAGAGAAAAAGAAATACAATGCCTTGAAAAACGTTCCACAGCCAAAACACACATATACGCACACATACTCAAGAGGTAATACAGACGGTGCTACCGTGCTGCCTGCGAGTTTCTCCCTCAACCACATCGCGCGCGAGCGCGAGCACCCCGTCGTGAGCCTTAATTATCGCGATTAGCGCAAGGAGGCGCATATTCTCGAGGAATTCTCCTCATTCTCTCTCTCTCTCTCTCTCCGGAAGTGCTTCGCCAAGAGAGAGAGAGAGGCATGTGCTTCAAACCTCGCGTGCACGCCATGTGCTCGCCAGAATTTCGGACGTTTGCACGCGTCCCTCACACACAAAAAAAAGAAGGAGAAGAAGACCTTATGTTTTTTTCCGGTTTTTCTCCCGCCTCAATGTTGTTTTCTTTTCTTTTTTTTTCTACTTTGACGTAGGATGAAGGGTGAGAATGATGAAGATCTTTAGTTTTATGTTTCGAATGTGTTGAGCATTAAGTTTTAAAGCAGACTGTCTCAAGGTTCATTATTTTTTTAGTGTCTAGTCGGGGTGGGAAAAATCCAAATTCAACGAAATTTTTTGGAACTATCTGTGTTGTTTTTTTTTCAGTGAATGTGTTTGAACAACAGTTGCTACCTTATTAATTAAAACTAGGCTTTGAATTTTGATACACGAAAATTATTAACGTTGCAATTATATCATTATTATGACGGTGCGGTTATGTCGTTATGAACCATTCTTCTGAAACATTGATAGTTTCCAAGTTAATATTCTCCATAAAAAGCACACTAAACTTAAATACATAATCAACCCTTGCCCGACAAGAAAAAAATGAAGAAAAAAAAGAAAAGAAATTTCACTCTCCGTCAACGCTCCCAACACATCATTATCATACTCCTCTCAGTCTCTCCGTTCTTCTATCCAAATATAGCTGGTTCGACAGTAAAGCTCTATATCACATTATACCCGCGGGGTTCGAGAAGAAGAAGCAGAAGAAGAAGAAGAAAATCCCCGGTAAATATGGATCGATGTCGCGTATATACCCTTTCGCTCATCGAAAACAATTACTTAAGATACTTTGCTCGCTGATTTACGGGCGCCGCGGCAATTATTCACAGGCGCGCGCTCGTCGCTCCCTCCTTTTTTTTTTCTTCTTCTTTATTTATTCGTTCGACGTGCCTTTTTACCGAGGCGCCGCCGAAGGGGGAGCAGAGAGAGAGAGAAAAAAAAAGGAGAATTGGAGGGATGAATGCTGACGTCGTCGCCCTGCTTCTACGTGTTTTATATACGGTTAAGTATGCGTCGTGTTTGCCCTGCGTGTTACAGCCCTTTGATTTTTTTTCTGAATGTGTGTGTGTGCGCGCGCGTGTGATTCTCATGCAAATTAGGGGGTTGCGATTTTGGCCTCGTCATTCTCGGATCTGCTGTTTGATCTTGAGTGCTTTTCAGGGGAGTTTGTTATGGGGCTTGTTGCTTTTTTTTTTTGGTCTCTGCGTGCCTTGATCTTTTGTCAATGATTCTCGAATCGAACGCTTGTACTATTCTAATTTGATACTTGTGTAGTTAATCGGTTGGTGGTGTTTTTTTTTTTAAATATGTAATTCTGCTTCCTTTAACTTAGGCATTCATTAATAATTCTAATGCCATAAGTACAGTAATCGAATTTTAGCTTCGAAAGTTCTTCCCCAAATCATGTAATTATACCTAAATAATGTAAAAAGAAATGTATATTCGTCCTTACACCTTACGAAAATAGCCCTTCAAAAAAAAAAAAAGAAAAATGTCATGCAAACGAGATCGCGTTAATCCGCCGATAAGCATAAAGCCGCTGTCGCACGCAAGATCGCAAACTGCAAAACCAAATGAATTTCAAGCCCTCGTTATATGCCCCTCGAGCTGCTGTTAGTATAGTCGTGGTCATAAATTATCAAGAAAACAACGTTTATATCGTTCACGCATAAATAAATCAGTACACACACACAAGCGCTCTATAGTGTACAGATAGAGGGGGACTTTCTTAGTCTCGTATCACGAAACAATGCGCAACGCAATTACGGGTATATACAGTCGCACATATGTGATATAGGAAGGGTGGGGGAGGGAGGAGTTTATTTCATTTGCGCGCGTCTCTCTCGTCGTGATTATCGTAATCGTGTATAATGCGCGAGTGAGAGTGTACAAATATCGACGGCAGGTGGGCGGCTGACTTAATGATACTGCGGGCAACCCTAATGGAAGAGAGAGAGAGAGAGCTGCCGAGCCGTGTAAGCCTACTAATTTACCCAACGCACGCTTCCCTTATACCCTAACTCGAACTCTAACTCTCTCTCTCTTTCTAGTGAGTTTATCTCTCTCTCTTTCTTTTTTCTCACTCTCTGAGTGCCGCCGCCGCAGCGCGATGAAACTAATGGCTGAAAATTGACCGAGAGAAAATGTGCTACGTCACGATCGATATAAATCACCGCGCGCGAGCGCCGAGCCCGAGGATTGAGACTCTGATTTGGGAGATTGCCTCGCATGGACGATCCTTCTTCTTCCTGCTCTTTCTTTCTTTTTTTTTTCTTCTTTTTGCTATCCCTTCTTATTTGCGATGTTTACGCGATTTTAATGGAGATCGGCGCTCCGAGCGTGACTTGTAATATTAACCGCGTAAAATCCATCTGGCATCGAGATTTTTTTTCTTTTCTTTTTTATTTGCGCTAAACCTGCGATCATCGGGCGAATGATGTTTTTTTTTCCTCGCGGTATCATGGTTTACTTTTGAGGCGCACGAGCTATTACATTTTTTTTATACCAATCAATTTATTTGTGTTACGAGCGGTAATGAGAACGGTAGTGTGTGAAAAAAAACGTAGATATTATATCGTTTCGTTACTCATCGATATTTCTCGCGTTGCTCGAGAGGGAAGATAATTACCGCAATTAATGATGTATTATATATTGAAAAAAAACTTTGATTTTGTAAAGACGAGGTTGCGATTTACATTTTAAGAACAAAAAATTTTTCTACGATGAATGGCTACTTCAAAGAATTTTATTTATTGAATGTATATATATCCTCAATAGCCATAACATTATAAGAACCCATATATAGCAATTCCACGAAACGAAATCCCATATAAAATCATTCTCATCATCGAATAATCAAACTCGACAAAATATACATACGCAAATCAAAAGCCACGCGTTTATAATGAAGCACATCTGCGCGACGATGACTAAGACCGTTAATAAAGCAATAAATAATAGCTCGCATGCGCGTGTGTATATATATACACCGCTGACAACGTAACAGTGAAATAAACGCTCGGCTAAAACTCAATTAATTCTCACACACTCGCGCGTTCAGTATATACATACGCCATTTAGAACTGCGATTTGCTATTCATCCAAATAAAAGCTCCGCGCGATTGTATATGCGATGGCGCGAACGAAGAGAGAGACAATTCAATTTTGCAGCAAACATTCGCTGCCGCTCAAATTTACATTATACAGCGGCGCTTACATATACAGACGCGCATCGAGCGTGAATTATTGTAATTGGAATTTCGATCGTAAATTATACGATGAGTGACGATGATGATGATGATGATGATTGTTGTGCTTGAAAGAGTGTGAAATTTTTTTTCTGTCCGACGTAATGAGGTGTTATACAGGACAAAATAAAATAAAACAGATCGTTGAAAATTTCAATACAACTACTCGGCGCGTATATAACGACCGAGGCGAAATGAGAATCGCAAGCTGATGTGCAAAACAGAGAAAAAACGCAATCGATCTTTTCTATTCGCAAATGAGGCCACGAAGAATGCGCATCATTATAGATGAAAAAAAAGCTGCGAGCGCGCAATGCCAAGTTGAACAACAAGGTAAAAGAAGAGAGGGAGAGGGAGAGCTTATCATCGCGAAAGGGAGGCTAACGCTGAAAATTGCAGCACGTAACTCGTGTTTACCCGCACGAATGGGCGAATTACGACGATTGAAATTCAATTCCGCGCTCTGCTCTCGCGCCCGCGCGGTTGCCCGGCTAATTAGATACGCTTCGAGCCCTATACTCTCCTCGCTCCTCTTGCTGCCCATGCAAGCAGAGAGAGAGGGAGGATGTGCGTTCGCGTGCGCGCGGCGGCGGCACCGTTTGTGTGTCTGTCTGTCGGTTAGCCAGTCGCGAATGTATGCATATTGGTTGTGTGTTCCGCGCCGGGGAAACCACCACCGCTCTCTCTGCCCAAAGCTCCCCATGCCACGTCGCTATATATGTATATATTGTATAACTAGCGATGTTACATTTGTTGCGGTTAGCGATTTTTTTTCTTTTTTCTGTTTTTTTTTTGTTTTTTTTTTTTGGTTTGTGGGGAAAGAGGATCTTTTGATACGTGTGTACATATTGTTTTTGGCGAAGGTTTCGTTGCAATATGATTTTTTTAAAGGTAGTTAATTTTTATCGAAAGCTGAATGTATATTTCATGAAAATTTTATAGAATGATTTTTTCACGATGAATCTACGAAATAGTGAAAATTTTGTCTAAGCAGTCGTATAAAAAAGACGAAATACGCATGCTCCTATATATATGCAACGAAGAAAGACTGAAAATGAAATAAATAATTATTGCTTCGTATGAAATGCTCATTTGGTCAATTGTATTAAATAAAAACAAAAAATTTCAATTGCCAATTAACCTACTGTGTCTATATAGATAGCAATTTAGAGTGAACATCGAGATCCAAGATATTATTCTATGCTTCTGACACATTTTATAGTAAATATGTAATTGTGTAATTTTGTTATCTTTTGCAGGCAAATAATTTTTAGTTGAAAGAAAATCGAATAAGCAGCCATCTTGTGTCAATAATAAAATCTACGAGAAAAAAAATTTCTCATAAATCATAATGAATTTCTAACATTCTCAATTCGATATAGGTACTTGCACGATGTGATAATCAAATAATATCAATTCATACTCCCCCATATTTTAATAAATACCCATTTCTCAAAAAAAAATCAATTTTCAGCCTTGTAAAATAAAGCCAAATCATCGTTCATTTAACACGTCGTCCCTCAAAACATCCTCCTCCCTCAAATCACTTCTTAATCTTATCAGCATCGGCATCGCCGATCGATCAAACCCACCACCGCACCTCCAAAATCACTCTCGCTGTTGCAATCCACTTTCCCCTTCGGCTATCCGTCCGCAGTTCTCTCACCCGCTCCGCCCGCCCTCGCGAGGGTGTAAACAGCGCCAATCAGGCTAAATTCATTGGTTTCCGGTCGAAGCCATCTGTGGCAGCAACCACCGCTTCAACTTATTCTCTCTCTTTTTTTTTTTTTGCGTCTTACATCCGCAAACCGCACCGAATTTCTCTCTGCGCTTTCACGCTTCTCTCTCCCACCCTGCGAGTTGAAAAAAAAAATGAAACCTTCTTTTTTTTTTTGCGGCTTGGCCGCGTCTCTATGAGAAAGAGGAAGAGATTCTACAGGCTTCTGATGATGGAGTTTCGTGCCGGCATGATGATGAAAAAAAAAGTTTGATGATTTTTAAATTTGCCTTTCGTGGTTTCTAAAGCCGACTCGTTTGATTAGTTTTTTATTCGTCACGGTAGTTGGACTTTAGTTGGATTTAATCAAGATTTTTATGTTTTTTTTTCGTCATGCTTCTTTACAGGTTTTTAATTCAAGTACACTCGAAACGAATATCCGAGTGTCTGCACAACTGATGCATCGGCTATAGTTTCTTTCGACGCCTAATCAATATTTTATCAATAATTAATGACTAATTTGATATTTTCCTATCCTCAATTTATATTTGTTTTACGTTATCAATCCGCGTCTCCCTTTCTTTCCTTTTTTTTCATAAGAAAATCTTGAAATCACCGGAAAAACTGATGCAACAATATACACTCTCGAGGAGTAAAAAAAAATGTAATCAGCAGTCGTGAAGAGCGTCGTGACGATTGTAAACGTTTAGACGTTTCATAATTCAACGACAGCTTCAATTGCCCGGCTATTAAATAAAAGTCGATAAGAGGCCACAATAAACACCCGACATACATAGTTCGATCTAGATACAAAACTATTTTTTTTAAAGAAAAAATATCTTATCCAAGTAGATCAATCAAAATCCACGTGTCATCAGCAATAAATCTACACATACACAGACACTCAAGCCATGAAATATTTGTAAACAATATTTTACGAATTTCCCGTCGTCATCGTAATCTTCCATTAAATCGACACACACGCGCACACACTCATTAACGGATTTTTATTGAAGAAGAACAAGTAAAAAAAAGAACGTGAGATCTGGCAGCTGTTGGACTTCAAGGCAAGCCGCAAAAAAAGAGAGTAAAAAAACAGTTTTTTTTTTTCTTCTTCTTTCGTTTATTGCCCCTCGAGGGACGTGCGTGCGTGCAAGCGCGAATAAAGGGGAGATCGATAAGCGGAAAGAAATGATAAGGTGCGTGCGCGATTGAAGAGAGAGAGAGAGAGAGAGAGAGAGAGAGAGAGAGAGAGAGAGAGAGCAAAAGCTGCCAAGTGCCTCGCGGCATGTTCTCTTTATATGCCGACCGACCGAGAAAGAGTGAGAGAGAGATAGAGTAAATAAGTCATTGAAAAGAAACTCGCGCGCGCACGTAATGCGCAGACTGACAATGAAATTGTTTGATCGCTTTTATCTTTATTGTTTATTGCGCTTCGTATGTGTACGAGTATATAAGTGCCTCGCATGCTTGTTGCTTGTTCATTAATTTAATTCGCTTTTATCGCGATCGAGAGGACATTTATTTTAGACCGTACTTAACACGTGCGATTTTGAGAGAGAGAAAGGACAAATTGAAACATTTAAGGTGTTCGGTATCTTTTTTTTTATAACCATTAAAAATTAAAAAAAAAAATTTCCTTTGTATGCTTATTATGCTATTGAAAGCTTATTACGCTCGTCATCGAAAAAACACATCGATCTAATTAACACGCCACGCGTTTTGTTAAGTATATATACTCGTTTGGATACTTGAAAAAAAATATACATGTTATTTTTAGTATTATCAATATCCAATAAAGAAAAAAAAGTCGACGAGTGCAGTGGAATTTCCGCTATGTCAGGCAAACAATGTTATGTCTTCGTCTGTTTTTACATTTCATCATCGTACATTTCCTCTATCGAGTATACGTACAAATATTCATTATCGACGTGAACAAAAAAAATGCTATATTTATTTTTTTATAGAAGAAACGCAGTGCACTCGAGGTTTTTTCCCCCTCCTCAATGAAATCACGGATCTCATTAATTTTTAACAAGAATAAAAATAACACGAGACGTCCATCGACGCAAAAAAGAAAAAAGAAAATAACGACGACGACGCATACTCGATTCACACGCGCGCGCGAGATAACGATTTTCGCAAGTAATAGTAATTTTATCGACGCTATTAATTATACACTACGCTCTCTCTCTCTCTCTCTCTCTCTCTCTCTCTCTCTCTCTCTCTCTCTCTCTCTCTCTCTCTCTCTCTCTCTCTCTCTTGAGAGCCAGACGAAAATCGATTGCATTAACAGCAAAATCGTCATCGCATGCGAGTTTGATACACATTCTTGATAAAAAAAAAACAACACAAAAATATCGAGATAAAAAAAAAAAGGTACATAAGTTAAAGAAACGAGTGAGAAGGCGTGTTTGAAGATCGTTGTCGTATCGTTATTAATCAATCGCTCTATCAGCACAAGGATCTCCGCAGAGCACAAGATCAGATCGCGCAAAAGCCACACTGCGAAGAAGAAGAAGAAGAAGTCGTAATAAAAAAAAAAGAAGAGAGGGAGAAGCCGATCGAAACGTGCTCGGATTACCACTTGAGAATCATCCTCGTCGTCGTTTTTTTTCTCTTTTTATCTCATACCCGAGGCCCGGAATGAGCGTAAATGACTCGCCTCGTCCGTACGCGGCGGCACGCACACGTTTACGTGCGACGAGTATGTCCGATAATGTGAAAAACTTGCTCGCGGATCCGACTGCCTATATAACAGCTGTTTCTTCGATCGATCGTTCGTTTTTTATTTCTCTCTATTTCTCACAAGACTTCTCGGGTAATTAAAATATAAGGGAAGTGCTATAAATTCTTTATACCAATGGCATATTATAGATGCGAGATTGATCTTATTAGTTTTGCGAAATGAAACGGCAATATTTCATAATTGCTTATTAATTTATGCTCCCGATAAAAGTTATACCAGTGGTAAATCTTCGGTTTTTATTTTTCTTCGATCTGCAAGGCGTTCCGGAAATGTTAAATCGAGAAGAAAAATATATACCCCACCTTGAATTAATTATCTATAATCAATATGTAATAATTATATTTATAATATGTGTTTTTTTTTTCTTAAAAAATTAAATTGAATTATCTTTATTCACGTAATTAAAAGTTTATTACGCACGATCTTATACATATACCAACCCTTTTCCCATCCCGACAGATAATAATAGATTTTTCAAGCATAATAACTTTCCCTCGCTGGGCTTTCCATCATCATCGCGCGAATAACTCAATTACAGAGCGATCCGCCATGAGACTTTTAAAACGCACCCTCCAATTAATCCCAAGAGGGGGAGAAATCCTCTCTCTCGCTCTTCTATCCCCCAACACGGTAAACGTCTTGGGCTGTTTGCTGATAATGAAATAAACATGAGGTGCTTTCGCACTCGCGTAATCCTCGAGCGCGACGCAAACACACACACACACGCGCACACTGCCGAGCTGCGTAATTAGAAACATCATTAAAAGTGAAATTAGTTTATGTTTGCTTTATATGACCCACGAGCATCGCCCCGGGAAATATCCGCGTCGACCCTTTCTCTCGGCGGCACGTATAATACGGCGCGCGTTCGCCCCGCGCGAACGCGTTTGCGAAGAAAAGCCACACAATAGTTCAGCCGCGACACTCGAGGGAGCTTTTGCCGCCACCGCCACGCCACTATGTATGGCGTATAAGGAGACCTTTGACACGCATATACGCCGTGCTGATATAACCATCCCTCCTCTCCGTTTTACCTGCGTGAACAGGGGGATATATCCACCGTTGCTTGACGTCCTTATTTGCATGAAAAACAGATAACGACAGTTCCTCGCGCGCGGGGCTATATAACCGCGCGTTCGCTGCGTTTGATTTTGTTAATAAATCTTGGTTGATGTATATACACACTGGAATAACTTTGCGGCTTTTATAATGTTATAAAGTTTCCGCTGTGCATTTGCATCGTTATTCGCGCGTGATAGAGCGGAAAAAAACATAAATTATCGGTTTTTTTTTGTATTACAGAGTGGACATAAAAATAATAATATGCATGCATATCTTACTAAATTGCATCAAGAAATCAAGTGAGAAAATTTTATTTAAAAATTATTCTTTTTTTAGTGATTTTAAAATGGTTTAAATGGTTAATATTAAGGGCATAATTTTTGTATTGTTTTATAATTAAGCTGTGAACGTTTAGCTCGAATGGTTCAATATTAGTAATTTCTATTAGATATAACAATTTTTAGACGTCACTATATACTGCATTTAACGTGCATATCATCAGATTGAATTTTATATATACCAGTTTGATATTTCTAAAGTTCTTTTTCATATAATGTTTAGTTGAAAATTCCCAAAGTGAACAGACCAATTTTTATCGAAATCCACCTACCGGAACAATGATGAACTTAACAATAACATACGTTCACGTGGAAATAAAATTACTGGGTATGAATTTGATTATGTAAATGAGTCTTGCTATACATCATGCTTATTTTTTTTTCCTTTATTGCGAATTATTTATCAGTGAAAGCATTGATTGTTTAAGACAACCTTACCTAAATTTTTTTTTCATGCGCGTGATTGTACGTAAGCTTTAAGTAATAGAACAAAAATATCGAAATGAACTTCCAATACCTGATTCAATTTTTATCAACTTGTTCTAGGAAACCAAAACTATTTTCAAAAATTTTCTCAAAAGTTGTTAACCATCCAAAAAAAAAACCTATTTGCACTGATAAATTATTCCCCCAGGTATATAAGGTATAAAAGCAGGCTGCAATATTCAGGCAACCGCGCAAGCATAAGCGCGAAGCGCATCCGAATTCTATTACCGGTATCACATGCAGGTCCTCTCGCTCTCTCTCTCTCTCTCTCTCTCAAAGGACACACGTATCCCAGGTATTCCGCTTCAATATCAAGCCCACGTGATCGCGCACACGCTCGCTTACGTGCAGCCTCTCTATGTATATACGTACACCCCATAAAGCAAAAGCGCCTCGGCGAAAGGGCTTCTATGGTATATATATTCACAGCACATCCTCTCTCGCTGGACGGATGGATTTATTTAAGGGCGTGCTGCAGCGCCAGCTTTCTCTGTCCCCTGTATGTGACATCTGCGGCCAGTTTTTCGACCCCCCCTTTTTGCACCTTCATCTTACTCCTCTCGCAACCAAATCGACCGTTAAAAAAGCGTAAGCGCAGCGTGGAAAGGACACCGAATACATTCTATTAGCTTCGGTCCGCAGTGACGTGCAATGCTTGTCATATATACTCGTCGTGCCTGCTTATGAGCTTGTTTGGGGACAGTTCTTTTGTTCTCTTTTTTGATGGATATTAAAAGCCTTGAGAGTCAAATTGAATCAAATTGAAAGTGACATCAAACATTCGATTATTAATTACATTCAATCAGGAGAAACCTTGAGAAGAAAGTTGTAACGATCGACGAAGTAAAAGAAAGACAAACAAACGTATATGAGAGGCAGCTTATACGCGAAGTGTTTGACTAACAATAATCATTTGCTCGCACGCATTCTCATGGTCGCACATATGTATAAGCCGAGGAAGATTGATGACCGTAACAGCCCCGCGTATATAAAGCTATTATGAATAGATTCGTACAAACAGTTTACAGTTTGTCAATGGCGTCGAAAACTTTGACAATTAATCAAGCACCCTAAAACCACCGTCACCAAAATTCATCAACACACACACATACGTAAGATTAGCCTTCCCTTCTGTACAAAAAAAAAAGAGAAGTAGCCACCCTAACGGACTAAAGAGAGAAAGAGAGAGAAAAAAAACAAGAAGGAAAGTTTCACGTCTGACCACTCACTTTGTCGTGTGACTGTACTATGCTCTCTTGTGCAACCCCTCAAAGTGTCGCCGTCGTCGTCGTCGTCGTCGTCGTTCTTCCCCCTTCGGTATAATCTTTCTGAGCACTCGACTTTCGCTCGCCCTTTTCGCGCCGGCGCGTAATTTGTAAAAGCGACCCCCCTACTTCGGTATCACGATTTCGAAGGGAGGTGGGAGTAACTTTCTCTCTCTCTCTCTCTCTCGCTCGATAAGTGCGTCATTACGCTGACTGATGGAAAATTGTGTGTGTGTGCGTTTGTGTGTTGGGGGCTTTTATACGATGTTTACGTGATACCTATATATACGTACACGGATGTAGTATGACGACGAGATTCGGACTGCGCGAGTAAAGCTAATGGGGCGCGAGAGTTTTGGTGAGCTGGTTATATGGGCATTAAATTTTTTACTTGTACATATCTATATACGTTTTGTCGCTTTAATGGATTGACTTCGATGGAATTTGTCGCTTGCGCAAGCGTGATCGTTCGCGTTATTAATGATGTGTGCTCCTTCTTATTTTTTTTTTTTTTTGTTCTTCCGTTTGCGCTTCGATTATCGCCACGTGGGTTTCGATCGACCATGCTTTTGGAAAGTATATTTCATCCGAACATTAGTTTATCAAATATTCGTTACAAAAAAAGGTATATTGAGTTTCTCTCGCGCTGCACGTTTAGAAAACATTTCAACGAAACAAAAAAACCCTCGTGCGCGTATATCGAAAAATGTGAACCCGTTATAATGCAATCCATTAGATGAGAATGTATCGTCGCAACAAAAAAACTCATCGCTCGAATTTCGCGTGCTCGAAAAGCATCGAGAAATCTCCTCCAACCGAGAGAGAAGAATCTCCGCAACCCTATATATTACTTTGCGTCGAATATAATACACGCACTTTCCGCAGCATGTACGTCACTTTGACGATTCAATCCTATATAACATGCGGAGTAGAGAAACCCTCTCTCTCTCTCTCTCTCTCTCTCTCTCTCGTCGACTCTATGGCGACACGCACTCGAACGCTTTGCTTTTGCGAGACACCTCTACCATATGTGTGTGTGTGTGTGTATATGTATACGTATGCATGTGTATGTATAGGAGGTACTTGTACACGTGTATACACGGGCGCTCGTTACCCGAGTGCCTCGGCGTGTCGTACAAGCTGCGCGAAGCTCATTAATTAATCGCTCGGCTCGCTCTCTCTCTCTCTCTCTCTCTCTCTCTCTCTCTCTCTCTCTCTCTCTCTCTCAACTGCACGCGGATAAATATAACGAAAAC
>JAWWMK010000008.1:11975770-11989938 GCA_035047105.1 Galeopsomyia nigrocyanea | reverse complement strand
ATTGAGCGATTTTTTTTGGTCAAGATATTAACAAAAAACGAGCGGGCTCTATCATTTTTAAACCGATAGTAGGTCGTTTCTCACACGTTCGAAATAACATTTAGCGCTTCGATTAAAATTTTTTTAAACGGTCGACTAATAATTCATTCAATTTCGAACAAACGTTTTAATCGACAAATTAAAGTGAGAAAAAACGTAGTTTACCAACAAAAGCGCACGAATTACATCCGCGTGGAGGATGACTTTCGAAACGTCACTCGATATAAATAATACAGTCGGTTAAAGTCAGTCGAGTGCGACGCGCGCGGTGATGCGGGGTTCAGTGAACGCATTAACGAAAGTCACTAAACTCTTTTCCGTTTTCTGCCATCGCACTATACTGCCGCAGAGCAGAGTTCGCCGGTGTGTATAATAGCCGCTATTCCAATCGCGAGAAACTTAAAGTGAGCGCGACCGCAAGAGAGATCCGCGCTTTATTTTGCTAAATGTTCCATTCGCCTTATTTCGTTCTGCTTCATTTCCAAGTTTCCTTTTTTTTTTTTTGTCTTTCGCGCGCTTTGATTTGGTCATTCTTTCATTTTTTTTTTAACGGAGGATATGGCGGTGAGTCAGTGGAAATTAATCGTTTGAAAAGGAGGTTCAATTGATTTTATTGACACTTTGCTGCTGCGCCGTGGAATTTTAACGATCGAAAGTCTATATTTACATTGATTGTGCTAAATGTTTTATGGATAATTCGTGATTACTTCGGGATATACTTACAATTGTTTGCGCATTTGAAAAATGGAAAATTTGCAATATCGTTCGAAAAACAAATAATTTCCCCGCTAAAATGGAACAAAAAAAGGAAATCGTGTTTTGTTTTCAATTTTAATTCACAAATTAAGCTTTATCGACCGTATATATTCCACGACGAAAAAAAAAAAGGACGATCATTGTGGTTACATCACGAACCAATCAATTGATAATTTATTTTCCATTTACTCGGTGCAATAACGCGGAAAAAAAACACGAAAGGTAAAATACCGTTCGCATATTTATTCGTCGCAAATTGAAGATATTTTTGGTCGCTTTATTTATTTATTTTTTTCAAATATATAACGAGCGCGGCCACCTGAAAAAGAATTGAGCGAGAGGAAACGAATAAAAAAAAAACACAACAACGCGTGTTGTATGTCTCTCTCTCCCTCTCTCGGATACAGTAATTCACATCAAATGAATTATAATTACAAGGCCCGTGAGCATTTATGCCGCTGATTGCCGGCTGAAAAATCGTTTCCAATTAACCATGCAATTACACCGTTCTCGCTGACGCTGAACCTTTTTTTTCGTTACCCTCCCTCTTCCGATCGTTGAACGAAAAAAAAAATAGGCAGCTCTCAAAAAACATGACTCGCTCGATTCGCGCGTATAGGGGGGAGGAAAAAAAAAGCGCGCCACGATATATACAAAGCAAACAATCGGTATATATACGAGGTAGGGCTGATTTATCGTGTGCTTGCCCCTTATTTGGAAATTATACATTTCCAGAGGGTTGGTTTTTTTTTTCTTTACGAATGTTTGCTCGCATCAACAATGAGCCTGATAATCCATAGAAAGAGTATGTACAATGTTTGGCTTATGATTTCAAAAAAAAAAAAATATATAAAACTCACGCGTATATACCTATACTTTATCGCCTCGATAAAATAATTAAAGTTATGGGTTGCCCGCGCTCGCGCCGCACGATATAAACCGCGGTGGTGGCAGCAGCTTTATCGATTATGCTGTTTTCACGCGCTCGCGCATAAATTTTAACGCGTTGTTGCTGTATGATGAATTTCATTACGCTCTCGCGAGAGCGCGCGAGGGGCTTTAATTAAAAGTCCCTCTTTCTTCTCTCTCACTCACTCTAATAATCATTCGCGTAGAGAGCGCACGGCGAGAGAGAAATAATGTTGCGTAATTAATTTCCACATCGGTCGGCAATCTTCTGCTTATAAACTATTCATCAATTTTGTTGAGTTTGACAGTAATTAGTTATATACTGTGTGTGTATGTGCAAAATTTCGGCTTTCTCTCACTTCGCGTTTGTTTTCGATTTTCACTCGCGCATTCTCCGGAGAGTTAATTATATTGTTAATTACGGCACTCGAAATACTTGCCTTTAACTTTTTACATTTTTCCGTGCGCATATATATCCGCGAATATCGTTATAATATTCAACGGTTTATTTACATTGAAACGAATTTTGTATTATATACGAAATATCCCGAATGTAAATTAACATATGTACATAAAAGTCCCCTCATCGCGTCGCAACAAACATTTATCGGGAATTAATCGTCGCTCGCGCGCAGGGTAATACGAAAATATATTATATACCTCGAAATGTGTGTCAGAAAGAAAAATTTCCGGTGCGTCGCGCGCAAAGATATCAAAATAAATAATTGACAAGCTTGTGTCCGCTCGATAAATTATTCCGAGTGCCTCTCTCGCGCTCTTAATACACGGAAAAATATTTCTTTGCAACCGAGAGAGAAAGATAGAAAAAGAAAAAAAAACATGTCTCCCATCTGTTGAAATATGAATGGAACTAACCCGCGACGAGAAATTAGTTTAGACGCTCGCGCGACGGACACGAAAAATTGATCGTGTCTGTCGCGCGCGAAGTCACCGAGAGAGAGAGAGACACATATATAACGACGTCTTGTTAACACTTATAACGATTTCAATTGTATTAACTAACGCGTCCATTAAACTTCGCTGCGCGCTGACGAGGTGCAGTTGTGTAATTTCAGCTTTGATTTGCTCGTAAATATATAGCAAATTGCACGAGTTGCTTGTAATTAGAAACGATTATAATTAATGTATTCGTCAAAAACTTGCAACGCGATAAAACACTTTTTTTTTATTCTGTACTTGCTGCCGGTGCTGCACGTCATTTAAAATCAAATTACTTATCGCGTTTGTTATCGAAGCTCGACTTAATGAAAAAAAAGCTCGCTCTCGGGATGTAGGACAACGCGCGCGAGTTTATTAAAAAAAAAATCCCCGCGCGCAAAGAGCAATTCGTTGAAATGTATCTTTTGAAAAAATTCTAAAAAAAAGCAAAAAAAAAAACGAGATTGAAAAAAAAATCAGGTCTCTCCCGACTGTTATAAACACACAAGAGTATATGGAATTACTCGAGGAAATGAAATTAATTCGAGCAAGAAACACGAACAAATTCGCAAAGTAACAAAATAAATATTGATTCATGCAGCAAAAGTCAGATATAAAAGAGAGAGAGAGAAAAAAGAACTATATATCTTTGCCAACAACTGTAAAGAATCTATTAAATGAGTTTTTCTTTTCCACACCTATAGACACACACATATATACATACATCGGAGAGGCCTCTCTCTGTCTCTCTCTCTCTCTCCGCTCGCTTATAATACACTGACAGGCAGTCGGGTAGCTTTGGCTTGCATGTGCGCGAGTGCGCATATAATAGCGTTGTATACACACGAGCCGCGAAGCATGACAATGGGCTTTTCTAATCCTTGGCTGGATTAAGGGTCGTTTCTCTCTTGGCAGGCTGGTCAGCGGCGGCAGCAGCAGCAGCAGCAGTACTGCTCCGACTGCTCCGACTCGTCAGGTAATGGGATCGACGTTTCGTTATGTTACTTTTCCATTCTCATCCCTCTCTCTCTCTCTCTCTCTCCGCTTCCTAGGATTCACGAAGCGAGTGAGAGCGAGAGAAAGAGAGAGAGAGAGCGAGCGAGTTCGCCGCCTCCGTGTTTTTCCCCGTGTAGCCCCCTATTTTTCATGTTTCGCTGCGGCTTCGCGTAGCACCTTCATTCCATGGGGGGACTCACTCGGCGCGAGTCCGCGCGGACTGAACGCGCGCCTGTCACTGTTCTCACTCCGCCATTGGCTAGATGCGCGTTACTCGGGTGGGGATAGACGCTTGCCGATTGGCCAAGTCGCGGCGTTGATTGGTCGACAAAGTCCGCGCGGACTGCTGCCACGGCGATAGCGGCAATCAAGTAGGAAACTGCTTGGGACTGTGTGCTGCGCGATATTCACATAGGGGCTCTACACAGAGTGAGCGAGAGAGAGACTCTACACACACACACACACATACAGAGACAGAGTGAGAGAGAGAGCGTCTCTACTCGAACTGCTGAGCTGCCGCTGGTATATATCTACCACCCGCTTTGCTTCGCGCACACATTAAACTTGTCTTTTGTATGTCGGCGTGTGTGCGAGTGAGTCTCTCTCTCTCTCTCTCGGGGGGCTTTTACGCGTGTTGGTTCACCCTCCCCTCGCTTCAGCACTGGCGCGAGCATTGCGCCAACACGAGCAGCCGTTCAGCTTCTCGCTTCGCTCGCTCCTTCACTTTTGCTCGTCGCGCGCTCTCGCTCTCTCTCACTCTCTCTCACTCTCTGAAGGGGTTGAGGAAATAGCGAGGCGCCATATTTGTGGCATTGCCGAGCTCTAGCGAGTGAGCGAGCGCGAGAGAGAGAGAGAAATCACGAGAGGGGAATTACGTCAGAGAGGTATAGATAGAGTTTATGCGGACATCCGACGGCCATTTTGCGAAAAACTTTCAAGCCCCCCCAGCTCTCCCAAGCTAATGCGCGGTTAAACGACTCCCTCTCTCTTTCTTCCGAATTTTCAGAGAGAGAGGGCCTGCAAAATATATTGCCCTCCTGCGCCTGTATAATTGAATGCGATTTTTACAGCTCAAGGTGAAAATCGTAGCGGCAGCGGCGCAAGCCAATTACCGGGGAATTTGGAATTAGCCAAACGAGAGAGTGAGTGAGAGAGAGAGAAAAGTGAGGCGCGCGCGAGCACCACACGATTATTCGTATATATACGAGGCGTTCGTGCGTTTAATAAGCACGTCGCGCGCGCGCTCGTCAGATATGTGTGTGAGCGAGCGAGTATATGCATGCGTCACGCGACATTGCGGAGATCGTCGTCGTCGTCGAGCTAGTCAATGATGTGTACAACGCCGAGCGCATGTGAATTATATCGTTTGGTATTTCTTTTTTTTTTCTTCTTTTCGAAATTCCCGCGCTCTCCGGACAGATAGAGAAATAAATAGTGCGAGCGAGTAGAGCGAGCGAGAGAGGAGAGACAATTAGAGAGCGCGGCGCTGAGCGAAAGAGCGAGAGAGAGAGAGAGAAAAAAAGGAGAGCGTCGGCGGCGGCGTAGTTAGGGGTGTAACGGGGGCACGGAGACGCGAATATCGCCGCTTGCTCGAGTGAGCGAGCGAGCAAATGGGAGAGGAGGGGAAACGGGGGGGGGGGGGAGAAGCGTAGAGTAGAGAGAGAGAGCGAGCGAGACTGTTCGGAGTTGCCCCCTCTACCGCCAAGCCCGTCAGTCGCAGTCAGTGCTTCGAGAAATCGAGGAAAACTCGCGCATGCGCTAATGTTATGGTGGGCCTATACCCTATAAAATTAGCGCGCATGCGCGAGTTATCCTCGGTTTCTCGCAGCACTGGTCGCAGTCAGTCGCTCCGAGGCTAGCGCCGAGAGAGGTTGGTTTTTCGCTGCGCGTGGCTTCTGCACATCACACACAAATTTTGGAGCAGTCGCAGCAGTTTTGTTGATTTGAAACTTCGTCGTCGTGGTCGTCGTCGTCGGTGTGTGTCAGTGTTGAGGCCCGTTCGAGAGGTTCTCTCAAGTAGTGTCGAATTCGACGAGTGTGCTGTTAGTGTTGTCATCCCCGCGTTTCTTCGATATACACCACGTATATATAATCCAAACGACGAAGAGCACGCAAGTGAGCGAGAAAGGACAACGAGGCGAGCGAACGAGCGAGTGAGCGAGCGCGTCTGAGCGTCGGTAAAGTCACGTGGCTACGTTGCCCACGGAGCGAGCGTCGCTTTTTCCGTTTTTCGGATGGCGTTCCAACAGCCGCGCCGAGTAGGCAGGAAAAAGTGCTCGTAGAAACAGCAGCAGTGAGCAGCAGCAGCGACAGGCGCAGGAACGAGATTGTTTATTACATATATAGTGTGCAGTTTGTTTGTTAAGTGTTTAAACTACGACTATGAGTGACGGAGTGTGAGTGTTACCCGTAAGCGCCCGCGACCGTTCTCACGTTCTGTGAACCAATTGACGTTGATATTTCTTCTTGCAAAAGTGTTAGCACCATACAGGCAACGTGTTGTCGGCGAATAAGAAGAAGCGGCCAGAAGAGAAAATGTACCCGAGCGCCGGAATGAATGCGGCCGCCGTGGTGGCGGCTGCAGCTGCCAGGCATCCGGTAAGTGCTGCGTGCCAGAGGCAACACACAAAAGACCCGAGTGAGAGAGAAAGAGAATGGAAGGGGGGGGGGGGGGGGGGGGGCCCCCCCCCCCCCCCCCCCCCCCCCCCCCCCCCCCCCCCCCCCCCCCCCCCCCCCCCCACGAACGAATATAATGCCGGGAGAGAGAGAGAAGTTAAATGCGATTATAAAGCGGAGAGGCCACGAGGCGTTCGAGTGGTAATTAATGGCTTTTATTGGCCCCCAGACACGTACACACACATACATACATGCACACACACACACACAAGATGAAGTCAGCGATGATTAAAGTTATTGCCCGCGCCGCAGCAGAGATACACTGATTGCTCGCTCCCTCGACTCGAGCTCTCCGAATTGTTTTGTTGTGCGCCGGGAATTGTGTCAATTTCGACCAGTTGAAAGTTTGAAGATGGATGACAATTGCTTCGTTAAGAGATTTTCAAATGTCATTTTTATGTTGACGAGCAGGGCGACGTTCGAGATGTAATATAGGCCTCGTAAACCTTGCGTTTAGCCTTGTTTTTACGAATCATCAATTCGCCAGTGGAAAAAAAAAGAAAATAAAGAATGCCGTTCTTACGACTCGCGTCGCGTAAAAAAACACTCGAACCGGGTTAACGACTTTATTATCTGCAATTGTTTTTCTTTTAATGCTCGGCATTAACGTCCAATAACCGAGAAACTTATTCCATTCTAATTTGCAGTTTTAACTTTTTATTTACTTGTGTCGTTCGAACGACAGACACCTTTTACGTAACGATTTTTTTTGGCTCCAAAGATCGATAAGAGCCTATTTTCTTTCTAAAACCGGCATTTTCAACTCGAAAATATTTACACAAACTCTATATTAGCGGAGAAACGTCTAGATCGTAACACGTCAGTTGAACGTTCAATATTGACACGACTTACATAAAGGCTATTTATTATTAATCACGAATAATAATTGGTGATTAACGTGGAGGAAAACAAGAAATTACACGGCCAATCCGAAAATGTGGATTGCAATTGTTCAAACAAAACCTCGCGACCTCGGATATTCCGAAACGTAGTCCTCGTGTGAATCTTTTATAACGCTCGGCTAATATTCGTCAAACAAACACAACAAACATCGATCAAGTACTACATTTTCACTCTTTCTCGAGACAATAAAAGTTGCGGAACGCCTCCCTCTTTCTCTCTCTCGAAAACTTTCTCCTTGTATATTGTGCATGCTTTAATTAGCCGCTCGATATATGTATACGTAAACACTCGCACATGGGAAGCCCGCCACGTGCGATATAATACGCGCTTGGGACAAGCCAATACACTCTTAGCCGGCTATATCGCGCCGCGCATGCGTAATTCCCTCCCTATTTTCAATCTATTCATTTTCAGCTTCATTATCCAAATCTATTTTTATAACTCAATCGTCGATGCGCAAATTGGTAATTAAAAAAAAAAGAAAAGAAAATTGTGTGCAATGAAAAAAAAGGTAGGCAATGAAAACAGTACGTCACGATAGAGACAATTATATTGTTTTCAGGTTGATTAGATTCGAGGCATGCGTGCCTATTTGACATTCTTAAAATAAACGTTTGCCCAAGTAACAATAGCGAGGTATTTTTTTCATTATATAGATAAGCCAACAAGCGACACGGTGCGCGTGCGAGATAGCATTTACGTCGTATTATCAGTCGGAATTATGCAAACATAATCAGTCGCACACACGTACACAGACATTCGGGTTATATTGTTATTATTATTATACGAAAAAAAAAATCGCTCGGCAGCCAGCATAAAAAACAAGAATTAAAAAAAAAACTTTTCCGCTTCTCAAGGAAAATTCTATACCCGGTGTGCGTTGTAATTGCGCTCGCGCAACAACGGCATTCACATGCTAATTCGATATGAAAGCTGACTAATGTGCCAGCACTCTCTCGCTCGCTCGCGCTAGTATGGCTAATTAAACGATAATCGAATTTTAATTATGCAAGCCTGTGTCTGTGTCTGTGTTCGAGAGCTGCGTGTTTAACTGAATTAAACCATAATCGATTTGACTAATTTCAACACTTTGCAGCAAATAAGAACTCGTCCTTTTATTATTATTATTATTTTTTTTTTTTGTCAATTTGCTCGGAAACCATTCGATATATATATTTTTTTTTCTATCACACGCACAATTGGGCTTTTCTATTGGATATCGCTGCGGCGATAATAATCTTCGAATGTCGCCTTCGGGTTCGACATCTGTCCCAACATTGATGTATATCGTTAAGATTCATTAAGTTCGTTCTCTCTCCCGCGCCGCGTGTTATCTCACAAAATACAATATATCGTTTGTTAATTTAGCTGTTAAAATCTTAATTAACACAATTAATGTCGCAAGTGTCACGGCAAATCCGATCGAAATTCTTCCATGGACATTATCCTTCGTCATCGAACACCCGCATCATCAAAATGTTATCCAACGAACAAACGAACAAAAAGAAAATATATATCATAACGGTACTTTCAGTGATTGGGCAAAGTATAAGGAAGAGAGAGAGAGAGAAAGAGAGAGGGAAGGGGGGAGTAAGTAAGTAAGTAACATGATCCTCGTTCAAACATACGAAAATCCGCAGGCGCGCATGCGAGTTTAGGATGGGGTAACTCAATCTGGATCGCACTATACATCCCTACATATATATAACCACGTGATGTTCTCGCTTGCTATCTCTTCTGGGCGGGCGCATAATGCCTGCCGGCGCGCCAAAGTGGCCGACACGTGTCGAGCGCAAGAGGCACGTACACGCACGTGCCCCCCTCCCCCGAGCATGTGTGTGTATGTGTGTGTGTGTAGACGCCTCGACATGATCATCGCCCACATGAAATTGCGCTCTCGCAGCGGCAGCATAGCAGTTCACGGATTTTCGATAAGTGCGAGAGACAGAGAATCGAGGGGGTGGCTTTTGAGCACCTATATCATGAGCGCCGTATATCGCCAATTTTCCACGAACTGTTGATAAGGTTGGAATTTTCGGTGTACTACAATTCTACTTTTGGAAAATTCAAGTAATTTTGCGCTTAAATGGCATTCGCGATAATTACACGTGATTACAGAACAATATTTCTTCTTGTCGAATTGATTCAAATTGAAAAAGAAAGGAAAAAAAAAGGATGACAGAGATCGTAATAAACGGTACATTATAAACTCTAAAAAAAACGCCATAGCAAATGCAATATGTATATTATACACGTAACACGCAGAATTGGCAGTTCAAAGCCACGCGGCATATAAATCAAGAGTATATCCAGGCTTATCTGGCGTGTAGCCCCGAAAAAAAAAGAAGCAGTTCATAAGATCGTCAGCGCGAGATATGTTATACTGAAAAGAGGGGAAAAGGCGAGTCGGCGGCTATAGTAAGAGAAAGAGGTCGTTTTGCGAGCGCGCGCCTGCGCTTGCGGACACTGCATAATCGGCAGATAAAGCCTCGGAGATACAAACGCTCTGTATATAGCGGCCGTGATCACGATGAATAGTGCGGATTACTCGGGGCAGTGGAGCGCATCGTCGTCGTCGCCTCTCGTCCCTCGTTGTTGTATATATGTGTGTATGTGGGTAGGTCATATAACGAATGAATGCATGCAAATTACCTGCGAGATTTCTTTAATGTCTTTGGGGAGAGAGAGGGAGATGGAGTGCAGTCGCTTGCGCCAATGAATTTTTAAATGCCACAACGGTTAATTGGGATTCTGACATCGAAACGAACGAAAAAAAACAACAACGAGCCGAGCAAGCGAGTGTAGTCGTGAAATGAAAAAAAAAAAAGTTTGATTGGATTCGCATTGCAGAACAGAGCAGTCATCGACACTCGCGTGCAATATTTGCGAACTCGTGTTAGCTCCAGCGGGCGCACGATGAAAAATTGAACGTTAAACCTCAAGAGCCATATAGTCGGAGCAACGACGATGAAACGAACGAAAAAAAAAAAATCACGCGCAATCGAATCGGTGAGAGTCATTTTTGCCCGGGTAAACATCGCACGTGTGCGCGTGCTACAATAACGATAAAGCCGAGTCAATATCCGTTCGTGCCCCTGCACAAAATTACTCGCAGCGCGGTTGTCCCCCTCTCCCCCCCATGCCGCTTTTATATACTATGGAAAAAACATCGAGCGCGACAAGGAAAATTAAACGGCCCCGTCCGCGTACAAATAATGATTATGGTAATAATAATGTCGACGCTTGGGGGTCTAGCACTACTATGTAGGGGGTTATATAGGGACAACAGCGACGTTCAGTCGCACCCTAAACGCACCGCCGCCGCGCCGTGCGTCCGATGCGTGTGCGAGAAAAAGAGCTGTTGCGCTTCTATATAACGCTCTTCTGCCTCTCAGTATGGTGTGCACTCTCTCTCTTTTTTCTCACCCTACTTCTCGGCGGTGGTGCGTGCACACACCTTTTTTTTGTTTACCGTTGGGATTATGCCTCTTGATGCTTTGATTTCTAGAGAGAGGGGAGATTCAATGTACTCCTGGTTGTGCGTGTGGAAAAACCAAGTGTGAGCCAACTAGTCTAGTTCCCCCCTTCGTCCCTTTTTTTTAATGTGGATTGAATGTACTCGGGTAGAGAAAAAATTGCATGAGCTCGTGTGCATGCCTTGTACTCTATCTGTATTATAAGCTTATAATTGCAAAAAATGACATTGCAGACTGTATAAAAAAAGGTAATATCATAGATATTAATTTTTTTTGAGGTTATAAAAAATTGTTCTGTTTTACCGGCTGAGGAAAGTGTAAAAATTTGATTTCGTGTACATTTTACAAATTCATCAGGCATTATACTTGTTGTTAAAAGTTTAATTGAAAAGACATTGAAAAGTTTCTAATATATACTAGATAAAGCGTAGTTGAATATGCTTACTCATCGTAATTGTTTCACTTAAAAACAAAACTTTGTGCTAACATAGACCTTATAGTCTTATTTTTCTCCAGAAGAAAAGCAAACTTGTCGCGAAGTAAGTGGAATAACATCAACTTATGAACGTGAAGAATTAATTGCAATAGTACTGTGCAAATATGGCATAGTCTGCTCTATTTATTCAAATAATTGAACAGCACAAAATGGATATATGCTCGCCTACAACGTGACCCCAAGGTTAGTAAACACGAAAAAAAAAAAGAACTAAGAAAAATAAGACGTGAATAAAGGCGAGAATTGTGAAACTACGACCTTTATACAAGAAAGTGTATGCACACCGGTGTCGCGCAAAAGACACAAGAAAAGAAGTGAAAAAAAAGCGAGGGAAGGAGTTAGCAACAGACAAGAAGAAAGAAATGAGAAGGCTCTTGTGGGTTTGCACAAGTCCCCTGTCGATTCGGCAAATATTGATACTTTTAATCGGCCTGTTTAGAGCCGCCTTCTGCTGCGAGAAAGAACGATCGGAGCGTGTTTAACGCGCGGAACAAATATGCACAGCTGAAAAAACGCGCGAGCAACGACGTAGCATTTTTTTTTCTCGCTCGATCGATTTCGCTCGTCGAGGTGGTAGTAAGAAAGAAAGGGGGGATACCCCCCTATACGTATATATCGATTGCACAACTTCTTTCTCTCGCTTTCCTTCGAGATTGGTTGGAATTATACAACCAGCAACGAATTATCAGTATAACGAGCCTTGTCACACCTGTGTACACACAGATTGAAAGAGTCTCGGTAGAAGAAACGAGGGAGAGAAAAAAATTGAGCAGGTGCTGGTGTGAGCCAATAAGCCGACCCCGAAATCCCTCTGCCCGCCAAAATAATCCCCCCCTTGCGAAGACGACGACTATACCACACAATGGCCGGAAACGAGCCCTTGGGTGTGGCGCGCTGCCTAAGAGCCCCGTAAATTGGTCCACTAGGAGAGAGAGAGAGAGAGAGAGAGAGAGAGAGAGAGAGAGAGAGAGAGAGAGAGAGAGAGAGTCGGGGACTGCGCAACTTGGCGCTAAAAGAGACTTGTCCGTCGTTGCTTGGCTCCTTATATACCCTCGTGGTTTGCCGTCTGTTTTTCTTCGTGCTTGCTCCTTTTTTCTAGCGCTTTTGTGTGCTTCGCTGCTTATTCCTTTCTCGCGCTCTCTCTCTCTCTCTCTCTCTCTCTCTCTCTCTCTCTCCCCTTTTCGCTTGAATTTTCACTTTACTTTTGAATTATGGATGTTGGCCGGCATTATATGAATCCCCCCTCAGAGAACTCGTAGAAAGCTGCTTTTTCGGATATTCTCTTTTTCATTTTTCTTTTTTAGCACGTAATCAGTTGTTTCACCTACTTATAAGATAATACCCTACCTTATACACTTAACTTCTGTAAGTCCGCAAGTGTAACTCCTTTCAGAAATGAAAAGATCGAGGTTAAAGTTGTTTAAAGTGAAAGTTAAAATTAGCTGTTACTTATAGCCTCGTACGTCTGGATGGTAGTTGCAACAGTCTACAACAATCGACACCTTCTATTTTAAATGAAGTGTGAAACAAAGTATCGATTCGTCCACATCAATGCAGAACAACAATTCCATTGTGATTTTTTATATCTGCCGCGAGCACAAACATTGTTCTTTATTCCGAATGCACATAAAAGACTTGGAGAGACAAATAAAGCTTTTGAAAGATAAATGACGAATAATTTGAAGTGTGTAGAACAAGTTTCCAATCTAGCATATAGCTCACTCTCGACGTCGGTTTCTTAGCAGGCCATTTGAGCTCGTCTCTTTTTCTCAACCTCAAGCCTCTCTTCAGCTTCTCTCTCTTTTTTTTCTCTCGTTCTCTCTCTCTCTCTCTCTCTCTCTCTCTCTCTCTCTTTCTCTATCCGGTGCACGCTCTTGCGCACGGGGGTATATACACTTCTAGTCAAGAGGGTTTCTCGCTAAGCGCTCGGGACATAAGCCATTGTGCTGTATAGCAACGGGGCGCAATTGTATTTACGTCGGCGAGCACACGTCCAGAATACTGCTGCTGCTGCTTGCACGTGTATACTGTTGCGGCTCGTTCTCTCTCCCTCCTTCAAATAACTCTCGAATTACCTCCAAACGCTAAATTCGCTGCTGCTGCTGCTGCCGCTGCTGCTGTTAGTGCTGCCTTTCTTCTTTTCCCGCGAGTCGCTTTTTATTGCTTCCTTGTGTATGAAGGCAAGTGGAACGCAAACTTGGAAGCATTCCGATGGAAAAATATTAACTTAGGCGCGCGGGGCGCGCTACGAGAGCCGTCCGTTTACGTATTTAGACCAGGCTTATGGCTTTACTTGCTTTGGTGTATGTGTGTGCCGGATGTTGAGCAATACTCTCTTTGGCCAACGTTTGAAACTACCTTTTGCAAAATTTATATTCGTGTAACTCTATGATGTAGAAATTTCTATTTTTTTGACCTCGTTACTTTTTGAGGTTAGCTCTCTGTCGGTAAAACAGAAATCGTTTCGTAGTCAATTTCTAATATAGGACTAGCTTTTTTCAAATACAACCTCTCACACCTTTTAATTAATACTGTAATAAACAAAAAACATCAACCAATCGCGTGACGTTATTAAATGCTTCACAACATCCGGCCACCGATTTTTTAAAAGGGGATTCTGATTCTTCTTCTTACAAAGTAGACACGTAATATGAGGCAAGGAAATATTCCGCATAGCAGGTCCATTTTCATAAACCAAGTGCTCCCAACAGCCACCACCACCACCACCCAAAATAAGCTCGCATTCTTCCAGTCCACATATTGCTCGCTCGCGTCCTTATTCTTGGCTCTTGCAATTTTGCCTCTCTGCTCAGCCAGAATGAAACTCAGCACCGTTAACGATCCGAGACCGCAGCAATTTCCTTGGCCCTCGCTTGCTCGCGCCCGAGCACAACATATATTGTTTCGCTCTCTCTCTCTCTCTCTCTCTCTCTCTCTCTCTCTCTCTCTCTCTCTCTCTCTCTCTCTCTCTCTCTCTC
>JAWWMK010000008.1:11934926-11969854 GCA_035047105.1 Galeopsomyia nigrocyanea | reverse complement strand
CCCCCCCCCCCCCCCCCCCCCCCCCCCCCCCCCCCCCCCCCCCCCCCCCCCCCCCCCCCCCCCCCCCCCGCGAGAGGAAAACGTTGAGAATCATCGGCTTCGATATAATATATATCACAGGTATTTTCGAAGGTTAAATTGAAAAGAAAAGAAAAAAATACTTCGGTTATATTTCTCCATTGTCGCGAAAGCGTCATTATCGTGACTTTGTTACGATTGCACCACGTTTTATATATTGTGCATGTGTGTCTCTTCGAAACCCCTCATCGACTGGCACAAAGGTGCCATTAAACAAAAAAAAAAGGAAAATTTCTAACAACAAAACCAATTCATAACACTATGGGTACATCAAAAGGCATCGGAGCTCTGATAATAGCAAATGTCGCTGCTGTTGAGCATTCAACGTGTCGAGCATTTACTTGCGCAAGTGAGAGAGAGCGAGAGTAAAGTTCTCGAGTAGTGAGAGAGATTGCAAGTGCTTATATATATACTATATAGTTGGCGACAAAGCTCCCCCTTCTATATACAGACTCCATTCACGTCGCACGCTATTTATTATTAGCTTCGCGAGGAGAGAGAGAATGGCATTGTCCTTTATATATCGAAGCTCGAAATGAAATACCGAAAATAAAGAGAGAAAAACGAAAGGACGCCTTTGGCTAAAAGGAGGTTACATTAGCCGCGGCTTGTTCGCAAGATAAGGCCTCTTAAAAACCCAAGCCTCGTCGTCGTCGTCGTCGTCGTCTCAAGAGAGAGAGAGAGAAAGATAGTGCCGATAGTGTCGTGACATCGTCGGCGGCAGGAACTTGCCCTACTCCCTATCTCTCTCTCTCTCTCTCTTGACATTTTTTTTAGTCGTCCCTTACTTTCGAGCCAAGCTGTCCTTCCAACTACATACTTCTTCTTTTTTCTTCTTTTTCTCCCTCATGCTCTCAATTTTTCTTCTTGCACACCTCTTGCGCGCTGCACACTGGGCAAAACAACAAATGTGCACGCGAGAGCGCCGCAGCTTTTCAAATTGAATTTCCGCTCTGATAAATTGAGTTTTCGGTTATTTGCTCTCGATTTTCACGGATTGCCAGTTTCGCCGTCGTTCCGAGCGAGGAAACTGGCGTTTGGAAAATAAACCAATTTATCAAAGTAGCCGCGCGCAAGCTCGGGAAGAGAGAGAGAGAGAGGGGGGGGGGTATATAACGATTTTCACCAGGCGCATGTGTCGATAATGCACTTTATCAAGTAAATAATCATTTGCCCGCGACCCAAAGTTTGCATTTGTGAAATTGAATTGAGCTTCATTGCGAACTTATCGGATTTATATCTTGTGCGAAAAATACACAAAGTAGCAAAATATTTCGTCGGGCACAGCAATAAAAAAAAAAAAAGATTTTGAAATTTGATCCACAAGATTTGTCGTCGAATAAAAATAAAATTTAAGAGACAGCACTAAAAGAAAAAAATAACCGATTCCTAGTCCAAAAGCGTTTCTACACATCAGTCGCACAAGTATATATTGTATATATATAAGAGAGATCCGTACAAAACGATAGGCCGCGCGCCGTTTAATTTCGTCGAGAAGCCTTTTTGTCGATCGGTTGCTGCCCGATAAGCAGCAGTACGTCCTTCTCTTCTCGAAAAAAAAATAAAAAGAAGACAGAGTCGAGAGAATGTCGTCGTTTTGATTCCTCGGATAATGTGCTTGGAAAGTTGAGAGAATGCGACGAATGGAATTCGTCTCGCAGCTTTGGCGCGTCAGAAGAAGAAGTAAGAAGAAGAAAAAAAAACATTAATTGACTGCAATTGGCCAAAGTGAATCGTCAGACGAGAGGGGAACAAGTCTTATATGCCCCTTCGTAGTGCAAAATACACTGCCTCTATATATCGCAATGATTGCCGCGTTCGAAAAGAAAACGATCCACACACACACGCGCAAGCCGAGTTTTCGTTGGATCTAACTGGATTTCATTGAAGTATCGAAAACTCCGATGCGCGACACGAACAAATCGATATCAAATATCATTTGATAGAAAATGTTCGCCAACAGCAAAGGAGGAAAACATCGGGAACCTCGTTAAATAAATTTCCGTGAAACGGTCCGAGTCCAATCGAGTCGATCGGCAAAAAAAGAAAAAGAAGAGAGAGAGAGCGAGTAGGAAATTCCGTATCGATAAGCCATCTCTTTTTCCCTCTCTCGAACTCAATCGAGCGCGGGCGGGCAAGTTCTTTCTTTACTCTCTTTCTCTCTCTCTCTCCCTCTCGCGTATATATATGTATATATACAAAGGCCAAGCTGTGCGATTTTTTTTTCTTCTCTTCTATCTATAGACTCGGCTGTGCGGCCAGTAATTTGTAGCAAAGCTTCTCAACGAGAAAGAGAGAGAGAGAGAGAGAGAGAGAGAGAGAGAGAACTTTTATTATACGACCCTTCGCCGCATGAAAAGGATTCACCCTTCGCGCGCGGAGGCTTAATAAGGACGATAACGAGATTTCCCGGGTCGTGCAGCGTTCACGCATTATGTCGACGATGAAGGGGATGAGAGAGAAACGATGACGAGTAGATATATATAGGGAGAAAACACTGCGGGGGAGTTAGGGTGTTATATATATATATATATATATATATATATATATATAAAGATAAAAATTACTTCATTTCGCTTCCAGCTATGTACTGCTATATAACATTACGAACTACGTTACTCACCACGCATGTGATGTATACTTTCTCGTGTCGATGTCAATTTTTTTTTCTCTCGGGGAGGTGGTGTCATTACTTAGGTATGCCAACGTAATCTTCTTCTCGCGTGCGAGGAATGCTTTGTCGGAAAGGAAGATGATACAGTCTCAAAAAAAAAAAGGAAAAAAAAAGAAGAGATTTCTTTTCTATACAAAAGCTCGTTTTCGCGCACAAAGAAAGTCGTGTGATGTCCCTTTACATTGACATGTATACGATAGCTGCGGACTTTATGAAGGGCAGTTTATGCGGAAATTTCATTTTCATTCTTCTCCACCTCCTCTCCATTTTTTTTTGTTGCGTTCACGCGTACACACGTTGTACGTGTATTTATATATCTACTTCGCCGCCGCCGCGGGACATCGTAAAAAGGTACTTTCGTCCCGAGGGACTTGTGTGTGTGTATATATATATATGCTGAAAAGGGGCGTCGCGTCGGCATAGGCATTGTCGTAAGTGTCGCTGGGACCCTTCGTATTATAACCGAGGCCGTTCGGTTTAGCGATAATTGTAACATATTCAAACCTCCCCCCTCTTGTATGCTTCACAGCTAGTTGCCAACAAACCCCTCTCTCGGTTGGGAGGATCTTTTCACGCGGAAACTCAAAAGGGGCTCTGCTGCGCGCGATATGGCGTGACTTTTTTTTGCTTTCGGGGATATGAACTTGCACACACGCGCGGGGATTATAATTTTTTTTTTCGTTGGTAAAATCCATTATAAGTTTTGATGGAAATCTGAATATAACCTCAATGTTTTCAAACAGTTATCAATTCCGATTGGCGGTGAAAAGTATTTCCTCACTTTACAACCATTAAACGGCATTATCTCGCGTTCAAAATACATAATCCCTTCTCTAAAAGCTACTTATATATATTTTCATCTCGTATCCCATATCGCTTGATACCCAAGCACACATTCCAAAGGTAATTTCCCCATCGATATCTCAGCAACGAAAATTCCGTAGTTTTCGAGACAAATTAAACAATTGCAAAACGACAACAAAAGAGCATAGTCGTCTATAGAAATATCAGCCAACTGTCGGCTATTCTATACAGCAGCGAAGCTACAAAAGCCACCTTATATATATATATATATATAGCGATAATAGGGGATGGGGAGCCAAAACTGCTACTGCAAAAAAAAAAAAAAAAAAAAAGAAGAAGGGGTGAAAACGCCACCTAATCTGTTACAGTCATAAAACCCTGTTTTGTCGCTTTATCTCTCTCTCTCTCCCTTACCGCCACTTGTGTGCTCTGTATATGTATAACCCGCCAATATCTCACCTCGATCTTCTCACACTCTCTATTGTATACTCCGTCTCTCTCTAAAGACCCTTCTTCGGTATCTTTTCTTGCAGGTATATTCACGTCGGTCTTTTTTTTGTCTTCTCTCTTCTAGCGAGGTTAATTGACATTGTAATATTTTCATTTTCATGCAAAAATGACAGAGAATGATTTCGATAGAGAGAGAGAGAGAGAGGGAAAGAGAGAGAGAACAAGAAATCCCATTGCCGATCATTATACGTCATGCATTATTTATGTCATAGCGCGCGAGAGTACGAATCAAAATGCATTGCTTATGCAAATAGCCGCACGCGGCGAGAGAGAGAACAGAAGGGCGAGCATGCAGACACACATATACAGAAGGATAATCGAGAGGCAGTCTGCCGCAAGGGTAATCGCTCGCTCGTTATGTCTGTATGTGTGTACTGTGTTTCCACCCGCGCGATTCTACATCTCGATTTTTTTATTATTATTATTATTATTATTACCTGCAATTTAAATTTTTTCTTTTTTTTTGTTTTGTTTTCGTTTCGTTAATTTCGTATACCATCGAGGACTATGTTGTTGTATCGATCGTCTCTTGATTGAATTTTCATTTCTGCGTGCTCGCGCGAGCTATTTTCGAAATTGCTATTGTTATATACCCCCGTATTGGTTGCTTATATGCGTGGCGAGCAAGGTTGCAATTTGATTTGCACGTATCATCAGGCCAAACTGGTGAAAATTAAATTTGCATTTCGAGCTGCCGACCAAAATTTATTTTTATACCGCTGATTGGATTGCACGAGTGGATATATACTTCGTTAAGGGGGTGATGGGGGGATATTTCGGTAAATTAATTATATTTAGAAATGTAGTGCAGTGTGGATTTCGAGGAAATTGAATTCGGAATTGGAAGAAAAGTAAAATTAGCTACTGTAAGAGCGAGAGATGAAGGATCCGATGGCGGAAAATCCGATCTGGAGATTATTATTATATTACTGAAGATTCAAGGAAGTAATTATTCGTTAATCTCGTAAAGAAATTGAAAATATGAAAATAACATCTCTTCCGTCGAATTACACGATAATTCGATAATCCAAGCCACCAATTACATACGAAGAATTTCAAAGCTTACAATCTCAAGAAACTTTTCTCATCGGCATTCCAAAAAAGAAGAAGAAAATAAAAACAAGCTAAAGAATCGAACAGACAGAGCGAGAGAGAGAGAGAGGGAGAAGTATCCTTGAGGTCAGTTATCCGCGTTTCTCTCTCTCTCTCTCTCTCTCTCTCTCTCTCTCAGTGGCGAGGCGACCAGCTCTCTGGTCATCCATGGCCATTCCGCGGTCGGGTATCCCGGCACCGCGATTCTGCGGGCGTTGCGGTCGGGCGGAAACTACCTCCAGCCAGCTAGCAGAGAGGAGGAGGTGGATAGGTGGTGGCTCTCTCTCTCTCTCTCCCACCTATTTGTACTCGCGAGAGAGAGAGGATGGATATATCGAGTGGCCACTCTAACATAGCCAAGCGAATTCTAGTTCGGCTAAATCAAGCTTTTTTTTTTCGCTCAACCTTTTCTTGTTTTTTTTTACAATGTAACGTGTTACATCAGACTTTTACGTTCGAATGGAAAAAAAAATAGTTATTTACAGAAACAAAGCTCTTTTGTTGAAATGAAAAGCTCTTTTTTTTTAAACGCATTTAAAGTTTGATAGGCGGTTTCCAATAACGAAATTTCCGACAGCAGCAGAAGCTGCATTAAACAGTAGCCAGTGTCGCGTCACCAACACACACACACACACACACACACACACACAACCGAAGCTTTTTCATATATAAAAGCGCATCCGCGCCAAAAGCGGAGTTCGAGCGTCATCGATTGCCATTCATACTATGAGTGTGTGTGTCTGTGTGTGTGTGTGTGTGTGAGCGAGCAATATGAAAATAACTGTAAAATCAAACGGAAACATTGATTTTATCGGCTCGACGCCGCGCTCGTATGAATGAGTAACGCCGCGGCGACTATTATACCAACTGTATAGACAACTCGGTCATTGGCTCTTGTTCGGACGCGACTGGACGGAATGAAAAAAAAAAAATGAAATGGGAAAACCATTTGATCGAACTGTTCTTTTTTTCTCTCGAGTTTCGAGTGCTTGATGATCACTGAGGTGTGATTGTGATATATGAGAGTTTGAATACTGCGCTTTTCTATTAATTTAATGACTATTTATTACGCCTTTCCATTCTTATTATTTACTCATTTGTAAATACAAAAACGGCACTTTCATTAATTTGATCGAATTATTACCTTCTTTTTTACTTTAACATTCAACATCAGTTTCACGTCAATTTCCCGGCGAGTCTCGGCGAAAATCTCTTTCTCCCTCTCTTGATCAAGATATCACCTGTGCGTGGCAAATAAAGCAATTTGAATTTTTCAACAACGCTCGCAGTGCATCAGAAAAAAACCGTTCGTTTTTTCGACTGTCGTCGCAAAAAAAAAAATCAACTAACACACACCGGAGCCTCTCTCCCACAGGGTAGATCCAACAAAAAAAAAGTGAGCGAGAGAGAACGCGTATATAAAACGCGCGTTCGTTTTATCGAATTATCGGAGAGGAGTTGGAAAATTGACGCTGATTGAAGGGAAGCGCGACGTTTCTCTCATTAAACGTCATTCGTTAGCCGCCTATATGGGGGCAGGGGGGGAGGAGTGGGTTTTTGTTTGTTCTCTCGTTCACCTGTCGCTGTTGGTTGGACACGGATCCCATACTGCTGCTTCTTTCTCTCTCTTTTTTTTCATTTCAACTCGCGTATTGTATAATGTCGCTCGCGAGCAATTAACTCGAAACAATTCACCACCCCCCCGTACACATATATACACACATTTTCATCCATCGAAAACTCCATTTTTTTAACGAAAAAAAAAAGTAATTACAAACTCGATGTTTACTCGCGATTCATTACCGAAAAAAAAAAGAATAAAAACAATGACTCTACCAAGCGTGTAAAGAATCCACACACATACACACACAGACTAAAAAAAAAGAAGAAAAGTAGGCAAGGGATTGTAGAAAATCACGAGGGAGCGAAAGCCAATAAATAAATTGGATTGGCCAGAGCAGCAGTGTGTGTGCGAGAGCGTGGACAAATGGGATCAGCGATTCTGCAACGATCAGCAGCAAGCTCACGCTCGACCGGCTTTGCGACAGTGTCACACGGATATATACGACTTGTATGTGTATGTGTGCGTGTGTATGTAACACGCGAATTTTTTTTTGCACACGTTCCAAAAAAAAAAAGAAGAAAATTAGTCGTACCTTCGTGTTACAAATAATAATAACCTTTTTCATTTATGAAGTTATAACCAGCCCGAAAAACCATAAATCCGTAAAAGCGCCCGCAGAGAGCTGTCGAGTAAAAATCGTTTTGGCATCAATCCGCCACTTCTCTCTCGTGTATACTTTTTCTTCTTTTTTTTCATTTAAGGATTTCTCGAGTATATACATCCGGTTTCTCTCTCTCGCGTGAGCTTGCTGTTTTCCTTCTCGCGATCGATAATACGATATTACGACCTCGGACGTTTTTTTTTACGAGGCGCGCATCTGTCGTAGTTTTTTTTTTACACTCCGTCACGCGACCATCGCGCGAGTACTAAATGGCGTTGTGTTGATTTCTTATCTATATACACAGACGAAGAAGAAGAAAAAAAATTAACTTATAGACCGTATAATTATACATCCGTCGCAAATCAATAGCAATGATTCTGATCCGTTAAGCTTGAACGAAACAAGGGCTCGTAAAATTGCCATTGTGTTGTTGCGCTTTGAAAAAAAAAATACAGAGAGAGAGGTCAGAAACAATGGAAACTCGCGAGGCAATCAATAACATCACGCGCGCGAGCGTATATACAGTCAACATGTAACAATTAGGGCTAATGCCACGGTATTAGTGTAACGGTCGACACCAAATTACACGCGAAAACCAAGTGCGCATTCCAACTCTCCCTCTCTCCCTTTCTCTCTCTTTCACTATCTATATATACAGTTTTATATATGTACTCGCTCGCTTTCACGCTTCGATGATTTACGCGAGTCCGATATAAACGTAGCGCGATGTTATACTTTATTATTTTTTTTTTTTGTAAAAAAGGATTATGCTAATTTGCGTATCGCGCGTTAACGCGGCTTGTTTTGCTCTTGCTCGATGAATATTCATGATTATGCGCGCACGCGCTCGAGCGTGTGATGGCTATGTGATTTAGAAGAATTTAATTTTCCATCGAGTTTATTATAGGCGGCAACTTTATCACGATATTGCGTTTGATTGAGTTACCCTGGAAATTAATCGATCTTTGAATAATTCAAAGTAATGGAATTTTCAACGCGAAAAAAAAATCCTTTTTTTTCTAGAAAATAAAGTTTTTTTCGTGTAAAGGCGAGAGAATCACTACTGGCGACAAAGGCAGTCGGGAAACTAAAGTTCGATGCATGTGTGTGTGTGTGCGATAGCAACGTGTTGATTTTGAGCCTTTGGACGGTTGTTTAATGATTGCGCTTTGTTTGTGTTGCAGGGTCCACCGCAGCCCGGGCAGCAGTTCAAATTCACAGTGCTCGAGTCCTGCGATCGAATCAAAGAGGAATTCAATTTCCTCCAGGCACAGTACCACAGGTGAGTTCTTCTCTTTTTTTGTTTCTTTTCTTCTCCTCTTCCTTGTTTTTTTTTTTTTCCGCCGAACTCTCGTCTCTCTATATACATACCGAGATATCGCCACGGATGTGAAACCTTTTACTTCCTTCTTTTATCAAAAAAAAAAGTTGATAAAGTCGCGGTTGAAAATAACTTTTTGTCGATTCTACCCACTCGCAATATATAAAGAACGAGTCGTGTACTTTATTTTCTCCCGCGAAACACGTGTCTACATCGTGTGGCGACTTTCTTGAAGAAAAAAAGAAAATAAAGATTATTTTTTTTTATTCTCTGTGTCCCGCAGCCATTAATTAAGCCATTCAGCCCTTTAAAAACGGCAAATCCCTCGTCCGCAGAGATAAGATCTTTCTCTCTCTTTTTTTTGCTCTCTTTCTCACCGAGGAGTGATAAACACCTGTCCCCCCCTTGAGAGACAGAGCAAATATACGAACAAGCCAAACCGGCTGGCTGCTGCACAGACGAGGCAAATATTAATTTATTATTTGCTCGAGAGCGGAAGCTATATATGCAAACGTATATGTGTGTATGCACGTCGCTCGAACACAGATTTACACATGTATACATACGTTTTCTCTCTCTCTCTCTCTCTCTCTCTCTCACTCGTCGATGAAAATATGCCTCGGCGGCGCGCTACCGATTCGTAAAAGGCCTCGCGCGGTAATTCCGTTTTGTGTAATTATTAGCTCTTTGTGTTTGATTTTAATCACGTACGTATATACCCAGCCGCGAGTTTACTCGCGTTTGTCGAGCCGATAATTTTCACTCGTGATATTACACACACTGGGCGTACGAAAAAAAAAAAGCGCGGCGTATTTTTCCATGTTTTGCAAACGAACGAACGAACGAACGAACGAAAAAAAAAGAGAATGGTCAGTATCGATCGCCGAGGGATTGCCATGGCAGGCAGTTAACAAGTTGTTGTACACGTTACCGCGAAATCCATCTCTGCAGCAGCAGCAGAGCTTGCAATCGAGTAATTTCGGCTGGCTTTTTTTTTTTGAGGGAGGGTGGGCGCCAAACGATATTTATCATCTGGACTGACTCCTGTACGCTCTTTTTTTTGTATTTTATTTTCGCTCGGAAATATATATCCGCGACTGATTGAAAAATTCTCTCTCTCGTGTTTTTTTTTCGCGAGTACGATTGGAATTGGCTCTCTCGCGAGCTGTTTAATTAAATGTACGACGATCTCTGCGTGCTGAAACGTTTTTTTTTTTCATTCCACTCTATTTAGCGATTTTTGCGGTCGCAATTCTCGACTTTTTTTTTGCGGTTTATCGATCGATGTGAATAACGTGCGTGCGTGTTTTATTTTTCGTCAAGCTCGTTATTACAAAAAAAAACATGATAATCGGCAGGTGGCTCATTAAACTCAAGTTCTCACCCGAGCTGATTTACATCGAGTGAGGGAGAGAGAGAGAGCCGCAGGCGTTAATTTGCATTCGCGCGACACGCGGTAGTATTATATTTTTAAGGGTGTGAGGGTATATATCGAAGGCTAATAAACGCAAAGTAAAAGCGCACTTGAAAATAATTTGCGCGACACGCGATATCTTCTCTTCACGCGCGCGATCAATGGGACCATTAATTAGCGAGCTCGATATACTGGTTTTTATCAATGATCGATTTGTATATATACTTTTTTTTCTCGTCTGCAAAAATTTTGCGGTTCATCGAAGATTATAATTATTAACGACTTCGTAGGAAAACAACTTCGTAATACAATGCTTATTCATCGCGAAGCTTGACTTTGAAAATTTGAAGAATCTTACGTATATATTTCGCAAACATAAACGACAATGTCGACAAAAGCAAATTCATGCAAAAAAAACCGCATTCACATTGAATTCAAAGTTGCTCCGGACGGCATAGCAAGAAAAGAAGAAACAAAAAAAAAGAAGCAGTCGGTCAAGCCATTAAACAGAACGTTTGGAAGGTGTTAATTCGCGCGAGTATAAAGCGTTTTAACGGAGTCGAGCGGAAACTTAAATTACGCTTCGGTGTCGCTGGCCTCTCAAGGGATATACATATATGTATACGTGTGCGTGTATCTCGAAAACATACGACATGTATATATATATATATATATATATATGTTGAGAGACACCCAACGTCAAGTTTTAATGGATCGCGAGCGCGCACCGAAGTATATAACTTATTTACATGCGACGAGGATCATGTACATACAATGACGGGAGAGTGCTTTTTCGTCGTCGTAGTCGTCGTCGTTGTTGCATTTGCATTCTCTTGCTCCCGGTGAGACTGACAGAAAGAAAGAGAGAGAAAGAAATATGGTTAGGAATTCAAGTGCAGTTTTAAGCACGTGTTTCGCTGGTCTTTTTTTTTTCTCCTGCATCATTGCAGGATGAGTTATTTACCGTGAGAGACCTTCGAGCGTAGAAAAAAATAATGTCTGTTAGCTTTTTTTTGTCTTTCATAATTGATGATGAAAAATTGAAATATTAGTATGTAAGAATGAATTAATGTTGCCACGAGGCGAAGGCTTCGTGGAGAACGAGGAGGACTGGTGTAAAAAAAAATTGTAATATTGACATGTGTTTCTTATTATTTTCTTTTCGTGCAGCTATAAATTGGAGTGCGAGAAACTAGTCAATGAAAGATTAGAGATTCGGAATATTTACCAAATGGTAAGCCGCTCGAAGCGTTCAAATTTAACAATCAGACACACGAATTTTTTTGTAATTCACTGTATAAACACTTTTTTTATTAATTTCGTTATCAATAAATTTCTTTTGCACTTTTGGAAAACGAAAGACAAATGTTATTTTTTTGAATGAACTTCTTCTTTTTTTTTGTTCTTGATGTATTACAGATTTTGTGAGTTTACTGCTTGACAAATATAGATAGCTCGTTCCTTTTTTTGATCAATGTTTGTACTCCTTAATCAAGTATATATACCATCAAAGTATTTAAATTGAATGTTCATATATCTCGTAGACTATAATTTTTTACTCTATGAAAATCATCCGTAGAAAATATTTTTTGAATATAAATCTTCATGTTTTATCAAATACGAATTCATTTCTTTTTTTTTTCACAACCATCCATTGTATACAAAAATTATAATCTTCATTTTTGTTTTGACAAAACGCAGCGAGGGCTTCCATTGGAACGAAACATTCTATCTCATTATCACTTTAGTATCTCATGATCATAATAATATAATCAATGTTTTGCTACGGCTGCGTGCACTAATTGTGTGCTTTTATTTTTAACGGCTTTTGATTGTAAATTTTTTTTGCACCACGTCCTCGCGACTCTCAGACTCTGTCATTATTAATGCCTGACTCATTCCATTTTTCAATCATTATACAAATGTAAATATTTTCATATAATTAATATACTTTATACTCGTTGATGCTCGATTGAAAAAAAAAATTATAAAAAATATGAAAAGTTTTTATTCAAGCTAGTTATTTCTGCACTGTAATATTCATCACTCGAGCATTAAGAATAATACCTCGAGCTGAACTCTTTGATGGCGTCATTAGGAGGAATAATAAGTAGTAGCTCACGGGTAAAATACCAAAAGACAACACGGACAATATCAATCGCGAAACAAACTCGTTCAACATGATTCCCCAGTTTCTTACGAAACCATCTCGTCTAACAAGCGAGCGCGCGTACTTTCACATCCTCCTAATGCCAGCCGAGGAAAGAAAAAAAAAAGAGAGCAGCAGAGTTGTGTTCCCTCATCGTCAATTAGCCTTCTCCTGAGAGAGTCGTGTCAGGAAAAAAAAAAGAAAAAAAGAAAGAATGAGCCGAAGCTGCAGAGTCTGCGTCACGGAGCCTTCCGCCCGAGAGAATATAATACACACATATACACACACGTCGAAGGTGTGTCACTTCCCACGGCGATTAACAAACAATACCTGTTTAATAATTGACTCCCCCCTTCCCTTCTTTTGCAAACTCGATAGAATTTTTTTTTTCATGTAGCTGACACTTTGCCTTCTTTTCCATTTTCTGCTTGTCTCTTTATACAGTATTAAATTGGAGCTGGAAAAGCTTGCCCAGGAGAAGTCCGAAATGCAGCGCCACTACGTCATGGTGAGTCTAAAGAAAGATCGCACTCTTTTTTTGTATTTATATATATACCTGACAATTATTATGGTCTTTTTGCTTGTTGTATAAAAGGAAGAAGTCTCGCGTATGTGCCGAGTCATATATCTCAAATAAAGTCGTGCCTCGTGTGTATATGTATACATAAAACACAATACGTTATTAACATCGAATAATTGCGAGCGAAGGGGACACACACACAAAGAGAAGGCAAATTTTCTCTCTCTCTCGACGACAGAAAACGTAATGAATGAATCGTCACTTTTTTTTTCTCTCTCTCTCATTCGAGGTTTTATAACGTTATACACGATCATTATCGACTTCCAAGAACCACTTTTCCAAACCGCTGTATGTACACCACATAAATTACATCGATCGTTAAAGTTTTGCTCACCGATGTATATATATAAAAGTTTTACGATTGAATTTCAAAATGCTCTTCCAATTATCGCGCGCGCTGTCAAAGAAGAAAAAAGAACAGCAAATGCTGTACGGAGTGAAAATAGCTAATTAACTGAGATGCTAGATAAATGCTTGCTAAATCCGTTGAGTAACCACGAGCGTTAATTCAACGATGCATCGATGATAAAAAAAAGAACTTACTCTCTCGACACCTTTTCTCGCGCAGTTTTATCCGATCGCGATCACGGCAATTGTTTAATAGCGAGATCTCTTTTGAATTCAATTAATCGCTATCAATCTTCTTGTTTCTTTTTCTTCTCGTTGAGAAAAAAAAAAGAACAGCGTCAGTCGAAGCTTTTCTTCTCACCTCGTTTCTTTTTTACTTTTTTTTCTTCTTCTTTCACATCGCGCGAAATTGTGCAACTTTCGTGCGCGGAATAAATGTATTAACTAAACTCCCAGCAGCTAAGCCGACAGCTTGTACAATGCTTCACTCGCGACGACGACGGCGGCGGCGGCACATCATTTGTTAGGCAAGTCTAAAACACGAGTTTGGCTCGCGCGCAAGAGAGAAGCGAGAGAAACGAAACTCGACTGCAATTTGCATAGAATATATATACATGTGTGTGTGCGCGCGCGAGCTTTTCATTAAAATATAACGTCGTCTTCATTTACGATTCGGAAACTTTGTCATCGCTCACTGCTGCTATAGAAGAGAAGAGATATTTCGCTTTATTAATTTTCGCAGATTATCTTATCTTCTCAGTGGAGAAGCTTCGCTCGTTTGGCACATCGCACGGAGGCGTAGAGCTTTATAATTGCTCGATTGTTCGACGTTTTGCGGAGGATGTAAGTTATTGGGTTTCACGCGAGAGAGTTGTGCGATGACTCGTAGAGACTGGAATTTTTTCTCGTTAAAAAAAAAAATGTCGGTTTAGCTGCCGTTATCGCACCGCACGTGCAGTTTATTATCTCTGTTTGATTGAACACTAGCTCTGTGTGTGTTTTAAACGCGCGCGTGGATGATTCTGTACTTTTCTTGAGCAAATGTTTATTTTACTCCCGAGTCTTCGTCACAACACGCATGCGTCGTTTTTCGTCACATTTTTTCAAGTATATACAATAAGCGAATAATACATTCTCGGTATATAATCACGCGAGAAATAATAGCAAGATAAAGAGGCAATAAAAAGCTTGAGCTTGAAAATTAACACCCTTTACGAACACACACGCATATATATATATACACACTCAAAAAGATACGCCACACCGTTTTCGGGTAGGGTGAAGCTTTTATTCGACGGAGGAGCAGTCCGCAAGGATATAGCATTACGCTTTTACGGCTCTCTCATGTAATTGTCAGAGAGCGAGGGAGCTCGTCGAGTTTTACGAGTGCGCCCCCCCCCCCCTCGCGAAAATCCTGTACAGCTTCTCGCAAGGAATCTTCTCTCGCTACTACTACTACTACTACCTACTTCTTCTTCACTCGCTCGCTCGCTCGCGGCATTAAACTCGCAGTAAAAGGGATTTTCTCTCTCTCTCCCTCAGCGAAACTGATCTGTTTTTCAAAAGGCGTTTTCTCTTCGTACATAAAAGGCACAGTGGCGTGTTTTGCGAGCGAAAGAGATTCTAATATCGTATAGCTCGAAAAGAACCCAACGTGAAATTTGTATACGTATGGAAAAGTGGTGTGGATTCGATTTTATTTTAGTACAAAAAAAAAAAGAAGATGAAAAGAATAATCAAGTCAACTTAATCTTTCTTATGGCACTCACAAACTATAGACATCTCCGCGCGAGAGAGAGAGCGTCGACGCGGTATCAGGGTAAAATTAAATCCGGCACGAAATTTGCAAGTTGGCCGGATAGAGAGGTGTACCGGTGGCGCAAACAAGCAGCAGCTCACCCAGCCGCAACAAGTTTCTCTCTCTCTCTCTCACTTGGTGCCTGTGTGTGTATGTATGCACGTGGGAGGCTGTTTCTGTCTCCGACGAGAGAGAGATAGAGAGCGAGTGAGTGGTATAGGCGCACCTGCCAATTAAACGATCAGGCGTGGGACTTGTTGTCTGAATTCGTGATTAGCAGCAGCAGCCACGGTGGCAAAGCACGATTTTTCAATTGTTCCTCTCTCTCTTTTTTTTTTCAAAAGAAAGCTTATCGTAGCCAAAACAATAGACTCGAGTCCAGTTCCTCATTCCCAAGCGTTGTGTTAGTATGTGTGAAGAAGAAGAAGAAGGGAATAAATGATTTAACACTCGAGAGCACCTCCCACACACACACACACTTCGTATAAAGTCGACATTAAAGGAGCGAGAGATAAGCATCTATCCCGACGATCCATTAGTCTCAGAGGAGAGGGAGAGAGAGAGAGACTCTGATTACTCGTGCGCCTCGACTTTTGCTTTTATCGCGGATATCGATCGCTTGAAAAATCAGATCGCCAGTCTCGATCTCTCTCTCTCTCTCTCTCTCTCTCTCAACTGTGTTTATTGCCCCCCGAGAAGAGAGCATCCTTCGCGTGAGGCGTGAAAGTCGATATCTTATTCTTTTTTTTTTGTATTGCGTAAATTGGGATTTTTTTTTTCTTGATCATCAGAGATTAATAGAATTTTTCGATATTGTGATCGATGGCTTTTACGTTTGAGATAAATTAACGCGCTGTCCGTTCGACAATTACTTACGATCAATTATATAATGCCGCGCTGATCGAGCGGAAGAGTTATGAAAAATTCCAAGCTGTCGTCGCTGATTAAGAAAACACTTTTACACTCGTAATTTGCATTCCATAAACAAACAATAATCGCGCGCGAGAGAGAGAGAGAGAGAATAATAAATGCGCATTAATAACCAACCGAGTAATTTCCTACTCGGCGGATAATGATCCTTCAACACTCGTTCGAGAGAGGAAGTTAAAACAACAAGACTCTTCTTCTTCTTTTTTTTTCATCTCGTATCCTCGGCGTCTTTTGCTCTTCGTCGGCAGTTTCAGTTCGCGTAAGATTACTCGGCAGTTCGCTTACGGGCAAACGTCGCCACCACCATAGCAAAAGCTTAACGAGGCTGTATGACTGTATATATATACACGTCTAAATTCGTTTATACAGCCGACGTAGGAATTCGCGCATTCGGGTGCGCTTCTCTTCGTATAATCAAGGCGCCTCGGGCGGCCTCCTGCCTCCTCGTGTTTTTCGAGCCACGACCGAGTCCATTAATTAAGAGCCAATTAACGCGGACGCCCAAGGAGAAAAGGGATTTTCGTACTGCGCTACTTCCTGTATATACTACTATGCTATCGTGTTTGTTTCTGGCTTGCTCTTTTACAAGTCCGTTGACTTCGTGCTCGCTCGTTTGTTTTCAAGTTTTCCCTCGAAGTAAGCTCGATTTTCGACTTGTTTATCCAGCTGCCGACGAGGGAGAGAAATAAAAATGAGAGAATGTTTAAGGAGTAAATGAGGAAAAGACCTCATTTGGTTGTTTACTCGAGAGATTTGTTCGTTTACTTTGTAAAGAGTTTAATTTCAAATTTTCGACGAAAGATTGTTCGCGCTAGTTTTATAAATGCAAAAAAAATAAAGTCAAGGTAGTTTCTTCCTCGAAACGAATAAAAAATGTTATTGACGCTCGATATCTCCCCTCTGGCTGGAAATATCATCAAACGCGGTTCGGTGAAATTAAAATCACGAGAGAAAAAAAAAAATATATAAAGCCATAACCGTCGAATTCCAAAGTGATCGTCTACCATAAAGCTGCAAAGAGAAATAAAAAAAAAAAAAATGCGATTTGACGAGAGACTCGCGGCAGTTATACCGTTATATATACACACATACACCCACGAGCGGCAAAAGAAACAGCTGGAAGCTCTCACGAAGCAAAGAAAACTCTCTCTCTCTCTCTTGCGAGCTTTCGCGCGCGAGCTCGTTGGAGGCGTAGTGAATTCAGTGCGGATTTAAACTGTGGGCCATAATGCCTGCGAGCCATAAAGCTTCCTTCGCGCGCAGGCAGCCAGGCGGGCAGCGTTTACTGCCAGTAAAACGCGCCTCGTAATGAAAATGAACGGCGGGAGGGAGAGAGAGAAAAAAAACACCAACAACAACAACTTGCAAGTTTATTTTTGTTTTCAAGTTCTTTTTTTTTTTCGTTAATTTTTTCGATACTTGAGTATTTAAAAAAAAAAACAAAAATTAGTTGATTAAAGAATTTAAACAAGCGTTCAATAAACCTGCAGTTTCGCGAAACTGAGGAAGAAAGAAAGAGAGAATCGTGCTTCCTTGTGTCGCTTTGTTAGCCATTTCCCGTCGACGAGAGAGAGAGAGAGAGAGAGATTTCGTGTACAACTACGACGGGGCCATTTTCTCGTTGCGTTCCCCGTCTCCCGTATACACTTGCCTTTCCACCCCGGTGTGTTTTAAGTGTCTTTTCTATTACAGTTATTTGCTGGCAAAAGGGAGCTGGTTTATTTCGCGAATAACCGTTGGGGGGATAAGGAAGAATTTGCGAAAGGTTAATTCGTCGAAAGCACGACTTTATTTGAGATTGATTGACAAGGCAATATTTTTTGATGCTTTGATTGCATGAATTTATTTATTTACTTTTTTTGCATGTAAAAGCACTAAACACACACACTTCATCACAAACATGAACTAATATACATTTCTTTACGTTATCAATGAAATATCTAAATATGTATTTTACGTTATTTTACAGTATTACGAAATGTCGTACGGCCTCAACGTTGAAATGCACAAACAGGTAAGTGTTTCAACATTGACATTGTATTCTAATAGCATCATTGATTTTCGAACTATATACGTCCATCGATTCGAAAATTACTGGTGCATTTTTCGAAATTGTTTGAAAAAAAAAGCTCGCAATTACTTTTAAAAGCACGCCACTGAAATGAAAAAAAAAATATCGATCAACTCGTACATAATTCAACAATTACGAGCGAAAGAAAAAAAAAAAGAAAATCTTTGGCAATCGAAACCTCCATCTTCAAGTGTATAAACGCGTACATATAGAACACGAAGTATATAGAGAGTGAGATGGCAAAGTGGCGTATAGAGAGAGTGAGAAGCAAAGCTCCGTCGCTCGTCCGTCGAGCGCAACCCTCGTTGGTCGTACTACGGGGGTATAACTTTCGTCTGGCGTTGTGTGTACATAGCGGGGCGCCTAATCTAATATTAAAGGTCCCTAGTAGCGAAGCTGCCAGTTGAGAGAGAGAGAAGGAGGAAGTTCGCCACGGATTAAGGGATGATTTCAGCCGTTGCCGCTGCTGCTGCTTCCTCCGAATAAATATGTAAACAAGCTAATAACATGCAAATGACGCGACGAGCTTTTAATTCGCCGACGACGACGACGACGACGATCGACCTCGCACCGAGCAACAATTGAATCGTTAGACTGTGAAATATGCGCACGGATTCCCGACTGAAGAGAGGAATTTGCCAAGCCCAACTTAGTTTGAATTGTAAACGACGAGGCGTTTTTTTTTAAGGGAAAACCAATTATGTTATAGCCCCTTGCACAAATTAGCAAAGTTTTTCTTTCTTTCTTTCTGATTATTATTAAAACTTTCTTTTCTTACGATTCACATTGCGTCATTCTTTTTTTTTTCGCACAGACAAAAGAATTTATGTATGAAGATATATATTGGAAAAAAAATTTCTTTCTTTTTTTTTCGCCGAACCATAGGAAGAGTAGTCCATACATATTTATTATTCCAGCAAAGCGCGCGCGATTTGAATTTTCCCGCGGCTGCGTCAGCAGATAGATAGATAGAGAGAGGGAGTAGTCTGATCGGTATTCGGAACGTATGGAGAGGACGCGTCGTATGTTAAAATTTTCGGGGAGGGATATATAGACGAGAGAGACGACCTGCTGCTGCTGCTGTAGCTGCAGCCACGGAGAAAATATGGGAGAGCATAGCGCGAAAACGAGTCGTCGCGCGAGGTCCGACGAATAAATTTCATGGCCCAAGGGATTTATTGTAATATCCCGCGCGGCAGTCGATTTCGATTGTGATGTCCGATATCACTTGGATAGTCACGAAATTAGGATTTATTGTATTTTCTTTTTTTTATTTTGCATACTTTAGATGTAACGACAATTATATCGAGACTTGAAAATAAACTAGAGCAGACCAATTAAAATTCATGGCAATCCAGAGAGAAGCGTCTGGCAAAAGAAACGGAAACCAAAAAAAAAAAAAATGAGAAGAAAAAAAGAAAGCGATTCTCTCTCGTTTGCTGGGTAGTCTCGTCGAATCAGCCGCCGCACGCCATTCTTCAAGAAGACGCTCTCACTCCGTACTCGGCTCGCTCGGCGCGAGATACTCCGAAGAGAGAACTTAACGGAATAATTCAAGGAGGCGGCTGCCACGAAGCGCCGGATAAATAAAAGAAGAAGAAGAAGAAGAAGAAGTCTTCTTCCTCTTTCTTTATTCTCTGGGGCTGCTGGTGCTGCTTCTGCTGCTTCTCCGAGCAAATTACGGAATATGGATGCGCGCAGCTTCGACTTGTAATCCTACGGGGATAAACAGCCGGCTTTTCTACGATTCTTTACTCTTATTTTCTTCTCGCGCGCGTTTTTCTTCCCCCCTTTTATTTTTTTACTTTTTTATGTACAACCTTGCTGCTTTGCTTCTGCTACATAATGCACACGCCAGCCAAGAGAGAGAGAGAGAGAGAGAGAGAGAGATATGGATGGCTTTGCGTGAAAAATATCACCCTCGCTTTTCAGTTTGAATTTCATATCCTTTTTTCTTCTTCTTCTTCTTCGCGGCTATTCGAATATTTATCGGGGGGAAGCATCTTGTAAACTATAATTTCCGCGAGGCTATCTTCATCGGTACAATTTTGTTTGAGTATAGTTTCGGAGGCGAAAATGGTTTGTGTTTAAGACAAATTGATTTGGAATTCAGCAGACGAAGAATAACAAACAGAAGTAGAAAAAGTATCCGATGGGGAGAAGAAGAATGTTTCACGAATAATTTGAGAACAACCGTTTTTCCCCGAAACACCCGGAGAGAAAGAAATGGTAATTCATTATCGTTAATTGAGCGAATTCCAGAATAGCCGAGGCAAGAATAAAAAAAAAAATAAAGAAATTTGAATAATCGCCAAACTAGCCGGCAACAACTCGAGAAACAAGAAACACGTAGAGTCGACACATAGAAAAAAAAACACACACGCACACACAGAGAGAGAGAAAGAAAGAAAGAATTGTCCTGAGAGCGTGCGGCACAATCCCTCATCCCTTTTGGTCGTCGGTCGTCGTCGTCGTCGGGGCGCGACGTGATGAGAATAATGGGCGCGTTTATTGAATATTTAGCAGTCTTCTTCGTCTTCTTGTGTGTGTCTCTCTCTCTCTTTCGACTCCCCTATTTTTCTGACCGGACGCTCTCGAATCGCAAATCGGATCTGCGCCCCGGCAGAAAAACAAGCAGAGACAAAAGAGGGTTCGGCAAATAGTCGGCGAAAAAGTCGAGCGCGCGCGTTTACTCTTTTTATTTTTTGCCCTCTGCTTTTTTTTCTTCCTCGTTGGTCCTTTGCCCTTTGTACGGGTTTCGTGGGGCGAGGCGCCTATGGAGATTTAAGCACCGGGATTTTTATGTATGGAAATCGCGTGTTCCGACACTTTCGAAATTGGCCTGTTTGTCCTTCTCATGTGAAAAAGCTTATCGATGATTTTACGCCAAAGGTTATAATGATTGCAAAACGAGAAAATGTTTTTTTTTTTGCTCGTTGCAAAAGAAAAAAAATGCGCGGCTAATAAAGCTAAAACTGTTCTGTGCTCGCGCGACTAATGAAAGCAAACGTGGGACTTGGTAAAAACAACTGTGCGTGTATGTGGGAAAAAAGAGTCGTACAAAACAGAAAAAAAAACGAGAGTTGGCAGTATTTTTCGGACTTTATTTCAACAACGAGCGCGAGAGTAGTCCACGTACAAAAAAGAAACTCGCGAGCAGCAACACAATGGTCGCTGGGGAATATCGTGCAGTTTGCGCGCGCTCACGGCGTTGGAATACAGAAATAACGACGAACTTTTTTACGATATTTGTCCTTTCCATATCGCCGTGTGTGGCAGGCAGAGAGAGGTGGGGGGTTGGAGATACACGGGAAAAATCTGATCGAGAGAGAGAGAGGCGGGGTCCAGGGCAAACAGAACGAAAAAAAAAAAATTCAAAACGTCCACAAAGCCCAAACGCGTGACATCCATGCGAAAAAAAAACGACGACGTCGACTGGCGACTCTATAAATCGCCGAGAGATTTGTGCCGCTGCCGTATTTCAGTGTTCGGCAACACACGCGCACACACACACCGTCGCGCAAGATAGCCAGTTTGTTGCTTTTTTTTTTTGCAACCGGATGGAATATAATACGCGGATCGCGCGATGCGTAATACTCCGAGTAGAGAGAGAGAGAGAGAGAGAGAGGAGAGTTTGTAATGGGAGATAGCGCCGCCGAGGGAATTGATTTTCGGATGAAATTTATTTGACGCTGCTGCTGCCGTTCCTTTTTTTTCATTCTGTTTCACCACTGAAAACGCAGCGATGCGAACGATCGCCCACCCTTCGCCCCGTGTTTTAGTTTATTGAGAGCAAGAGAACGAGAGAGAGAGAAAAAGATTTGTAAAAACGAAACAGAAAAAAAACGTTGATTAACTGTAAAGCTTTCGAACGATATAAAGCTTACAATTGATTTTTTCCTATTGTTTCACAAAGAAAACTCATCGACGCGCAAAAAAAAAGCTTTGTTAAACTTATACGCCAACACGCTGATTGGAACTCGCGAACCGTGGGTGTACGAAAAAAAAGCACGTTAACGCGTCGCTACAATCGATATACTGATTGCCGATTCGCCGCGATGCCTACGCGTCAATTTACAAGCGCATTAATCCGTACAGAGAGAGAGATAGAGAGGCGACGAATAAATATTCAACGGGATTTACAATCGCGCGCTTGTAAAATCTATAAATCGCGCAAAAAACAAAGTCGTATATAGCGTTGTTGTTTACCGCGAGTAAGCGAGGGAAAACAGCAGAAGTAATTAACATGCGAGCAAGGAGGGATTTAATCCGTGAAAAGAGAAATTTGCTCGAATAGCTTGAGCTTCTATCGTGTGTACTCGCAAAGCTTTTGGATACAGTCTCTCGGAGATTTGTGCTGCTCGAGGGGATAAATAAACGTGTTTATATATAAGCACCCGACGGAGTATTAGTGTACGATGATGTTCAATGTTACTAAAGTACGAGGGAAATTGCTTTAGTTAATTAAGTTACGTCGATATCAGGCAAAAATAAACTTTGCAATTATCAATTTCCATACGTAAGCTACATGCTTATAACACAAGTGCGAAAAAACAAAGCTTTTCGCAATATTCATCAGCGGCGCAAAACAGTCGCGGAGCTTATTATTATTATGCTCGCGGCCCCCGCGTCGTGTATTTATACGCAAAAACGAGCAAACACACACGCGCGCGAGCGATGATTGCAGCATGGGGAGAGAGAGAAATGATTTCCGATAATCGTATAATCAATGAACGTTGTGTGTCTGGGGAAAATTCACGCGTGAAAAAAACTGCCATTCGAATTCGACGCACTGTTTTAGACGCTCTTTTGTTTCCCCCCTATATCTCGCGTCTGTGTACACGCGTGTGTGCGTCGGCGTTATGTAAATGGCTTGGAAATTCGGCATTGGATTACTCTGTAATATTCGCAAGAGAGAGAGAGAGAGCTTTCAGCATATTAGCTCTGCTTTAAAATGATAATATTGTGACGTTCACGAGCTTGCTTTTGAGTGACGTTGCGCGAAGCTTGCAAAATTAATTAAGCTCCCTCTCTCCTCATGTAACTATATATACTATACTCTCGTCGCTGAATTTTTTTTTTTGCAGAAATAACAAAAGCGAAAATTTTAAGCCTTGCAGTTTTTTTTTTCTCTCTGTTTAATTAATACGCTCTAGCGATTTCATAATACCGATGTGCAGGCAAAAAGAAGAGAAATTCGGACCGCGCGGATGTCAAAGCGAGCGAGCGGCCTCGTTAAAACCCAGCAAAATGAATAATGAACGAGTGTGAGAGAGAGAGTGAGGGAAAAAAACGAGAGTAGGGCGGGCCAGAGCAGTAGGAGAAAATGCCCCGGGAAAAAGAGAGAGAAAGAGAGAGGGGGAAGGAGATTGATTGATTTAATAAGCGTGAAAGAGAAGCGATAACTACCATTCGGATAATGAATCGACCAAATGGAATTGGATTTTTAGAGGGGTGAAGAATATAAGCTCTCGTTATTCGCTTAACCGACTACGGGGAGGAGGGTGGGTGATCGAAAGCATTACTTATGCAATAAATTTGAGCAGCTTTTCATACTCGAAAACGTATGTACGTTATTTGCCTTTTCATTATATATTTTTCTTTTCTTTTCTCGCTCATCGACGCATCAATGCGGGTAATACGTTTTCATCGAATTCGTTCTATTCACGCGAGATTTTTCATTCGATAAAAGTCCGCGAGCTTTCACAACAAAACGTTGGAAGTAAAATCCAGTCGTAAAACGAGAGAGAGAGCTTGTAAATAATTCAGTGCGCGAAGAAGAAAAAAAAAACATCATTCGGAAGAAAGCTCGTATACTTACGCCCTCGTATTATACATTTAAACCGAAAAAAAGGCACTTCTGTGCTTTTTTCCTCTCTCTCTCACTTCCTACACCACGGATTTTTATTTACGAGGTAACATTAGCGTTAACAGGAGCACTTGATGGCGCTGGCGGTGGAATTGGATTTTTTTTTCTCTCTCTCTCGAACACGCGCAGGTGAGGCGTAAAACTCGTGCTCAAATGGCTCTTAAAATTCTCACCGATATCGGGGGCTCTCTCTCTCTCTCTCTCGCGCGCGCCAATACCCGAAGGAGCGAGCTACTCGCTCGTTCTCCGATGCGGATCGTAAAAGTCCAAGGCGAAGTCGCTCGCGCTTCTTTTTTTTTCTTTTTATTTTCCCCCTTACCGGAATCTCGAGTTTCCGCCCGCTTAATCTTTTTATTCCGCGAAGCTCGAGGATTTTTCTGTTGCCGGTTTCCGTGTAAGGGAGGAAGACGAGAAAGAGAGAGATGATGTAGTTTGCTCGAGTTATCTTTTGCGATTTTACGGCGTCTTGAAGGTTACTATGTGTAACTTACGAAAAAATAAAAGAGATGAGTTTACGCGAATGCGATACACTGCTATACACGATACTTCGAATGCTTTTTTTTTTGTGTCTGACTAAAATCGATATGTACTACTGGAAATTAATTCATGCATACTTCATCAGGTTTCAATTAATGCCTGACTATATGTAACTTGTACTACTTGAAACTTAATGGATTGATTCAACGACGCACAATTAAATTAATTCATCAATTAAATTATATCCACAATAAAAACGCATTTAAGAAAAGGAGAAAAAAAAATAACAGGGGGGAGAAGGAGAGAATGAGGCATTGAAACGATATCATTAAGAGGCGCACAGCGGCGCGGCGCAACGCGAAGCGATACTAACGACAAAGAATTTAAAGAGCTTTCCTTAATTAAAAGCGGTAGCCGGTGAGTGCAACCGCAGAATAAATGTGGTCGATTACACCTGGTCGGACAACAATTATCTCATTTAATTCGCGCGAGCGCGCACGCTCGAGACACTAAAAATAAAAACACCTCGCAGTGCAATTATCTCCGACAGTAAAGACAAAAGCAGCAGCAGCAAATAAAAAAAAAGAGGAGGAGAGGTGGCCAAGTGTCTCTTGGCAAGTTTAACGACTTGCGGAGAGGATCGGAGAGACTTTACGATCCGTTATGCGATATATATATATATACACACACACACACACACACACACACACACACACACATACACATACAAGACCGTGGCATTTTGTCTTCGTTCGAGTTCTCTCACAGCCTCCATTAGCGGCTTTTATAGCTGGATTTTACGAATGCGCAGCGCGCGCTATTATGCAGCGAAGTAGGAAAAAGAGAGAGAGAAAGAGAAAGGCTTGCACTCGTTAACGGGTCGTTAAACGCTTGTACGCGAGAAAGAGAAGGGCTAAAGCGCTTAAATCATTTTGCCTCGCTCGCGACATCACTCTCTTTCTCTTCTTTTTTTTTTTTTTTTTTAACTCGCTTTGTTTCATTCGTGGTGCGCGCGAGGTGATGATGCGAGGTTTCTTTTGATGAGTTGCCGAAGGATTAAACGTATATTGTATGTGTGTGCACGACGCAGACGGAATGGAATTCCTTTTTTTTTTGCGCGGTGCGTGAATTTTATTTTTTAATTATTCGAAACCCACGTTGGATTCCGCGTAGCGAGCTTTACGAAATAAAGGAAAATTTCATTAAAAGTATGTGGTGGATGTGTAAGGATGAACTTTTACGTAGAAATATTTTTATTTCATTAATACAAACATCAACGTATTATTTCAAATGTCTAGTCATTTTTCCGCAGACGAGAAATTCAAGCAAGCTATACACAACACGATATTATCTCAAAGCCAGGGGTAAACGTGTAAACCACCCGCTTTATCCATATATATATATACCAAGACGTATATAGCAGTAGTATAGTATTATAGCTTCACTCCCTCATGGGACGCCATAAACCTTATAAACGCAAAGCGTCGGACGACAAACGAGCTACTCCTTAAAGGCAGCAGTCCTCGCGTGCGCGAGCTAATTAAACGTCAATTGATTTCGTGTTTTTCGAGCACAACAATGATATAACCCCGCGGCTCGCATTGATTCGTTCGCTCGTTAAAATGAATATTGAGAAACTCTTTAGTAGGTCAGCCGCATTGATTTCATTCGCCTCGCGCGCGAGCTTGTTAAATGCAATCGGTTCTCTCTCTCTCACCCCCCTTTTGTTCGGCTAATTTATTGAACGCGCTTTTTTTTTAGATTCATTGATAATTCACGTGGGTATGAATAAGCTCTTTCTTTTCTTTTCTCTGCAGCTGCCCTTTTTTTTCATTGATGATTGAATTAAGCTGTCGATTCGATCGATCGCGCCGAGGTTTATTGAAATGAAACGATTATAATTATACGGAGCGTCGATGGTACATAACCGATTGATTTCGATAATGAAAAAAAAAAATCTCAAGATTTAAAATATAAATTCATATCTCTACTTAAATCATCGAAAAATCTTGTAAAAAATGCTCATCGTCACCGAAAAGAAAATGAAAAAAAGTCGTCAAGCTGCAAGCTTTTCTTTTATGCTCGTGGCGGCGACGACGAATACGCGCGCGCGTGGGTGCGCGTTTTATCGATGTCGAGGGCGGCTGGGTTAGCGTTATGCCCGAGCTATCAACGGCAAGGCCATATAACTCTCTCTCTCTCTCTCTCTGCGTGTCCGCGTGTTCTCCGGGGTGCCGTTAAGAGCTAGTCTCTACTACTACTGCTATACTAGCGGCAAGCTTACAACGAACGAAAAATAAAACAACGTAAATGGTGAATCGTTTTGTGCGCTTGACATTATACGTTTTTGATTTTTCGGGCGAAAATGTGTGTACGTGTTAATCGCGCGTGAGGGAGGTTACAACGTTGGTACTTAACTGTGTTTACGTGTCACAGCGACGTTATATCGTGAAATGAGCTTCGTTTAGCGTGTTTTTATGTTACAACTTACATCGTCGCGAGTCACGCGACCCCTATTAAAATGGAAAATTATTGTTAAAACTTTCGTTGATAACGAACAAACAAAACAAAAAAAATTTGGCATTCATTCACAGTTGAAAGAATAGTGAAATGAGAAAAGCAGCAGCGAGCGAGTGAAATTGTTCAATCGAAAAATCGAAAGCTGTGAGAGGGCGCCTTTTAAACGCACGCCCCATTTAAGATTCAAACTCTTTGGGCGTAGCTGGAGCGAACAAATAACCTCTCGCTCGCGCCCTTTTACCTCTCTCTCACCACCCCCACCACTTTCCATTTTTGCCGGAAGAAGAAGTAGAAGAAGAGAAGGGGGATGGAAAAAGCGCCAGAGGGCTTTCATTTCTATGCGGCGGGAGTCAAGAGAGAGAGAGAGAGAGGCGTTAAAAAGAAATGTCGTTGGAAAAGCTCGACGACGACGACGACGACAAAGACGGAGAAAAACAGTCCGCCAAGCGTTGGTCGTTAAGGACGATTTTCATAGCTACCCCCTCTCTTCTTTTCTAGCGAATTACCTCGTCGACGATGATCCTCCTCCTCCTTCTCCTTCTCGTCCTCGTCGTCGGGAAATCGTGGGATTATTCCATTTGTGCGCAGCCGTAAAAGAGGGAGGAAACTCTCTAATTCCACCGGCATGAGAGCCTTTCAAACGGATTTTTTTTTTTGCTGCACCCCTCTCTTGGATTTCGCGATATTAAACGTCCGCTACTATTTTACATTCCAGCGCTGTGCCACGTGTTTTTTTTTATTTTCTTATCGCGCCTCGGCGGCATTTTTGTGGGGTTGCTTTTTTTTCCTCTCGCTTTTATGGCGCGCAGCTACGTTTTTCCGCGATCTGCGAAATGCTTCTCCCCACCCTTCTTCCCTCCTTCCTCCCACGGTTATTAACGTTGAAACACGCGAGATGCTTTATTGTTTTTGCACGGAGGGGAGGGGGGTGGCTGTTATATATAGAGGTAAAAATTTTTCCTCGCCAAGCGCTCCACGGAATCGTTAAGTAGGTTATGCTCGCGGAGTGTGGTAAGCCAATAAATTTTAAAAACTTCGGCGCTTTATATTGTTTTTTTCTTCTTTTTTTATCCCTTTCTTTCGCTGTTCGCTTTTGCCGATATACTGTATAGAGTTTTGCTGCTTTTTAAAATTAAAACGTTTAGTTTTATCGCTGCCATTTTTCACGGGCTTTTTCCAAGTGTGTCGTATATATCACTTTTACGTTGCTCGAAAGCTTATTACGCTCGAATATCTTTGAAAAGAAACAAAAAAATTCAAATCAATTTCGAGATCGTCAATCGAAAAAAAAAAAATAAATGAAACTTTAACTCAATTAAATATCCCAAGGAATAATATCTCACTCGCGTGTAGGTGTCGCAAAAGGTTCTAAAGGGAGAACAGTCGACAGCAGTTGAATGAGAGTGGGGAAAGAGGGGGGATAAGGGTAGTGATTGTGAAGTGTAGAGAGCAAAGTTAGCCGGCGGGGGCGTCGACGTCTTAACGAGGCCGCGCTAATTTGGCTTTCTCTCTCTCGCGCGCGCGCGTTTCATTTGTTATGCCACCACGGCTTCTCTCTCGCTCTTTTTTTTCTTTTTTTACGACGTAGAAGAAGGGGCGCCGCAACGAATAATTGTGCTCGTTGAACGAATTAAGAGCGCGATCAAGCTTTTACGAGGGGGACGAGGAAATTAAGAAGTTTACTTTAACGCTGCTTTTTTTTTCTCGCTCTTTCTCTCGTCTTTGTGTGTTTTTGCTAATGCTGTTTAATTCGTTAAGTTTTTTTTTATTACTGTTTTCCGGTGTGATATTAATTTTACTCGATGTATCGTTTTCGCTTTAATATATAGCTGTATTGTATTATGTGTATACGCGATTGGCCGTGAGAGATGGCATCCCCTCGGACTAATTGGCGTATCTATAGCTTCGAGGGGGCGTTTGATACTCATCGATTGGATTTCGAAAGTGATACTGTGATTAATTTACTCGCTAGGCGACGTAATAACGAACGTGTACACGTGTTCTTTTTTATTTCAAAACGAAAGTTGCGTTTACGTACTTTTTGAAGTAAAAAAAAATTACGTTAGTAGTTTTTTTTCCCACACTCGTGGCTAATCGAAGCTAAGTTGAATTTGCGGATGACACTCGTAAAAGTTTCTTCGAGCGACTTAGGCAATATCGATTTCTTTCACTCTCTTTCGACTTCGAAGTCGTAAATCTTACACACCTTCTATTTACTCTTATCTCTCGTCCTTTAGTTTAATTTCAATTACGAACCTCTTTTACCCTCGACAATCCCTTCAATTCAAATCCATCACATCGATTTATAGCTTTACACAGCTCTCTTCGCTTCATCGCGAATAACAGTCGATCGTTCGACGTATATCCGACAGAATATTATCATAAAATATGCAAATGCAAACCCGTGTGTGTGTATGTGGGCTTTATATATACCAAAGACGCGTTTAGTACATCCATATTTAATCAAAGCCGAGATCACTGACCGTCGAGCTAGCACACTCTTGTCTGTCGTACATTATATATTATTTTCGCCGGGGGGCTATATATGTACAGGTGTTCACAGTCGTATTAAAAATATAATTTTCACGTATTAATTGACAAAATCAATCACGTCGCTATGAGAGAGACAGGTATATAAATTCGTCGGAGCAGTATTAGTAGTATGAGGCGGGTCATTGAACACACACACACACACGCACAAATTATATAGGACATACGTATATAATGAAAACCGCAACCGCGCAAAAGACACACATACGTATACACACACACACTCAAACACAGTCATAGCAAATAATCATCACGATGATGTTGATGATCGCGCATCGTCATCGCGTATCGTGCACTCGGCCGCAATGAGCATCAATATCTCATATACCATACACATACACATAGACAGATAGAATGCTATATGCAGTAGCAGTAGCCAATTAGCATATCGTGGAGTGAGGCTAATCAAACGCGAAATCATAGATCGGAGAGAGAGAGAGAGAGGCTAGGTTGGGTAATCTTTGCGCAGTCCGTTAATGTTTAGCGCAATCAGCGATAATGGCGGTCGGCTGTGGCGCGTTTAATCAAGGCAGTAGCCCGTTGCGGCTTGTGGCACCCAAAGGAAAGGAGCGCAGAGCGAGGGGAAGGCTTTATGGCCATGTGCGCGCTGCGGGGAGAGGAAGAGGAAGAGAGAGAGAGAGAGAGAGGGATATATCGGGCGGGCTTAGCGGTTGGGCAACGCCTCGACCAGAGAGTGGCCACTCGCCCGAACAACACCTGACCGCACGCTCGACACTGTGTTTGCTCTCTCTCTCTCTCTCTCTCACTCGCTCGCCAGTTGTATATAGCTCTTGCGTTCTCTGTCGGTGCTGCACTTTCCACCATCGTAACTATATATAAACCCAAAAGCACGCGAATATGTATAAGTGTTGCGGCCGACGGCTTGTAAATGCCCTATCAAATTCAATTATTATACCTTTGCTATCGCGGCTTTATTTCATTATTATACGTTTGATTTCTTTCATTGTTAATATAATATGCAGATATTTTTTTTGTCCTCTTATGGCGATTTGTATCTTTTTAACTTGTAAAATAAAAAACAAAAAAAAAAACTAGAATAGAAAATTCAGATAGGACGACTAATCGAACGTTTGCAAAATCAATTCCGACGAATTAATCCGTAACGGCAATATTCACTCAAGTCACCAACCAGCAGCAGCCCTACCTTTACGTAAATATGGCCTTTAGCAGCAGTAGCGGTAGCAGCGTACTATATGTGTGGCCAATCAAACGGCCTATACTGGTGGTAGTAGTATAGTATCAGAGATGCACAGTATATATCGTGGGGGGGAGCCATTGTGCTCTCTTGCCAAGGGATTTGCATAGAAGCGACATTGGCTTGGCGAGGCCTAATAAACAGCAGCGACAGAGAGAGAGGCGCTTTCAAAGTGTTCTTCGTGTGCTGTCTCGCTCTATCTGACCAGGCTGCGGTTACCTTCGTAGCACACAAAGAAAGACGCGCAGGATGGATGTCACAGTAGTAGTAGTTGTTGTTGTAGTGTGTACATACATTGCGACTCTGTGGTTTCGCTGTTTAGATTGTATATGCAGAGAGCTTTTATTCGGAAAAATCGACGAAGGAATTTTCAATTGTGTCGAAATGAAATTCACTTGATTGCATAAAACGATCGTCGCTCGTGGCTTTGGAGAGGCGAAAAGTATAAGTAGTGTATAAATATCCTGTGGGGGGGAAGGAACGAAGTAGCCGCTAATCGATCATCACTAGCCTAACTGCTTTCTGCGAGAAAGTTACACTTGGAAAGGGAGAGAGAGAGAGAGGAAATTGCCGCCGGACTCGCCTTCCCCGAGCTAATTAGGGATTCGGATTAAGCTCTCCGCCGAGGCTCTCTCTCGCGACCTGTTAACTGCCTAACCGCTACTTAAAGGACCGTGCTCAACGGATTTTCCGGCAGAATGTGTGTGTACGTGATACTTAGCTTGGTTGGATTTTTGCTTTTCTTGATTGTGGCCAAGTGTTATATATTTTTTCTTTTACGAGTGTTACTTCAGCTTTATTGATATTTTGATAGATGGCGTTGGGAAAAGTGTTGGTGAATTAGATGTTCTGAGTTTTTTTAATAAGCTTCAGAGGATCGAAAAGCTCGAAATTAATATAACAAAGCTAGTTTTCGACTTTCGCAATGGGGATTTGCTCTGCGTCCGAGTTTAATCTCAAACTTAAAAAAAAATATATTACATATTCACATCTCAAATTAAAAAGCAACGATTCCCATACTGAAATATCACATCCACAGCGATATAGCACCCCCCAAAAAAAAGTACGCAAACCGAGCAATATCCATAGCGCACTCAGCACACACAATAATCGAGCCATCGGGCGATGTTACATTCCCCTTTTTCCCCCGAAAAAAAAGAAGCTTCGAATCGAGTACACAATATATGTATCGGATACTATACACTCTCGTGTGGGTTATAAGCATTATACATTCGCTCTTCTGCTGCCGTATAGGGAGAGAAAAAATACGGGGGGAGAAGCAAAAAAAAGACACTCGACGCGCTGACGCGGCACACTCACTATACTACTCACTCGCATGCTTAAGTCTAGTTCAAACAGATACGAAGAGCAAAAAAGTAGAAGAGATACACACGCCACTTGTATCGCAGTATGTGTCTGAGTTTCTATATATTGATTGCGCGAAATAAGAATTGATTTTTCGATGCGCGAATATGTACACTATACAAAACAATCTCTCGCCCTTGCGGAGTTGCACGATCGCGCGATAAAGATATTTTGCGTTTAGTTGGGTAAAAACGCTTCTTCCGAAATCTAATATCTGTCGTAACAAAAGAGAAATTCGTTATAAATATTCAAAGCGTTAATTAACGCGCTCGCGACGCACACACACATGTGCGAAAAAAAAAAATACCAAACAAAAAGATTTAAAAAAAAACAAGAGGGCGCGCCGCGTCTCGTCGTTTGAAAAATCTCTCGGTGTATCGGATTATCGGAGAAAAAGTCATAGGGATAGGGCGAACGCGAGGGAAAGGTGTATATCGAGCATTCAGCGCACGTATAACGTCGCGCGCAAGAATTTTTATCGAAGCTGAAGTGCTTTGCATTTTACTCGTTCTCCTTTTTTTCTTTCTTTTTTTCGTTCGTTCGTTCGTCGTCGTCGATTTTCATTTCCTTTTCCTCTTTTTTTTTTCGACAGTGCGAGAGTATCGAACGCACTTTCTTGTCTGTTGTAACCGTACGCTTCGCCTAGCAGCAGCAACAGCAACAGCAGCACGAGAAGGCACTTTGGCTTCCGAAAAGGATGCGAGGCCGAAAAGGCTTCCGCGTGTATATAACGCACACACACGTGTGTGTATGTGTTCGGTAATGCTCGACGTGTGTATATCAATGGTTTTTCGTTTTGTTGTAGAGTGCTTTTAGCAATAGATACGAATTTGAATAAAAATTCTGTCGTTTAAAAAAAAAAATAAACATATACAGCACCCACGTGGAAAAAAAAAACTTTGTGTGTTCCGCGCGGTTATTCAACTTTGAATCCTGAGTAACGACTCACGCTTGGAGTAAGAATCCCGGCAGCAGCAGCAGCTTGTCGAAGATTAATTCCCTACCGCTTTTGCCTCCACCTCTTCGCGTCTCTCGCGCGCTCCCTATGCCTTGCAAAAGGCGACAAAGAAATCGGAGAATTATGCGCGTTCGCTCATCGGGCTACAAAGCGCTTTTACACACGTATATATATACTCTTCTCGAGACGCCTACTGAGATATGGCCTTCGATTGCCCCTTTCCTTCTCGTTTTTTTCTTCTTTTTTTTTGCATTTGCCTCTCTGTCCGCGAGTTTTCCATTCCATTTGGTAAATTGCCTCGGAAGCGAGTATCGAGATTTTAGCTGAATTGTACTGCTGTTGCTGCAGTGGATGGAGAGGGGGGCTTGCGGTTTCTTCTTCCTCTTCTCTCTTTTTTTTTGTTCATTCGATGCGCTTGTCGATAAATTCTTTTTTTGTTTCGGGCGAGACGCGTTAACTATGCGGACGTGGAATTTTTTTGTGATACGTTGAATGGTTTTTTTTTCTTTCAAATGTTTGATAGTTAACTTTTGAATCTAATAACGAAGTGTAATAAAAAAAGAAGAAGAAGAAGCTTTGGTACAAGTTTCTAAAAAAGGTAAAAGATCAAGTAGAGAACGGAAGAAGAAAAAGAAGAAGAGTATGAGCTCACGAGCACAAATCGAGACTAGTGGTGTTGGTGGTGGTGGTGCGAGTAGCGACGACCGGTACTTAAAAGCCTCGCGTGGAGCAAGTAAAGCGGAAGGAAGAGCTCGGCTCGTCGTCGTCGTCGTCGTCGTCGTCGTCGGCGAGTTGTTGTTTTAATTACCCCTAAGGCTCTCGCTCGCTCGAGCCAGTCATTAAGCCACTAATTATAACGCACGCGAAAATGAGTCGCGAATTTGCCACCGCAGCGTCCTTCGTTGGATATAATTGCCAAGTTTTCAGTAAGAGAGAGGGAGAGAAGTAATGAACGTGCTTAAAAGTTTCTCTCGCGATTTATGCTCGATTTCTTTTCGCTTCTCTCTCCCTCTTTCTCCCTCCATTGAATTTTCATGCTGGGATTTGTGGGCGTTTATCGACTCGCTCTCGAGTGCCCGCTTCAGCCAGACGACGACGATCTTTTATGCTGATTGGATTAAACAATGCGTTAAATCTTCATTCTTCTCTTTATACCACCCTCGGATATATATTCTATTTCTTTTATTTTCGTCGTACACTCGGGCAGCTCGTACAGATTGTTTCATTCGATTGGATATATATACTTCGTGAAATAGATCGATCTACGTTAACAGTTTAATTATCACCTCGTATACGTAAACGTGGTTATATTACGAAATCAAAAAAGAGAGAGAGAGAACTGTGTAATGCTAAAGCAAAACTTCGCGGTTATATGTATACGTGTGTATAAGTAAAAAAAAAAAAAGAAAAACCTGTTAAATCCGCAAGCCGCAGCGATATACATAAACACGCAGAAGTGAAAGGCGGCGCAGGCATATGTAGGAAGGTACGAATGAACGCGAGTATTTACACCTCCGGTAAATGGACGGTAAATCAGTGGCATATATAAATAGAGAGATAGATTAACATCGAACGTTCAGCTTCCTGCGCGCTTTAGCCCCCGACGACGACGACGCGACGCGACGATTAATTCCGAAACGTTAACTGAATTAGACGTCTTTTTTGCTATTTGCAGAAAACTGGTTTAACCAAGCCGTTTGCTGCGCAAAACTGATATGCTAATTGGCATGATTTTTTTTTTGGTTGTTGAAAAAGGACTATTGCGAGTGTTTTACGACGACAAGTTGCTAATCAATTTCGAGAGTATAGTAGCGAGTAAATGTTCTATTTTTTTACTCTCTCTTTCTCTCTCGAATTGATTGGAAACTCGACGATAGGAAAATATTTGTATTTCTATCGCGCGTTCTCGGCTTGCAGGTCAATCAAACTCAATTTTCTCGGCGTTATATATATATATATATATATATATATATATATAT
>JAWWMK010000008.1:11890539-11926651 GCA_035047105.1 Galeopsomyia nigrocyanea | reverse complement strand
GTGTGTGTGTGTGGGTGTGTGTGTGTGTGTGTGTGTGTGTGTGTGTGTGTGTGTGTGTGTGTGTGTGTGTGTGTGTGCGTGTGTGTAAACGCAACTAGATATAGTTGTGTAAGTAACGCTGTTGTTTCGTTGTTGCCGTTGGCTGATTTAATGAAACGAAATGCCTTATTCTTTTTACGATTACACGGCAAAATTGGCGTTAATGCACATCGCGCTTTTGTATATAAAGAATCCTTTTACGGATGAGTATTACATACCGCGTTCTAATTACTTGCAACAGCAGCAGCAACAACAACTTCAGTAGACTTTCCTTTCTCTTTTTTTTTGTTCATAATTCAGTTGTTATAGGTCGAGTGCGTAATAACTTTAATGAGCTCGGTGAAACGCACACCTCTCTACCTCCAAAAAGCAATAACAATGATAATTCAGCACCAGAAGCCCAATTGTCCCGAGCAGCGTATACGTGGGTTATTATATCGTTAAGCTCCATTTAATTAGCACTTTGAGAGGGAGAGAGAGAGAAGGAGGGGGGTAAAACTTACTCGCCGCCCCCTCGCGGACGAACGATTTGTTTCTCTCTTTCTCTCTCCTCGGTGCGAAGCCAATTGCCTCGTCAACATGAAAATTACAATGTGCGCGTTCGCGTGGGTGGGTGTTGTTGCGCGAACCAGTTTTGCGGTTTTAAATTGGCGTGCGCAGACTTGTTTATCCTTCTTTTTTTTCTTTTTTTTTTTTTGCAAGAGGGTGTAAGGAGCACGTGTAAATCTTGAGTTATTGACATCATTGACGGCCCTTTGCTTGTTTACCTTTTCGAATAATTTATGGAGGATGTATGTGTGTAAAGGAAGTCGATTGTTACACTTCGTAAAAAACATATTTCTCGTTATTAAAAAAAGAAAAACAGATTTTTCATTCATCTCGTTTATGCACGAAAATTTTAACATTCAAATATAAATTCATCAGCTCAAAGTGAATAGACGCCAGAGCTCACCCCCTTTTGATCTCCGCAAAAAATGCGCAATATCCATCACCGAAAAAAAAAACCTCTGCCAAAGCAGCAATAATACGCCAAAAAGCGCATCGCACCGCAACGCGGATAACCAGTCGGCATCAAAAGCTCACCGAGCAAAAAAAAAAAAGCTCGCAGTGGTTATTTTTTTCCTGCCTTTATATATACGCCACACGTGTATAGAAAGGGGGAGGATTCGTTAGCCTCTGCGGTGTTTAGCGAACGTGCTTTACGCCCGAGCAAATAAATGAATGCGCCCACGTGCGCGAATAAATAATTTTATTTGCGGTAAAGAGTTCGTTTTTTTTTATTAATTCACGGTTGGCGCTTTCAAGGCCTCGTTTATAATACGATTCGCTCTTTTATTTCAATACAAGCTCGGAACTTTTCAATACTCTCCCCTGAAAAAATAAAGTTATAGGCACAGCCAAAAAAAAAAAAAAAAAAAAATCTCGGGTGAACGAACGCGCCGAAAGCGACAATGCGAGTATAACGCGTCGGGGAGAGTTTATTTTTTTTGTCTCTCGTCGAGCACGCGGAGATATAAAATATTTAACGCGTGTGGCGTAGCAGCAGCGGAGAGAATGATAAAAAAAAAAGCATAACAAGCGGGATTCCCGTGGAGTTTTGACAAATACGAAACTATCACGCGACGAGCTTGAGCTATATGAATATTTACTCGTATATCATTGCGTCGTCGCGTCGCTCGGCGGCAAATATTTTTGTTCTCGTGTTTAACTTTTGAATGAGCGAATCCGCGTGGGATATATATATATTCTCTCTCTCTCGCTTTTCCGCGAGTTTCCATTGAAATCAACTGTTTTTCATGGGTATATTTGCATTCAACGTGTTTTCCGCGATTCGCCGAGAACCAGAATGCGAAAACATTATTTAAAAAAGTTATAAAAACATGAAATAATGTGTTATATCAATCTTCGTCCAAAAAAAAAAATACATTCGTTTATACACAATAACTTACAAACATACTGTGTATTCAGCAACAGAGGCCCGACCTACCAAGGTTACTGCAACAGATGCACGCCCAACAGTTACCACCAGGTGCGGCAATAGGTCCACATCCAGGTCTGCCAGCTCTGCCGGGTTTAGGTCCAGGTGGTGGTTTACAAGTGCCAACATCGGCATCGGCTGCGTTACTCGGTCTTGGATTGCCACCCGGTGGCGGTGCTGCGCCATCCGGCTCGTCGCATCCACTCAACATGCTCGCCAAACCTGAATTGCATCGCGGACAACCCGACGATCTCAAGACCAACGGCGGTGAGTGATGTTTCGAGTTTTTTAATGCATCTTTGTCTCGGTTTCCAGTTGAAAGCTTTTACGTTTCATCGGACAATGTAAAATACTTGACCTTATTTTTTTCTCTCTCTCGAATGCAGAGCTTTTACGCGGATACTCGGAGCAGCTTTTTTTGCGTCGAATAGACTGCAATCAAACGTGTCTGTCGATAAGGGCTCATTTGAATCGCGAAACTCGAAGCAGCTTTGGTCAAAGCGTTTAATGTTCGACAAAAGGTGTCAATTTTGCGTCTCGCGCTATGTAATCGCGTTATACGATCGGGAAACACAAGTCGCTTTTCGTCGAATGGCTCTTCAACATGTGTGCATCGTTTCGACGAACTACTACGATACATATATATAGGTACTTCCGTATGTATACTCTCGTGATAAAAGCGCATGAGCAGTTTGCAATCGGAGAATTTTATCTGCGCTACTTGCGCGCCGGGATCTTTTTTGTTATCGTTCGACTAAAGTTCACGCACGGTGTCGCTTTTCCGTTTTATCGCGATGCGCAACGAAAAAGAAAAAAAAAGAAACGAAAGCTCCCGGTTGGGTTTTTCGCGCGGGTATATATAGCGTGTCGTTGAGAAGTTTTTCATTGTCTCGTGTCGCTGAATTCTATCACCGAGTGTAGAGTTCATATAGTTTGCGCTCGTATAAAAAAGAAAAAAAACAACAATCCATATCTGAATTGAAAAAAAAAGAAATTCGGACTTTTATGTTTGTACGGGTCGAAAATGGATATGCGGGGTGGAGGGAACAAGAAATATATATCACTTCGGTAATATAGTTTCTAAAAATATTCGCCCCGAAACACACACGCGTGGCACAGCTTTCGATCGCGAATAGATCAAGATAACAATCATCGCGGAGTATCGTTCAAAATCCCATTCGCTCTGCCGAATATAAAAGAGCAAACACACGAACGAAAAAAAAAAAAAAAAAAACGAACGATCCGTAACAATCTCTCTTCTCTTTCGGGAGCAATATCGTTTCTCTCGTTATAATTCACTTTTCAATATCGTTCGATTTTTGTTTTTCTATTATTTTTTTTTCTTCGCGGTCGACAGAAAATAATCATCTCCCCCATATAATTGCGCGACCTCGATTCTTTCTGGTATATATCGCTATATATACAAAGAGAGAGAGAGAGACTACTCTCATTGCCGACGACGACAAAGTCTCGAGAACTACGGAGTCACTCGACACGAGTAGTAGAAGCGCGCTTCCTCTTCTCTTTTATCTTCACCTCCTCGTTCCACCTGCTCGTCTGTGACTATCTACTCCCCGCCTCTCTTTTTTCTGCCAACCGGCCTTTGCCTCGGATGAATTTTCAGTGGACTCCCTCTTTCTCTCTCGTCACGTCAATTTGCAAGTCCGATTCACTGCTCTATGCGAGTGTCGTTTGCTGCGTGCTGCTGCATTGGTTTTTAGCGTTGTTAACTTTCGTTTCGTTGGGCTTTTACGGGCTGCTACTGCTGCTCCAACATCTCGGCTGTGTCAATTTTATGCGCTGCATTTTAATTTTATTTGTGTTTTAGTAGCATTTATCCCCGAGGGTTTATACAGTGTGAAAAAAGTTGGTGGATTGGAACTGTTAGCGAAGAGCAAATAGTTTCTTTATCGTTGAGAAATTTCGATGCGAATTTAATTTAGAGTTTACGAATTTTCGGAAAATAGTACTCGCATACAATCAAAATTTCTGTAAATTTGGTTGCATCAGGTTGTTTCGTTCGACTGCCGCTAGATTACGTTAAAGTGCACTAAACTCTCAACTGAATAATTGCACAGATAGTTATATTAATTGAAGCGAAGAAATTCGATCTGATTACGAAAAAAAAAACATTATTAATGCTAGTACAAAATGGAAAGTAACGAACAAAATGTCATGTAAAAAGTGGCACGTAAAAAACCATATAATCGATGAACAAAAAATAACTCGTGCCATCGAAAAAATTCTCTGCAATCATCATCAATCAAAAATCGTAAAAGGCCGCAACACCTCGCAATCAACAATCTCACCCTTACCAATCAATCCCAACAGTAAAGAAAAAAAAAGTGAGAGAGTGAGAGGAGAGTGCCAGCCGCGTTGAAGAGGTACACGCGTAATACACGAGCTCCTCCAATTTACTCGCGAAGCACGCGGTAATGAAGCAGCTTGCTCACTCTCTCTCTCTCACTATTCGATACGGGGGCCGAGTTAAACAAGCCGGTAGTAGCGAGGCGGCAGGAGCAGCAGCAGCAGCCGCGCCGCATTATTGCGATCGTTGTCGAGTCATTAAGCGCAAGAGCAGCAGCAGGAGGAGGATGAGGAGGAGGAGGAGATGTCGCTCCCGAAGCCTTGATTGCCGGTAGTTTTGCCCGATTATCGACTGTGCTGGCGTGATTCATTAACGCCCTGGCAATGTTAAGTGATTATACACTCGCGCGATCCTCGTTTTACCAGATTGATATTATCACTCCCCGAACTCTCTGATTATTATTATTATCATCGTCATCCGCTTTTTTTTTAACGAGACTGCGTTTTTTGCATGCAAATAAGTTCGATCGTCAATCTCACTACGAGGGCGAAGGGGGAAAACGAAGAATAAGTCAAAACTTATGTATCCACTAAATCGTATTACACTTAAATCACGGAAAAAATAGAGGGAAGGAAAGCTCGGCGCACATAAATTTCCCACTCGCCCACCGCACAATAACTGATTTCCCAGCCGTAAAGAAACGACATTTCGTACAAGGGAAAAAAAGGCGCGGAGAAGCCAAGCGTTCAGCGATAACACACATATACACACACACGAGCGCGAGTATCCCGCACCCTTATGTACAAGAACGAACGAATGAGGAGAGCATCTTCACCCTCCTTTGGCTCAGTCGGGCGTAACGGTTAGTATTTGTCATATAGAGCCCCGAGAGCGCCCGCATAAAAGCCAACCTTATTTCAATTTCCCAAATAGACAGTTGATGTATCCTTCTCTCTCTCACTCTCTCTCTCTCCACTCTTCTTTTCCTCCCCTTCGGAGATAACGCCAGCCAACCCGAACGACCTCTTTGCGTTTTAGTGGAGAATTATGCGCGAGCCTGTCCGTTTACGAGGTCGCACGGGCGAAGAACGGGAGTAACTGCCCGAGGAAAACGAGCCGTGATGATAAAGCGACCGAATGCGCGCCTCCTGCCTGCCTGCTACTACTACTACTACTACTACTACTACTACTACTACTAGTATGCCTTTGAGGAGGGTATCTCGTATAAAAGGGGGAGTGTGGGACGTGGATAAAAATTGATCGATTCGTCGATTTTCGCCGTTATCTGCAAGTTCGCGCAAGATTAAGTGTCGGCACATCTTTCTACGTGATATATATTCATCCACCGAAGTCGGTAATTTTCTTTAGATGTGCTGAGAAGATTCTGTTATCGCCTCTGTCGGTAAAACAGATAACTAAACGGAATAATTTTTTTACCGACCGCTAAATTAATTTGCTCTTGGATTTTATAAGCACAAATAGTGAGCAATCATGTATCTTGGTGCTTTTATAAGTTTTCCACTTTCTTGAGTGATTGTTCACGCCAGAAGAATCGCCATATGAAAGTGAGAGTTTCGTTCAAATCGTTCTTTACGTTGCGAAATCACGAGGCGGTAAAATGAATCCCTAAGCTTTCTCCTATATAGATAGATAGATAGATAGATAGATAGATAGATAGATAGATAAATTTTTATTGTATAAAATATACAAAATTAAATAAAGTCAAGTTATTATTAATTACAATTTTTAGAAAGTACATAACTCTTCATCTTTTTATTCTTCAAATATTTAAATAAGTTGATTCCACGTAAAAAGAAAAGCTTCTGAACATTTTGAATTACTTGCAGCTTTACTCCGTCGGCAAAACAGATCAAACATTTTGAGTAAGCCAGTGAAGCTTCGCAACGTGAAGCAACAAATAAATTCTAATTAAAAAAAATTGTTTACAACTACACGAGATATGCGCGCGAGTATTGCGAATCCCGACGTATTTCATAAATCAGTCGCTCAAACAAAAAACTTTCCGCAATTTACCGCGGCGAAAGAGAGAGAAAGAGAGTGAGAGAGAGAGAAAAGCTCTTTGAAATTCGCCCGCACGCTGCATAAATAAAAAGAATATTCCGTGTGGCAAGAGAGAGGGAAGCGCGAGTTTTACAAGTACAGCCAGACGCATTTGAAAAGATCGCGTGCAGAGGGAGTGAGAGAGAAACAGGGCGCATCGGCGCGCAGATCCAATTGTCAGAGTAGAGTGAGAGAGAGAGAAGACTTTGTGCACGGCTCTACATACATTTTCCCTCTTGAATCCGGTGATTTTCTTTTCCGGATAATGTAGCGATCTCTCGCAGAATCTCGTTTTTCAACTTTTGCCTGACTTTCACCCCTCTCACTCCACCATCATGGCAGTTTTAAGCTTCGTTTTCTCTCTCTCCTACTCCAGTTGACATCTTATTCGCGGATGCGTCGCGTAAATATTTACGAGCGAAAGCTATTGCATACGTTTTTACGTTTTAACGAGTTCCCTTTGTCACTGCTGCCGACGTTAATGGACTTTTTCGTTGTTGAAAAAACTTTCTTTTTTAGTTTTCCATCATTCGAAGACGTGCTCATATTTCATATAATTTTTTTTGCGATTGAAACTTGTCGCAATTTCATTAGTCGACGTATACTTTTCAAAATTAAAATAATAAAATGAAACATTCAAAGAAATCCAATATCAAACAAACTCCAATTAGCAAAACTCACTTAATTCACCCACAAGAAGCACTGAAAATCCCAGCCACCCTCTCCCGTTAAACCGAGAGAGAGAGAGAGAGAGAAAGAGGGAGAGAAAATAAAAGAAGAAATTAACTCGGCAAAAGCATGCGCGCGCGGGCGAGACGTCTCAATCTCTCCTGTAAAGTGCAAAAAGTCACGCAGTAGAGTAGAGTAGAAGTCCCGGCCTCGAACATAACGCTCTCATGTATCGCCGCTGGATTGTAAATATGTACAAGGAGAGAAAGAGACGACGACGACGACGACGACGAGTAGGAGGGCGACAGAGTCGAGAGAGCGGAAAGTCGAGTGGCGCGGAATGGGAAACGAGTGAGAGAGACAGAGAGATCCTTTTGAGGAGGGGTTGTAAGGAGAACCAGACACGCTACGTTTTCACGAAGCAAAAAAAAAAGTAAAGAAGTGTACGTTTTTAGAATCCAATGTCACTGTGATGTTCTCGTATACTATAATCCGCGACTAAATTTAACAAAAGAAGTCATCGTAAAAACTTTTCTGGATATATGAAGCTCGTTAATGTCGAATAAAATGCTACAGTAGTAAGGCAATCAGGAGAGAGAGAGAGAGAGAGAGAGAGAGAGAGAGAGAGAGAGAGAGAGAGAAAGAGGGAGAGAAAGAGAGAGAGAAAAAAAAATAATCGAGCACAACCGCAATCACCTCGAACAATAAAGCGCGCATTATTCAACCTCCTCCTCTGTTCATAAATTATGCATGGTCTCGCTCAATCTCATTTCCTATCGCTCATCGCCCACTAAAGGTCTCTTTCTTCTCTATTCTCCCCCCTCCTTTATACCCAACCGAGCAAACTCTCTCTCTCTCCCTCGGACAAACAGATTCCTTGCGCGCAAGAATTTTCTCATATTTCCCGATTATTGCGAGCATCGCCCGCAGGCAGTCTCGGCGCTCGCTTTCTTTTTCATCCCCCTCGCTATATACTTTCTCTCTGTTTTATCTCTCTCGCTCCCGCTCTCTTTTTACGAGAGCTCGTTGTATATCCCCGAGGGGGTGTGAGGCAACAGCAGCAGCAGCTCTTTAAATGCTTTGCCAGGCAAATTTTCAAGGGAGAGGCGCGAGAAAAAAAAAACGAAGCTTGAGGTTATACCGTATACGAGGAGGCAAGGATTAAGGGGAAGGGAGGTGGGGAATAAACTCGGAGGAGGTAGTTATTTTTTTATCGATTAGAAACTGTTGAGGCTTTTCGACGGGAAGCTCTTGAGAGATATAAAGTTGTTCGAAGATTCGATAAAGCTTCCCTTTCCTCCTGCGCCCGTAAAGCCCGTAAAACAGCCAGAACTTTTTCTCAAATGATTGAATCTTTAACTAAAAAAATAAGTATACACGAATTTACTTTTTTTTCCCTCAAACTTCTAATTCTTCGTTTATTGTATACTCGAATCTCGAGTTAGAATGGCCAATTGTCACGAGTAACAATAAAAAAAAAAGAAGAAAAAAGTCGACAAAGCTTTAGAGAATAACTAAAAACCATCCAAAAAAAGAAGCAGTACAAAGTATTATATATGTAGGTCCTCGTCGCGCATTGTGCATCCAATTTTTCCACAGCGCGCCACTCGACACTGTCCTTTGCTCCATGGGCGTGCTCTCCTCGTTTTTCGCCCTCTTAGCCGTCGTTATACGTATATAGCAACGCGCGTATCGTCTGAAAAGAGACTCGCCGAATTTATACGATACGTATATATGTATATATAGATATATAGTCGCAAGCGCGTGCACGAGTGGCTCTTTCATCGTATTGTCGGTGTTCAAGTGGCCGTGTGTATATACCGTCGCGCCCGAATAATCATCGAGTGAGAGAGAGAGAGAGAGAGGATTGACGTACAACCCCTTACTCGTATATATACGAACTTGAAACTAAATGTGTTCCTTTGTGTTGCAGGTCTGAATCCATCTGAGGAGAGGCATGTGAGTATCGCCATTTCATTCTTCTTTTATTTCTTCTCTTCTCTCTGTTTCTGTGTGTCATTCATAGGAGAGGAAAAGGTCTCTTTCTCTCCCCACTATGTGCGCAAGTGTGTGTATTTCATGCGGTTAAGAGCGCAGCCATTGTGGACACGAGTTGGAGGCCAAAAAAAAAAGGAGAAAGATGTGTATGGGAATGACAAAAAGTTAGACGAGCGGACGAAAGGGGGGCAAAACTCCTTTTTGGTATTATTATTATTATTATTATTATTATTGAGGAACAGAAAAAATAATGGGCTCATGGCTTTCAATAGACAGACAGCCACATCTGCACGGATTATTATATAATATACCGCCTTGTTGCGTTTTTGTATATATACCTGCGAAGACAGACTATTTTTTTTATCTTCTTTATCCGATACAGTGATTTATTGTGAGCAATGATGTGGTTATAGATTGAGAAAATAACATTTCTATCCTAGCGAGAATATATCAATCCTTTGTAAATTTTTTTCACATTCAGACACGATTTTTTTTTTCAGTGTATAACTAATCATGATATAATTAATCGACCAATCGGAACACACACTTACACTTACAATACACGCACTCGCAAACTCTACATCAGACACAAAACACGCATATAGAAAAGAAACTTAGCATTATGTATATCGGTGATTTTCAGCGCAACAAAAGCTTCGCGTCAATTTATATAAAGCATCGTTGGGTGCACTGTGCACTGTGTATGAGCATTCGCGTATACAGCTAAAAAAAAGCCAGTAACAGAAGCGTATACAAGTAACACGCGAAAAGAAATAAAAGAGAGAGAAAGGTTAAAAGCAAGAAGAAAGAGGCCATTTGCACATTGGCACACGCGCGGCTGAATGAAGCTATGAGCTTCGAGTTCGTTAGACACACACAATGAGAACAATGCCGACGAGGGCCCGAGAAATGAAGAGAAAAAAAAAGGCTATCGAGAAACTTTTATGTCGCTTAATAAATATTATTCCAAGCGATTCGCTCGAATATAAACCGCGAAAAAAAAAATTTCCGGGAATGATTAAATCTTTACATTCGAAAATTTGAACATAACCTCGAAAAAAAAGCGTATTGCTATCGCTCGGTCGGTAATGAAGCGAAGAAAACAATTCCGATGATTTATCGAGCAATTGAACGAAGCGAAGTGAATAAATTCACGAACGTTAGATAAGATACAAGCCCCAAGAGAACAACGGCAAAGTGACTAATGCAGTATACCGCAAGATTTCTCTCTCACTCTCTCTCTCTATCCGAGGGGTTATATCCTTGTCGCGTCACATTATACTTGGTTGGCTCGTCGATTGCTCCCTTTTCTCGAGTGACTAAACAGCCTCCGACATCATTATCCCCCCCCCCCCTTCGGTAATCCGGGCGCGTTATCTTTGCCTAATCTCTCCGACGACCAGCAACGTCTTCAGCAGAAAAGGGAAGATAAAAGCGCAACTCGTCTGTCTGTGTATCTGTTATCTCGTCGCCGTCGTCGTCATCGTCGAGCTTTTAATTTCCCGACGACGTGATTATGCTCGTTTTCGAGTATTGTTCGCAAATTATTACGCCGCGCTGAGTTTTATGCTCCGCAGGAGAGAGAGAGAGAGGGAGAGGAGAAAAGGAGCGAGCGAGCGCGCGCTTCGCTTCGGAGCACTGAAATACAGATGATAAATCCTTTACGACGGGGCCTTTATGGCTCTATAAAGAGATAATCGCGAGGCATAAATTCTTTTCATAAAACATGCAGATAGAACGCTGAAATAAAAATAAACTTTCTTCTCATCCTCCCCTCCGTTTTCCTTCCTCTGTAATATATTCCAGTAGTAATAGCCACGAATTAGTCAGACATGATTCTACTCTTTACATTCAATCGTCCTAATCTACACGCAAATGAACGAACGAATCCCGCAATCTTCGATAAAACCAAACGATAAAGAAAATGGAAGGCAAGAGTAAACAAATCATTAGAAAAAGGCAAGCTCCCATAAAAAGTCAGAGACGTTCGAGGAAAAAAAAGAGGAAGAAGAAAGTATAGGGAGAGTACTATGACGACGACGAAGACTACGACGACGACGACAAAGGAGCGTAAAAAAGCTCGGTCGGTTATACGATTTCAGCTCGTAAAGCAGATTAGACGGGAGCTATAAGCGCCTTGTAGTAACCGGATCGCCGGTTAAAGCGAGCGGAGATATAAAAGCCCTCTCTCTCTCTCGTACTTTCCCACCCACCCTTAGGCTGCTATACCACCGCGTAAAAGAGGTGGCACACAGGCTGTAAAGCGTCGCCGAGCGCGTTTATTAAAAGTCCCGCATCATCGAGCTTCTACGCTCCACGCACTTTGACGCCGAGCTTTTTTTTACTGGCGCGCGAATATATTTCGTTAGTGTATGTGTGCGTGTGTGTATGTGTGTGTGTGTGTGTGTGTGTGTGTGTGTATGGTGTGTGTGTGTGTGTGCGGATGCTTCTCTGAGTGAGAGAGGAAGACGAGGTTAACCTCCAACTTTTTTTTTCATGGATAGTGCACCACTGGGAAATTGCGAGTGAGTGCACTTTTTCGAATTAGGAAAGGATTTCGTTAGACAAATCGGATTTTCCTTCCCCCTCACCCACCCCGATACTCTCTGAAAGCTCGTGTCTGTACTATACGCTGCGATAGCTGACCTTCTTTTTTTTCTTTCACGGAGTAGATTACACGGAAAAGAGTATAAATCAATAAAAAGAAAAAGCCGCAAATAAATAACGAATAAATACAATTTAAGAAAAAGCGGATAATCTCACGTGAAACGAGCATTAAACGGCGTCTAATCGAATCACGCACGCATAAACGCCGGCTAATGACCGGGATACGGTGGGTATTCGTAGTAGTAGTAGTAGTAGTAGTCGAGGTCTCTGGGTATATAGCCATTTAACGAAGGTACTAAACCAACTGGCACTGCGGCGGTGGTGGTGGTGGTAGTGGTGGTGGTGGCAAGAGCGCAGGCGCAAACACAATAAATTCGCGCTCGCGCACGGGGTAATTGGCCCCCTTGGCCGCTAGATACGCGCAATTATTGCGGATTGATAATGCACCTCGCTTCCCTTGTTGTTGCATATATATTACGTATATCGTGGTTACTAGAAGGGTATTGTCGTGGCCTTCCTTACCAGCTGTTATCAACGCGTCATTTTTCAAAGATTAGTCAACACACACTAAACAACGATAACAAGTCACCACACAATACAACAATAGCAACAACAACATCACATCGACACATTGAATAAAAAAAAAAGAAAATAATAAAAAAAATTCGTGATGGTCTGAGAAGAGCAACAAGAAAATGTCTGATATATGTGTCTATTGTTGTTTCTGTGCATTCTCCTCGTTGTCTTGGCAATCGATCTGTCCTACATGCACGTGCACACACACGATACGTTGAATCGCACTGTCGCACGTACCGCACACACAAGAACAGAAGCATTATCAGGCAAATCCCCATCATCGACTAGGCGGTGGCGTCGGCGGTGGCGGCGGCGGGCCTGCACTTTGCGATGTTGCGGGGGTTGCGACTTCGGCGACCCCGGCACTCGAGTTGTTAAAGGCTTATAGCGAGGCGGTGCGCCAGCGCACCTCAGGACTTGCCGCTAACGCCGCGGCGGAGAGGCCCCTTAATAGCGCCACACCGATCAGACCCTCCTCTGGCACGCCTGTCGAGAGATAAGTAAGTATCCTGTCCATTAAACCCAACCACGCCAACCCCCTCCTCAGTCATACGTGCCAATCCACACTCTAGTCGCGCGCGCCCGCGATCTCTCGTCGTCTCTCGCCTCTATTCTCTATTGTGACTCCTTCAGAATTGTGATATGCAGTGTTTACCTGTACATATAGCGCTTGACATCCAACCAACCCCCTACCCCCTCGACCAAACTCTGTCAAGTCACTTGTGTGATCAGTGTTCTGGTTTCTCTCATCACATATCGTATTATACGTATATATTTTAGCTGCAAAAGTTTCCATATATATATGTGTGGTTGGGGGTTGTAGAGTCGTCCGTCCTCAGTCGTAATCCAGTATAGTAGACAAGCCATATATACTTCTCTTAACAAACACACACACACACACACACACACACACACACACACACACACACACACACACACACACACACACACACACACACACAAGTATCGACGTATTTTAATAATATCAGCGAAGCCTTTGCCGAAAACCCATCAGATGCACAAAGCCTCCTTTCCCCCTCGAAGAAGAAGTCTTGGTAAGGGTAAACAGCCCGAACGATCCTTCTGCTCTCGTCGGGGAAATCGTCAACGACGGCGGCCCGTTCGATTTCATTTTGTCTCGGCATTTCCGCGAGAGCTATAGAGAGAAAGAGGGAGTTGTGGAATCCGATTTCGCTCGATTCCGACGTCTTATATATATAGAAGCCTAGACCGCCAAGCCGTGAAAGGATCTTGCTTGTCAAACCTTCTCTCTCTCTCTCTCTCTATAGAGGTATATGTGAGTCTCTTATATACCTCCGCCTCCTTATCCTCCCCTTTCAGAACGTCTGGAATCTCGCCCGTCTATATATGTGTCTGTGTGTATCGCTGCGGGGGTATTTTTCCAATGCATTGCTCCCGCCGCCAGAGAGAGAGAGGCTTACTTATTTCCGATTTTGTTTTTAGTTTTTACGTGATGTGTTATATGCGTCGACTTTTTTGTTACTTGCGATATATCGACTTTTTTTTACTTTCGATTGGAAGACTTAAATTTTGCTTATATTTGATGCCTGTTCGAAAGTGTATATATACGTCATATTTCTTTCAAAGTTTGATAAACAAAAATAAAAAGGAACATTATATATGTAAGGCGCGATGCACTCGAGACGGAAAAACTTTGCGAGAGTGAAATCAAATGATAAAGATGCTTGCGAAGAAAAAGAGAGAGAAAGAGAGAGCGAGAGAGCGCAAAAGTAACAAGCGTGCGCTACACATAAAAAAAGAAAAAAAAAGTTGGGCGACAGAGGGAGCACGAGCGCAAAGCAAATGTATAACAGAGGTCGACTCGAGAAAGAGAGAAAGAGACGAGAGTATAAAGAGGTCGAGAAGGCGACGGGTAAAGATGGGGGTCGAGTATGATCGTTATTCGTGCCCCAGAGAGTGGAGACATTCTCTCTCTCTCTCTCTCTCTCTCTCTCTCTCTCTCTCTCTCTCTCTCTCTCTCTCTCTCTTTGTCTGCTCTTATCCTTCTCTCTTTTCTCTCTCTCTCTCTTTCTCTCCCGTAGCGGTAAAATCTTCGATCCGACGAATAAGAGAAGCTCCTCGTAAAAGAGACGAGCGAACAGTTCACTTTGCACTTTCATCTTGGCCAGTAAATACCGGATTTTTTCTCTCTCTCTCCCTCGCGCCAATCACTTTTCTTCTTTGATGCCTTTTGCACCCACACACACATACACACCAAAATATTATACTCTTTTTACAGCTGTTTCTCGTCTTGCGCGAGCTTCGAGAGATATTAAATGTTTTTTTTGTTATCTCTCTCCCTCTCTCCGAGTGTATTCGAAAGCGATCGATGTCGTCGACCGCGAGTTCCATTAGATACATTGTTACGTGTGTACTTTAGATATCTCCGTTAGACATTATTAACGTTGGCCTTTTGAAAATCATCGAGGAGGAAAAAGGTCGAAGGTATTATAACCATACCTATCCTCCTCTCGTTTGCGATATAATTTAGATTCCAGCACGCGGCTAACGCAATAATCCGGCTCTTCAATCTGCCAGCTCCATGGGGGGATTGCAGAAAAAAAAAGAAAGAGGAAGAGAGTAGCCTAATAACTCTTCAAATTAAATAAACCCCCGCGAGGCAAAAGCCGTAAAAGCAATATTCCGTTTGCGGACTCGGGCTACGAGCGCAAGCCCACAAAGAAAATACATTTATTAAATTTGAAGAAATTTTTTCTTCTTTTTTTTTTTACCTCCGCGCGCGTATTTTAACTAACCATCCTCTTCCCTCTCTCTGTGCGCAGCAGCAGCAGCAGAGTCGTAGTAGCAGCTCTTTTTTTTTGGGCGCGCGCTCTTTTATATCTTTTAATCCCATCAGCGAGCCGTCGAGCTCCGGTAAATTAAATCCCCGGATAAAGTGCAAATAAACTCCCCCGCGCGTGGCAAAAAGGGAGTGAGCGAGCGAGCTTGTGCTTCGCCAACTATTACGCGTATATGTATATACTCTCTCTCTCTCTCTCTCGCACTCTACAACTGCCCTCGGAATATTAATTAGCGCCGTGTAGTTCGTACAGAAAAAGAAAAAAAAAACGAGTATGCACATGCGATTCAGTATTTGACTGCTTTTTTTTTAGCCGCCCCGCATTCGAAAAGGCTATCGCTTTCGCTCGTGATCTTTTGACGCTTTGACGAACAGGCAAAAAAAAAGACCGAGTGCCGGGTAAAGAAAACAAATCGAAAAAAAAACGTGCGCGAGGGAACGACGGAGTAATTTATTTTAATTAAAGTGGCTGCATTATGTAAGCGAGTGACGCGTCGGCGAATGGGCTTACGAGGGGTTGCGTAGAGAGAGAGAGAGAGAGAGCGAGAGAGAGAGAGAGAGAGAGAGAGAGAGAGAGAGAGAGAGAGAGAGAGAGAGAGAGAGAGAGAGAGAGAGAGAGGATTGCCAGAGGATGAGGGAGGGTGCGAAAGGGAAAAAGGAATAAAAAAAGTGTGGGGGACGTGGAAAGATATGCTTGAATTTCTTTTGGAAGAAAATATGCGATTAGTAAAGGTTGAAGAATTTTCGTTCGATTAGCTTTTATCGAATAGTAAATTGTCATTTATAAATGAATTTTTATTCAATCGTTGACATTATTATCTGCTATGAGTTTATAGATGACTATAAATGCACGATAGTCGGAATAAAGTACCCTGTGATACTTAACTACAGCGCCACCTGTCATTCGATGTTCAAACTTTTGTCAGCATAAAATATTTCGCAAAGCCAACAAATAATTACAATTTTAATTAAATAAAAATAACCTCTACATCTCTTTCACCAACAAAACGAGATAAATTTCTTAATACGAATTTAAGCATCCTAATAAAAATTCATCCAAACGCGTAATAAGCCGGCTGTAAATCCAAATGAAACACGAAAGAGGCGATAAGCAGATAATCCAATATGCATCTCGCGACAACAAAAAACGAAAAAAAAAGAAAGAAAGAGGGTGCAAACGAAATAAAGTCCAATCCATTATAATAAACTCGAGGGTAAAAAAGAAGGAGGAATATCAGGGTGGTAAACGACACGAAAGAAGAAAAAAAAAAGAAGAAAGAAACTCGTCTCGTCGACGAGGGGTGAAAAAGAGAGAGAGAGAGAGAGTCGCTTAAAAGCCTGGCGGGCGTGTCGGAACCGACTAATTCAGCTTCTCTCCCGCGCGTCCGTATATATATAAAGGGTACTCCTCTCTTTAGCCGCGCGCGCGCTTCGCCTTACCGACACCTCTGATCTCGTTAGGGGCGCATTAATTAATTTACAAGATGGCTGCGCCAACGACGACGACGACGACGACGAGGGCTTTATGGAGATATGCTGGAGCTGTTTGCTCGCTCTCTCTCTCTCCCTCGTGCTCGCTGACATTGATTTCCAAGCTACTGCAAATTATGCATGTTACACTCGGAATACTTCTGCTTTTTTTTTTAAATTCGTTATTTTTATTTGCTCGAATTTTCTTGCTTCATGATTTACGTTGGTTGCTTAATCTTTAAAGTGCTTTACACTTTATCCGTCTCGTTTGAATATTTCCATCTACAAATGGATAAACGGCATTTAAAAATAATGTAACATCCAGTTGTAAAGATGAAAAAAGAAAATACGAGGATATTATAGCATGTCGACGAGTAATAAATGGAGTAAAAGGGGGCAGAAGCACTACACGAGTGGGAGAGATAGTTAAAGCAGCACATTGGTCCATCTCTCCTAAACACGATTTTAAACATCCGTCGCTGCCTGCTCGTCGCCGCAGTTTGGTAATCCGCTTAGAAGCTATCAAATCTCAAAATAGCGGCATCAAGCCAAACTCGGCGGAACGGCACGGCTGGCGGCGGCGGGCGTCGGAGCAGAGGCACGTTTTAATTACTAATTGAAACGCTCGCGCCCTCAGGGGGGACGAGCTTCCCACCCCTTAACTCCCGGGGCTTGTGAGTTTCTCTCTCTCGCCGTCGCTTTCACCAACGAGTCTCTCGCTCGACGTTAATAACCGCCGCGCGCAGTTGCTCGAGTGTTTAATGTTTTCGAGCTTTTCGCTCGTCTTGTTTCACCTCTCTCTCTCTCTCTCTCTCCTTTGCCCACACAAGACCTTTGGGAATTTTCGAATTGCGAGCGCGATTTGCCCACTGTGATTTGTGCTATATTCCTCTCTTTTTCTCTACTGGGAAATTGGATTTTTTTTCTCTCTCGCTTACTCTCTTTCATTCTCAGGACGATTGGAATGCGTTGCTTTTTTTTTTTTTTGTTCTGCGGTTGTAAAATTTTTGATGGAAAAAAATCTAGTTACCGACATTTTTCGGCATCGCGAGTGTGCACAACGTTGAACTTTTTTTTTGAGAGGGTTGTTTAGCTTTATTGTTGCGGATGAATGTTTTACACGAAATTCTCATTGTAATCACACAAACGTTAAAGTACGATTATAATGTAATACTAGTCACACGCACTTCTCGCAGTATTTATACAATAGCCGTGTTATGAGTTTTCAACACCAAAAAATAATAATAATAATAATAATAATTCTCATTCCCGTGAAAAAGCTCGTCCGCGTAATACTCGTTAAAAAGCTCTCGAGCGCGCGCAAAGCTAAGGCATCAGGGCGCTCAATCATGAAAAACGCAAATTAAAAAGGCCGCGAGTCTAATAAAAGCGGAACGAAATCATAATTCCCTTGCGCGTGGAAAAAACAAATTAATCACGAGTGTTTAGCTTTAAGCTCCGTCGTTCGTTTCTTTCTCCTTTTTTTTTTTTTGCTTCATTCCGTCGCATAGCTTAACGAACGTAAGAAGCGAGAGGATTTATACGAGGAGAGTCGCGCCAAGGCGATCGGCTAATTGAAACATAGTGCCGCACGGCGGAGAGTTTGAATTACTCTCTCGTTCATAATGAGATTCGCTTACTGCGAAGAAGAAGAAGAAAAAAAAAGTGTAAGCTTCGGAGAGCTTTCTTGTTTTTTCTTTTTTCGAAAGACAATTCGATTTTCCTTGCGAGTTTTACAGGATAATAATGATAATAATAATAATCTGGCAAAGTGATTAAAACTTGCCAAAGCTCTCTTACCCTTCACTGTCGTGCGCAAACAAAGTTAACTTGCTTGCCAGGCGCTTGCGCGTCCGTTACAGCGAAACTAATCGCTCGAGCTACTACTACTACGCTCGCTTGTTTAGACCTCTAAAATCCCATCCGGCCTATGTGTGTGTGTGTGTTTATGTGGGTAGCTAGCACAACAACATCCGCTTATCGTCGAGTTTACCCTTCCCACTTCCCAGTGACTGAGCTTTTTAATAATCTACCGACGCGCGGAATGGTAATTATCTCCGTAATTAAATGAGCAATGATTGCGGTAATTAAAAGTGTGTGCTATCGTTTTATTTAACTTTTCATTGCTTTAATTTGTTATTTGTATCTCTGATGGATTTACTACAAAAAAAAGTTCTTAAATTTGCTGCACTCTTAAATCAATTGTACTTGAATTGAGAACATTTTTCTTATTTTAAGAAGAAGCAGTGCTTGATTTAAGAAACGCGTTTCTTATTTTAAGAAAAAGTTCCTTAATTTAAGTACAGTAGATTTGAGAGTGCAGAAATTTTAAGAACTTTTTTTTGTAGTGTTATGGATTTGTATAGACTATTACATTTTTTTTACAAATAAATCATCCTCAAAGGTCTTAACAAATAAAGGCGTTTAGTAAAAAAAAAAAAAAAAATTCGAGGACGATCGGGGACAATCGCGTTCACGCAAAGCTTCTAATTAAATCTGGCCGTACGAATAAAGCCCCGGTGCCGGGCGAGGGAAAATTTGCATGAGAAAAGCGCGAGGGAGAACAAAGTTAACTCGCACTGAAATCACGGGTAGAGGAAAGAACGAACCAACCACACACAAAAAATCTCATCCCAAATTACACGCTGCATCGGGTCATCCCTGTACGAAAAAAAAAGCAGTTTAAATTTTCAAGATGCCTCCCGGGCGAGAGAGCAAAAAAAAAAGAGAACCGCAGAGATTACGGGACACGCACGCGTGGTGGTTGCGGTCATCACCTGCGAGTATAGTCAGTCCCCTCCTTTCTTCTTCTCCCTTAGTCATCCGCTTAGGGCGAAATTTATACCTTGTACGAGTGAGAATTCGACTTCTCCTTTTTTTCTTTTTATGCGACGGAGGTGTTGCATGTCGCTTGGTGTTGTATTTGTGGGTTCTTTCGGTTGATTTAAATGTTAGGGATGTACTGTTGGAATAAAATAAAGTACTTTTTAACGAAAAATCTTTTTATATCGTCGAGTATGTAAATTTCAATTAACAAATCCGTCTTTTTACAATACAATTTTCGCTCGTGTACTTCAAAAAGAAAAATAACCGATAGCAATATCTGCTACGTTGGCACAGAAAAAAAAATGCTAACTTTTTAATTCCATTGAACAAAGAGAACAAAAAAGATTTGAAAGAAAAAAAAGTCATATAGCAACCGCAAAAAACTTTTTTCACGTCTCTCGTATCTTTTTTTTTCAACCTATCTCCTCTTTCCCTTAATCTCTCTCTCACTCTTCTCGGGCTTCGTGAGAAGTAGCGTTTCGCGGTCGAAAACCGCAAACTCCGCGAGAATGCGGCCGCTGCCGGGCTGCATTGCTGCGTGTGTATACGTACACGCGGCTGCGGCGGTGGCGGCGGTGGCAACTCGAGTGGTCATTAGGTGTGATGCGGCTTGGAAGAGTTGGCGCGAGTGAGAACAAAAAAAAATCCTTTTTGTCATTGTGTATGTTTCACTGATTAGTTTCAAGGTTAAGGACATACACTTTTTACCTGCCTTTGTTTTCGCACGCGTTTTTTTTTTGTAATTGCAAAGTAGGTCATCGAAAGTCTTCCTTTTATTTTTTCACTCTTTACAATTACCCTTAATGTAGATGGAAGTGGATGTAGAGAGAGAGACCATCCCCCTTGCTAATTCGACTTTCTGAAGCTGTTATATATATTTTTTTTTCATGAATAAATTATTATTCAAATTTTCGCACTCGCACTCTCTCTCTCTCTCTAATTCGTTTTTCTCTTTCTCTCGCTCTCGCGATTTCACGCTCGCGCGGTCACGAATAATTTCGTGTTGTGTGCATTGTCTCGACCGTTGCTGCTGCTGCTGCTGCTGCTACGCCCGCTTGGAAATTCGTTCTATTAAAAGTTTTTTTTAACGTCCTCTCGCCCGCACCCGCGATTATTTCGCCTTTACCTTTTTTTTTTCTCTTTTCACGAGAGAAAAAGAGTACGTTGATTAATCGCGAACGCTTTATTTTCGCGAGCAAACTTTTTTTTTGATCGTTGAGAAAAAACAACAAAAAAAGTAACAAAATCAACTCTAAAAATCCGTCATCAAGCATCGAATTCACCTCTATCGCTCGATTTAATAAAGGAAGCAAACAGTAGCTTCGCTAACGATCGCAATCAGCCCTCTCTGAAATTCACACACTCGCCGAAGAGGAAAAAAAAAGCTAACGAGAGGTAGGGGGAGGGAGGCAATGACAACAATAACAAGCGCCGATGATCCTGCCTGTATAAAATTGTATAAGAGAGAGCCCAGCCAAAGGTGGGGGAGGGGGGACACCGCCGAGAGCCGAGTTAATTTAAAAATGCAAATTTCGTGGTAGCGCGCGCGAAAAAAAAAAGAGCGGACAAAGAGAACCGAGGGGAATTGTTTTTGCTTTGTTACTTGTCCGGGCTACGGGTTTTATACCACGGACCTACCTCTTTCTTTCTTTCTTTCTTTCTTTTTACGCCAAAGGGAAAAAAAAAGATATGTCCGTTCTCGCTGATGATATTATTTCGAGAACTCTGCTCGTGCTTTTATATCTTTCCAGTGGAATATTGATATTCAGGAAATTTATTTCGAGGTGTAGTAATGAATTTTCGATCGATTCGCGGTTACGGGAATAATACAATCTACGTTATTTCGAATCTGTGCAACCGCAGACTTGTAGCGTGCAATATTAACGCGATTCGATATTCGTATATAATCTGTACGGTTTTACATTTTCAAGCATCGTGATAAATAAGTTAGTAATAATTTTAGAATGTAATAAAAGTCGAGCTACTTTTTGCATTCGCGCGTGTAAAATTCAGCAGTCCGTCGATACATTGACTCGCTCCACTTAAAAAGAAACCCTCAAGTATAAAATGACAACAGTAAAATAAAACACCGAAGAGAGAGAAAAAACCGGACAAAGTGCTCGAGGGTGAAGAGAGAGAAAAAAAAAATTCAAGCGAACGTTAAACGCGGCGAAGTAGAGAGTCGCGAATAAAAGTGCAATAAAAAAAAAAAGAAAGAAACGCGCGCTCGCGGTGGGTAGCAGTAAAAAATAGAAACCCACGGGAAGAGAAAGAGAGAGAGGGAAGGGCACAACATTATCAGAATAGCGAATCGTTGACATTTTACATCTCCGCTCGTAAATATCATCCGTGAAAAATTTTTTAACGTTGTTTCTCAGACGATAAAGGCTAATCTGCAGTTGCAAGCTCGTCAATCCCGTGAATGTTCTTCATAATTCTATGTGTATTATACGTGTTTGTGTCGTCGCCAAATTTATGTTTCTGTGTCGTTCTGGTTTTGGCAAAATTGGATTTGGGTTTCGAGGTTTTTATTTTTCAATTTTTTTTTGTTTCTTCTAGGTGTGTGCTATGAATGATAGAGATGTGCTGTTATATATGGACGTGCTTGGCAAAATGCCGAGAAATGCGCTTGTATCGATATCGAGAATGACAATTGCGTTTTATTAATTTTGATTTGTATAAAGAGTTATTTGACATTCATTTTCTTTACATAATTACACAATAAATATTTAATACGCATCAGCTCGAATATTCATTGCGCTAGAAAAAAAAATCCACGTTAAGAAAACAAAAAAGAATCGATCACGCTAACAGCACAAGAGAGAGAGAGAGAAAGCCGACACTTTGGAAAGACGGGTGTAAATACGATAATATCTCTGTGTCGGCGGGTGCTTGCAAGCTCGGCGGCAGCCACAAAACAGGCCAAGCTCAAATAAAAGACGCTACCGCGGGAGTAGCATCTTGTCTGGCTTGACACCGCATTTGGTCGAGTCACAGCAAAAGTCTCAGGAGAGTGAGTGAGAGAGTTGTGGGAAGGGGGGGAGGGGTGTGTTTTGTAGGAGAAAATCGATGCGCAAAGTGCAGACTGGCTCAAGAGCAAAGTAGCTTCCGCAGCGGTAGCAGCAGCGAAGCAAGCAAGCAAGCAAGAGAAGAGGGAGAGGGATGAGGGTGTTGTAAAGCGCGCGCCCAACCCAACTAAGAAGCTCTTCTCTCTTGTGTATATGGCTTCCGAGCAACGACGATTAGCCCGCTGAGAGATGAGTGATATAACTTTTTTTTTTTCATCTTTTAACTACGAGGTGATGGGAAATATAATGTCGTGACTGTTGATGCTGGTGGTGGTGGTTATGATGAAAATCTCAGGAGCTGAGGTAACGAGGTAAAATCCGATTTCCGCGCGGGAGAAAGAGTGAGCGAGAAGCGAGAAAAAGAGCGACATCAAAGCCTTGAGCGCGCGCGGATTATCCGTGGAAAAAGGAACGTTGGGGAATTGAATGTTTGAGTTGTCGCTGCTGCTGCTGCTGCTGCAGTAAAGGAGGGATATATCTATCTTTCTCTTTTTCTTTCTGTCGCCCGCGAGCTTTTCCTCTCTTCTCTCGCGGAAAAAGTTTTTGCCCCCTTTTCATTCGGCGTGTCGCATTCGCGCGCTCACTCTTCTCTCTTTGCAGCTTCTGTCACTGGTCTTTTGTGTGTCGGGACGAGGATTGCCGAGGAGAAAAAAAAATTTTTTCTCCGCTCTTCTGGTAAAACGTATATATACTCGTTCTGGTGAATGGATGGGTTATTTTCTTTTTTTCTTCGTGATAACGTCAAAACTACGTAGAGTATTTGAAATGAATGTTCTAACAAAACTAATCGAATTAGATATGCTTTGTCGGTAAAACAGAATCGTATAATCGTCGGTAAAGAAATTTGTAGGTTAATTGCGACGACGGCAAAGAGGCGCGTACATTATAAAATCCCTTCAGAAACTTGGGTAAAGTTTGGCCAATGTTTGCCTAACCCAAAAAAAAGAAGAAGCTGCTCTGAATTCAGCTCTAGCCAAGTCTTCTCTGCGACACAAACACACGGGAGAGTAAAAGAAGTAAGGATCCAACGGTGAAAAGAGAGCTTGAGCTTCTCTCTTTTTTTTCTTCTTCTTCTTGGCGTACAACTCGTCGTCGTCGTCGTCGTCCGGGGATAAATGGTGGCTTGCCATTACTCGGTAACGAGACTCTCTCTCTCTCTCTCTCTCTCTTTCTCAAAGAAACCGAGTGTGTATATATATACGCTTCTGCTTTATTTATCTCCTGCGCGCGAGCGTCCTTTAGCCACCAAAGAGACACGTAATACGTGTCCCTTGGGGATTTTTTTTCTCTCTCTCTCCCCTACACACACCCTCGAGCCAATTCGACGAATCTTTATTTTTTTTCCTCTTTATTTCGTTATTTGGGAATTTCGCGCGCGCGCGTGGTCTAATGAAAAAGTAAGCGTGGAAAATTACGCGAAAGTTTTTCCCCCCTTTCCCCAGCCTTTCCAAGTATGAAATCGTTACGTCTTCCGAATGGAGAAAAGCCCCGGGAAAAGTTGCAATCCGAGAGAGGAAAAACTTATTCTCGTTCAGTCGCGCGAGTCGAGAGAAAAAAAAAGCAGCAGCGAGAAAACCGCGCGATATATCCCCTTCTCTCTCCCTCTCTGATCCGATCAGAGAGACTTTGCCGCAGTGCTTCGGTGTCATTTCAGGTTTCGACGTCTTTTCAATTCCTTTTTTTTTCTCTCTCCCTTTTTCTTTCTTTCTTCTACTTCTCCAGCCAAGCCCTCTCTCTCTCCTTTGTGAGCGTGCGCCCCCGGGAAAAAAGCTCTTTTCAGCTAGAGAAGCTCTGAGTGAGTGAGAGAGAGTTCACGCTTCATATAGAAAGAGATGTAGTTTGCTTTATTGACGTTTTTTCCCCCTTGGTGTGTATAAGTACACAAACACACGTACGGTTCGAAAGTCACGGGGGCTATTATTTTTCCTCGTTAGTCAAGCTTCGAGTAAAGAGAGCAAAAAAAAAAAAGAACATCGTCGTTATTATTCTTCCATCAAATCGATCCCTTTTAATAAAAAAAAATAAAAAAGAAACTCCTATTTTCGATTATACGACGACGTAATCCCGTTTACCTGCCAATTTATTAACGACATCGAAGCGTAGAAAGCTAATAGAAGCTGTGGCAGCCTCAAAGTGGCATCAAATCAAGTATCCGTGAGAAAATCAATAAACAGGTGGGGGGGGGGGGGCGAGCTTTCTCTCTCTCGTGCAATCTTAATAAAAAGCAATTACGCGCGCAGGGGTTCTACAATTAACTCGGTAGCGAGAGCGAGAGAGAGAGAGCGAGCAATTCTCGCAAATACCGCAGGACAAGTACCGCGCTTGCGCGGAGTAGTAGTAGTAGTGGTGGTGGTAGTGGTGGTAGAGTAGGGAGGGGTGGAAAAGCTCGTCGGCGCGCGAAGGCGTCGAGGTAATGGAGCGCGAGCAAGAGAGAGAGAGAGAAGCTAAAAGCTCGCGGGGAGAGAGAGTGGAGATGGGGGTAATTGAGAAGAGGAGATTTACTTGGGCGTCGAGCAGTCTCTCCCTCTCTCTTCGCACACTTTATCGGTGTTGCCCTGCTGTTGCTGCTGCCTCTTTCGCTTTATACTACTTTACGGTTATTGTTTACTGACCTGCGTACACAGCGCGCGGATTCTTTTTCCGTAATTGGATTTTTCTTTATTATTATTTTTTTTTTTGCTTTTTTTTTTGCTTTCGAGATTTGAAAGTGATTTTTCTAGGGGAAGAACTATGAGAAATATGTATGTATGTATATATATCTGAAAAACAATATCTTCGCGAACGAATAAAACTCGCTGGAATATATAAAAGCCTTCGGGAGAAAAATGCAAAGCCAAGTATCTCCTCGACGACAAATCGTGCAGAAAAAAAAAAGAAAGAAAGAAAAGAAAGAAGCAAGCCGTTCGCAATACTCTCCAAGCAAATCCTCGCTCTGGCGGGTTGGGCAAAAAAAAAAGAGAAAAAAAAGTTGAGGGGAAAGGATTCGCCCGCGGCGCGCTTGAAGTGGAAGGAGGAGGGGCGGTTTTATGGGTGTATCGACACGGCAGCAGCAGCAGCAGCAGCCGGGGCAAACTGTGTACTACCGCAGCCGACTTCTCGAGTATCGAGTGAAGCCGACAGGGTCAATAGCGAAATTCGAATCTCCTCCCTTTTACTCCCCCCTTATCCTCTTCCCCAGAGATTCGACTTCTATTTTCCAGGATAGCTCGGGAAATCTATCTTTTCGCTTGGTTTAACTTTCGCGAGCTGCTGCTCCCTATCTCTCTCTCTCTCTCTCTGTTTTTCATCCCATCCTGTAACCTTTTGTGATGATTTGTCTGTTCTTTTACAAAGATTTGTTTGGTATGTAAATTTGATTGCTTCGAGAAAAGTAATGAAAACGTTAATTTTAAAATCGAGATATGAATGAACCATCCAATCCGTCAGTTTCACGCAAATTTATAAAAGCACAGGAAATCTCATAAAGACTTAATTGAAGAAAAAAAGCAGAAGAAGCGAGCTTCGTATATGCATTGATCAAAGCTCGGCAGTAAAAGGAAATTTATCATTCGCTTGCGTATGCGCGACGCAGAAAATTTCCTCTCTCTCTCTCTCTTTCGCGCACAGTGGGTGCCGAGCAAATAAGAGGACGAATAAATCTTCGAGGAATTTCTCCTTCCACTTCTTTTTTTTCCCCTTCTTCTTTCTTTAGCACTCGGCGGCGGAAAACTTTTCTTTATACCACCCCGGTAGTCGCGTTCTTCACGCGATTTGCATCTCGGGGTAACCCGGCGCAAATCGAACCGGACACCAGCAGCAGCTATTCTTTTCGATTCCTAAAAGTTTCGGATACTCGTCGAATGAAGAAACTTTCTGCTCCTTCTCTTTCTTTCTTTTCTTTTTTTTTTTTTTCTTTCCTCGTCCTCGCGATAGACACTATTATTGAGCAGACCATTTTCTTTCTCGTCGTAAATCATGTGGAAGAATGAATGATGAGAGAGAAAGAGAGAGAAGGGAAGGTTAATTGAGATGATTAATCAGTAAATCAGCGTAAACAAAGCAATACGTCAAAGTATAGGGGTGGGTTATATGAGTTATTCCGAAGGCGAGAAGCCATTTTATTTAATCGACGTTGGAAGCGACTTTTTTTTTCTCTCCGATAACTCCCTCGAGAGCCGTCATCCCGACGAATTCATATATTCCTTCTTCTTCTTCTTTTTTTTTTTGCTGCTGTAATCGCGAGAGAGGGTCTCCCTAGAGTTGTCAGGTCGTATTATACCCTCGTGATGTATTTTTTTCCCTGTGATGACTCAATTCTGTGATGAATATTGAAATACATCCCTCCCACCCTGGCAAAAAAAAAAGAAGTAAATGAGATCTGTGATTGTCTGGGAATATGTATATATAATATTTATAACTTGTATAAGGATATCTTAGCCCATGAAATACACACGTACATGAATGTTTGAAATTTCTGTGTTTAGATTTGTAGTAGACGAACAAAATTGATTTTACGAGAAACTATAATTCATTTTTTTTCTCTTCTTTTTTGGGATATTATAGAGAAGCTCGATATCGCCAGCTGAGCGAGAAAAGTACTCCAGGCCGCGTAGCACGCCAGACTCGCAGCATCATGACCACATTCATCTCAAGAAGCTCAAGAAGGAACAGGACAAAGACATTAGCCACGTAAGTATATCCTCCCGGCTGAAATTTATAACCCGCGAGCGAGAGAATTTTTTTTTCCCCCTCTCAGAGATTTAACTTCTCTGCCCATTCGTTTTACTCGAGACGTTACATTTCTTTTAATAATACGATATTCACGGAAAGCTTCAGTTAGGCGAACGATCAATCTTCAATTTAATTTTGCCATTTTTCATCCGCTATATAATAAAAATAGACGAAGTGAAGTCAGGTAGTATCGATTTTCGGACGTTCGAATTTGTTCATACCGAAATTTGTTAGTTGTTAGCGAGTTTACAAAAAAAAATGGAAAAATAACAACGATCAATGTGTAAAACAGCAGAGCGACGGCGAGAAAAGCGATCAAGATCTGGTGGTGGACGACGCGAGCGAAGACGGCCGACCAGGAAGTCCAACGGCCAACGGTACGACGTCACCGCGCGAGAACGGCATCGACAAACTCGGCCCGTCCTCTGTATCGTTGGGCGGCGGTGTCAAGAAGGAAGCACCACCGCCGTCGCCGCGCAGCGGAACGAGCAGCAACGCCAGCACGCCGTCGGCCAAGAAAATGGAAGAACGAGAGAAACCGACCACGCCGATCTCCAAACCCGTCACTCCCACCTCAGCAGGTTTGTATTGTAAGAGTTTTTCGACACTGCTTTACTCCGATAAAAAAATCGAAAGAAAAAAAGAGAAGAAAAAAGAAGCAGCGCTAACTCGCATTTTTCGCTATCGATATATATAGGTGGTAGCAGTTCCGGCTCGGGTGGTTTGAAGCCGTCGTCGTCGAGCAAAGCACTGGTGTCGGCGTCGGCGATCGGACCGTATCCGCCGCATTATCCGCCACCGCACCATCCACCGGTCGGACCGCACGTCGACATGCTTGGCTATCCGCCCGGCGCCCTCAATGGTTATCCAGCCCGACCGCCCCTACAGCAGCTCTACGATCATCACGGCAACATGAGGGCACCCCTCGGACCACTCGCCGTGCCTGGTGGCAAACCGTAAGTGCCGCATTCCCTCTCTCTCTCTCTCTATCTCTCCCTCTGTAAAGCCTCCTATAGAGGATTACCTCGCAGATGCAATCTCCATATTGACGATGTATATTTTTGCACACAGAGCGTACAGTTTCCACGTGTCTAGTGAAGGCCAGATGCAGCCGGTGCCCTTTCCGAACGATGCCCTCATCGGGCCAGGTATACCAAGACACGCGCGACAGATCAACACACTCACCCACGGCGAGGTGGTATGTGCCGTGACTATCTCCAATCCCACCAAATACGTGTACACCGGCGGAAAGGGATGCGTCAAAGTCTGGGATATAAGCCAGGGCGTGAGCAACAGCGCCAAGCCGGTGTCTCAGCTCGATTGCCTACAACGCGACAACTACATCCGATCGGTCAAATTGCTGCCCGACGGACGAACTCTGATCGTCGGCGGTGAGGCCAGTAATCTGAGTATCTGGGATCTGGCGAGCCCGACGCCGAGGATCAAGGCCGAGCTCACTTCGTCGGCACCCGCTTGCTACGCGTTGGCTATCTCGCCGGATTCAAAGGTCTGCTTCAGCTGTTGCAGCGACGGCAATATCGCCGTTTGGGATCTTCAGAATCAGACGCTCGTACGGCAATTCCAGGGCCACACGGATGGTGCTTCGTGTATCGACATCTCGGCTGATGGCTCGAAATTGTGGACCGGTGGATTGGATAATACCGTCAGGTAAGTTCTTCGAGGAGAGGAAAATTATTACTGCTGAAGTATAGTGGGGCAACGAGATAATATTTGTTTTTGTTGGTTCATTCAGGTCTTGGGATCTGAGAGAAGGTCGTCAATTGCAACAACACGACTTTACTTCGCAAATCTTCTCGCTCGGCTACTGCCCGACGGGTGAATGGTTGGCCGTTGGCATGGAAAACTCGAATGTCGAGGTGCTGCACGCCACGAAACCAGACAAATATCAGCTTCACTTGCACGAGTCTTGCGTGCTGTCGTTACGATTCGCATCGTGCGGCAAGTGGTTCGTGTCCACTGGCAAGGACAATCTTCTCAACGCTTGGCGCACTCCTTACGGTGCATCGATATTCCAGGTGTGTATTGGATTTTTTTTACGAATTTTTTTTCTTCCGGACGATCGAATGACTGATCGTCATATTTTGGGTTACAGTCGAAGGAATCTTCATCAGTGCTCAGCTGCGATATTTCAACGGACGACAAGTACATCGTCACTGGATCTGGCGACAAGAAGGCTACTGTCTACGAAGTGATATACTAAAGCGCTAGCGCGACTGTTAATATATAAATAATGATTAGAACTTTAAGCTTGTTAAGATATTTATGAAAGGCACTGTATTCGCAAAAGTATCTCATTTTTTTTTCTTTCGGGACGAATTAAGTCCTTTTCTCCCCACGACATCGTGAGAGTAGTGCATATTTTACATAAAAACGTAGTGAAAAAAAAACATTCACGCAGAAACACACACATATACATTTTCATGCCGAGCGTAAACATTTTTGTCGGTGCTAATAAGTGAATCATTGAGAAAGAGGAAGAGAAACATGATTTAGTTGCCATGTAAAACGAAACGAAGACGAGCACACTCGTCGATATTAGTTGCACTGAGAATGTTTAGTATAATTATTTCGACTCCAGCGGAGTTTTTTTTTTCAAATTTTTTTTTTATTGTATAAAGACATTATAATGAAAGTGTGACATAGATTTCTTCTCAAATCAATTTCAAGAACAATTGTATTTACTTTTAAAGCTATAGAAAGTAAGATTAAATCTATATGAAATAAAAGAATTCGAACACAGGCAGTTATTTAATAATGTATAAAAAGTAAGAAATTTATGTACTTGTAAGTAGAAGGCATGCTAAAAAAAAAGATAACGAGAGACAGAATAATGCGATTGCGTATCTGTGAGAAACGATTTTCGACGTGTCACGTCTGTCGCGCGTTGGAAAATCGAATTTGTAAAATAGAATTTATTAATTTTTAGGGGCGAATGGCGGAACGCATGTGTGAGACAATAGATATATAAGTGTATAGCGAGTAAAATAACATTGCTAATTGTATATGCCTCATGATATCTGACGAATGAAGTGAAATGTAAAAGAAGTGAGATTAGCGGAACGATAAGTCTGCGTCACTTTTGAATTAACTCGTGCGCTCCCATAATGACAAAACATTCTGCGATTGGGATAAGCGCGAATTTTAATGGGAAAACAAGAGAACGTGAAAGTAATCTTATATAAGTGCATATTGCTACAAAAACCATTAAAATTTCTTACGTAATAAATACAAAATCAGCATAATGCGGACGATTTAACGCGTGATGTCGATATTATGCTGTTCTAGACAGTGTCAATGCGCAAAAAAAGAACATGTACGCGCATAACGACGATATGTTGATAATATACTGAAAAGATGAAAAACAAAATATGTATCGCCACTCATTATGAGATATTTGACAAAATATTTTTGTGACTGTCATTGTAAAACGGCTCGCAAGAGGCAAGACAAGGCCAAAAGAAAAAAAAAACGGCTTCGGAGCCGAGCAAGAGGTTTTGCATTTTTATCGCGAGTATCTGCTTCTTTAAAAGATTTCGTTCTCAAAGTAAACACGAGTAAGTAAATGCACGCTGTTGAAACAGCAGCTGACTCTCATCGCGCGCTTGACCAATACGTGATTCCGTGAAAATGCAAAATCCGACGATACTCATTGTGAGAAACCTTGAAATGCCTCGGGCGCAGCTAAAAGCCTCTTATAAAAGGTATTTAGATAGCGCAATATTGTTCAGAGCCAGCTGTGAGTCAGATGCAAATACGGATATTTATATTTTGTTACAGGAAGACACACACAAATTATTACACCCGCCGTGATCGCAGCAAAGTTGCTTCTCAAATGTTTGTTCTCTATCCGCGAAGGCATACATAGATTTTAAGTATATTCACATAGACACACACATACAGTGAGAGCTTTTAGTGCGGTGACTGTCAACATACACACAAACACATAGACACACACCGATGTGATGATAAAAGGTAATAACTTTGAGCGATCACGGCTCCGATGAATAGACCAATAGAAACATTTATACCTCAACAAGACTCAATAGATTATTGCAGCTAATGAAACAACTGTACAAATCAATATTCTTTTACAGTAAAAAACGGGATAAAAAGGAAAGGAAAAGTAAACATAGCAGCATCGGTGATTCAATGGAACATTGTTAATTGTAGACTCACTTTATTGTCACGATCCAAGCTTGCGATTTTTGTTATGTATTTAGGCTGGCGTAACATCTTTTCGATTTAGCTGTCGATCGCTCGTTTCAATAAGCATTTTCGTGTATCGAGCGATCGCAATTTTTTCCCTTTGAAAACGACGTAATCAGTTTTTTTATTGAAAGCACTGTCCATGTTGTTCCTATAGCTACGCGAAAAATTGTTTCTTTTTGGCAATTAAATTGTGTGCATGTACGTATGCATAGATACGTCGATTTACCTATCTATGTATATGTGTATGTGTGACCATATATATAAATATATATATAAAATTTTAATGGTTTTATTTGTTACATCTTTACTCTATCCTAAACTGCCCATCCTTGTAATTATATTCAATATTTATTTTTTGTTAACACTTATAAATATTCTTTCATAAATACAAGTAGTAAATGAAACAACTGATTTCTTTTATTTCAATCCCTCGACTCTTTTTATCATTATTGTGAAATGCAATTGATCTCAGTCTGTGTTTTCACGTAGTCGATTACTTTTGATTGTTCGAATAAAAATGGAGTTCTCACCAGTCGTTTGTAAGTTTTATAAATTACATTTTTGATTAACTGTATCATTTGATCATGAAAGTAACGTGAAATTATTTTCCTAGTAAAAAAATTTTACCAGAATTTGCAAAGCCAATAAATAAACTAATCTCAAAATTTTGTTCGTTTAAATATGCAATAATTCGCGATAGAAGCACACGAGCGCGCCACGTCCGCAATAGGAGCAGGTGCCGCGGCACTTACCTACCTACTGTTACCTACTGCGTCTGCTCGGTGATGCGGCCATGACAGTACAACAAGGTAGTAAAAGCATCATGGCCGCGAACGCTGCAGTCGGAACGGCGGTGTAGTAGCCTGGTTGTGTGTGGCTCCGTGCTCTAATACCTCGACAAATCGGCGTATGTGCGTGTGCGTTTCACGCGCGGCTTTTTTAACTGGACTGTTCAACAATATTACCTCAACCGTCCAGGATGAACATGTCCGTAGAGAAAAAGAAATACCCGTCGGCTTTGCCGAGCAACTGGCCGACGCGCGACGAGCAGCCGCCACGGAAGAGCCAGAGCTCGCAACAGTTGCCCCCCTCGTCGGGGAAGGTTGACGTTGGTTTTTACTACAGGTAATCGCGTATATATACTTTCACCTTTCATTTTGCCAATGATAAGAGCCAAGATTTATCTTGATATTCAATCGCTAAACGAGTGCAATTCATGCTTAGCTCGTGTTATTTATGGTTCCGGTGTTTTGGAGTAAGACAGCGTTTTATAGGTTGGATGCGTTGATTAGCTGCGGTCCAACGCTTTAATTACCATGTAGATATGTCCGTTACATTGTTGTCACGTTTCTCAGAAATTTGCAGTTTTTTTTGACAATTTACATGTAAATGACAGTTGAAACTCGCACTCTTCGTTTAATTATTTTTGTCTTTGCCAAAGAAACACAGAAGAAAATGTAAATAATGAAAGAACAATGTTACTCTGAAGTGAATATTTATTAATATTGCCTAATTTTTAATTGATACAAACAGATATAAAAGTCATGTTATTCCAATCTTGTGACAACTAATGGATGTGTATTTTTCAGTCGTGGAGTCAGAAATGATGCATCGTTGGTACCTCCTATCAGACAAACTGCATCAATTTTCAAACAACCAGTCACTATTTACAAAACACAGGAAGGAAAAGTGAAAGACAATCTCAAACATGGAACGCAAGATAAACCTAAACAGGTGAGAACACTTGCAAAAGAAAAAGAAAAACAGAAGTAAAAGCTGTTATGTGATTTTCATGTGCAGTTTTAATAATTTTCAAAAATTGTTTTCAAATATTGTTGTTGCATCTGTGAAAATGAAATTAATTTTAATGTAAATCCAAACATATACACTCAAAACACAACATTTGTCATTCAAAGTTTGATTTAATTTTTCATTTTTATTCAATTTTCTTGTTTTACGTTAATAGATTGATAATTTGACAATCATCCATTACTTATGTGCTTGATCCAAAAATCCAATAATTCCTTTAGGACGGAGCCAATAAATCTGACACTAGCAAGTACACCTCCCAAGACAAACCTAAACAGGTAAATTTTTTTTGGCACATCAAAGCATTGATTACATTTTTTTTAAATCACATTGCATTTTTAGAAAATGTTATCAATCATTGTGCATAACAATTTGCAATAATAATATCCCCAACCATCGCATAACTCCAAATAATTTTCATTTATCATTTAATCAAAAATGCATGAGTGTTATCCATACAACATTGCACTAAATCAATCAAACGTAAATACAAAACTTACAAGTAAACCAAACACTGATTTTAATCACAATTTAATAACACTAATGCTTTTACAAAATTAATCAATCTCAATCATTGGGTTTAATTATCCTGTTTATCAAATGTACAGTGTAAAGTGATCTCACTTACAACTTCATTTGAAATTGATGTGAATTATTGGTATCAAGCAATTTTTGAAATGAGTCATTACACTTAATTTCATAAAAATACTGTACGTTTCATACAACAATATTGTACCAAATGCTTTAGAAGGAAAATGAATTAATTTCGATCATTTTACAGCTTTTCTGGGAGAAGCGGTTGGAAGGCCTAAGAGCTTGTGATCCAGATGGCTACGAGTTGGGTGGCATGGACTTGCCTAAATCACTCAAACCTGTAGGACCTTACATAACCGAGGAGACGCTTTTACAAAGTGTTGCGACGGCGTTGCACGTATCGACACAACCGGTCACTGGACAAACGGGCCCAAAGTCCGCATTAGATAAAAATTCTGGTGTCTTCCTGAATCCTGATCAGCCACTTATGCAGGTATGTCAGAATACCAACATATTTATTAAAATATATCAGTCATGAAAACGATTACTGACAATAACTGTGTTCTGATTATAGGCTGTTATGATAACAGATGAAGATATTAAGAGACAAGAAGAAAGAGTAACGATCGCGAGGAAAAAGTTACAAGAAGCTTTGCGTACTATGTACGCGTGAACTTAGCTCATTATTTCGCCGTTTACTTGCTCGTACCATCATCGTCAATACCTTTTTCTCCAACTAGTTTTTAAATGCTTCACCGAGACATTTTATCATCTGTTCAACCAATTTTTCTAACGAATCGTCAACAAAGAGAAAAAGGATCTAAGAACGGGTTTGAAACGTGAATAAATCCTATCTTGAAATCTCATCACAGAATTCATTCCTGCATTTCTTTTTCCACGAACTCTTATTGTATAAACGTCGGAGACAAATGTTGTATGAGATTATTAGTGTAATTCTTGTAAATAATGTTAGAATTTGTGGTTTTTCCGGAATAGTGAAGAGAGAACAGTTGTGAGACGTGAAAATGAAGTGAATTTGATATTCATTTATTTACAACGTATAATGCGCAGAGACTGAGAAAAGATATATTTATTTACTTGCGCAAGATTCTTCAAGCGTTGTATGTGTATAACTGTCGCGAGAACCCATAAAAATATGCACTAAGCAATTTTTTTTTCTTGCAATCAGTGATTGTGATAATGTTATTAGTTCATACTTGTGTTCGATACAAAACAATTTTAATCATAAAGACATCAATTTGTACCAATGGGTAATTTTTCTGTACACTGTAATTAAGCACTTACTAACGGAATAATTGTACAATCGTAATAAAAATGAACTTTGGATACGAAGAACCTTCTATTTTTGTTAAGAATTAGCTTAGATGTACCAAATTTACGTATGATAGTTGTAACATTCTTGTGAATCTTAAAATCGAAACCTTAAAACTTTTTCAAGAATATTTTGAGAATATGTAAGGATATTGTGTGATTTGTTTTTATATTTGACGTAACAACAATATTTACAATTATTTAAAATTTTCTTTGTAAATATAAACTATTAAGGAGCGAGAATCTAGATAGTTATGTAAATTAATTTTCACTTCATAATTTCAGATGTCCAATGAAATGCGCAGGTTTCAATGAGCATGTATAGCATTTATGTAATATTTACTTATTGTTATACCATTTACTTGAAAATAACTCGAAAACATAGAATACGTATTTGACGATATTATTTTAAATTTGTTTCACCGATTGTAAATATACAATGCTTTGATAAACATGGATCTATAATATATTAATGTCTCACTGTTTATTTCAAGTTTAAATCCTACTCTGATAATTGTATTTTTGTAAAATTTCAACTTATTTCCTTTTTCAATTGATGCAATTAATAACTGCTTTTTCAAATGTAAGTATGTGAAAATATTGAAAATTTATTTTCGAAGGCTAACATTGCAAATTCATTTATGAGCGTCTATTTTATTGTTACTTTAGAAATTTCGTTTAATTAGTAGTTTCAAGTTCTAGATATCAGCAATATCGTTCTCTAGTAAAAAATCGTACGAAAATTTTAATTACTTTATAGTGATTGTATACCCAATCAATTGTTGCTACTTATACATCGCAATGGACCGATAAATCATGTAAGTACGCTTAAAACAAAAGAAATTATAATGTATCAAATCCAATGGAACTGCACATATGACGAAATCTATTTAAAAAAATGCAGATTTTTGAAGCCAGACATGGCAAAAAAAAAAATTGTAACGCTAGAGCTTCTGGAGTTTTTTCTTCTTCTTCCTTGAGGTATATAGTGCCGGAAAGTGCTCGTGAACATTAGAAAAGTCCACAGGAACTACTTTTTTCCGGCTTTTCTATATTTTTGTCAATTGAATTTTTTT
>JAWWMK010000008.1:11824837-11887422 GCA_035047105.1 Galeopsomyia nigrocyanea | reverse complement strand
ATATATATGTGTGTGTGTGTGTGTGTGTGTGTGTGTGTGTGTATGTGTTCAGTTCATACACGGTCAGTCTCGTGATGTTATTCGGTTGGCGTGAAATTGACATTTTTTTTTCTCTTGCCTTGCTTCTTGAATTTTCCTTTTTAACGAGAAATCTTTCATATTCTTTGAAGCTTCGAGATATATTTGAAATTTCTGTTGCGTATGAGGGTTGCGCCTAAAAAACAGTAGCTTTCGCTTTACGAAATATTTCCACATCCACTTTAGTAAAAAAAAAAATTAAGAATTTGAAACCTTCCCATCGCCTGTATATTCATACCAGTTCGGAACAATCGCCACGCAAGTACAACCCCCGAAAAAAAAACAAGAGCCCCATATTCCTCGAGAGAAACTCACCCCAATGTGACTCTCATAGCAGCATGCCGTTAAGAAGTCAACGGTCTCTCTCTCGCCCCGCGAATAGACGAAAATTCCCAGCGAATCTGCTGCTGCTGCTAAGCCCGGAGGGAAGCAAGAGCAAGCGAGTGAGAAACGGGTTTGGCGAAAGAGAGAGTGGTTCACCTGCATTGCTAGCATTGCGCGTGAAGCTTTCAAGGCCATGGAGTCTGCGAGAGAGGACCAGGCGCGCCGCCGCCGTAGCCGTGTGCTCTCCTTTTTTTTTTCTGTGTTACTCTCATCTAAAGGGGCCCCACCAATTCTAAAAAGGGTCTTAGAGGTTCTTTTTCTGAAAGGGGAGAGAACCCACGTGGAAAGTTTCTTCGTCTTCTTCCTTTTTTTTTTCTTTTTGGGCGAGCATGTGCGCATATATGTATTAACGAGTGTTCATGCTCGGCAGCTTTTTAAATTCAGACGGTGTAATAGGGTTCGTTCGGCGACGCAACGTGGCAATTTAAACTTTTTGCTTGGATTGATTATTTTACAAAATTTGTTTTGAAACGTTTGATGGTCATCACCGCGAATGTCGCGCGCACTCATCAACGTTGAAATAATAATGCTTCAAGATTGTAAATCAATAGGTTCGAATTACAATTAATTAGTGTCCCGCTGACAAACTAAACTGTAAAAAAAACACGGAATCCCATAAAATAACAAACTATCAAACAACATGCAAATGAACCGCCTTTTTTTTTTCCACAAAGCGCTGTATAGCAAAACTCGTCGCGCGGCATCCGTTGCCGAAAATTGCCGGCTCCTCGCGCGCAAAAGAAGAGAAAGAGGCCGAGAGAAACGAATAAAAAAAGAAGAAGCAGTCTGAAATCTTGGGAAGCGAAAACAATTGAGTCGCGAAACTGCAGCAGCTGCAGCAAAACGTTTGCGCTTTTTTTTTGTCTGGTATAGGTTGGGCTTTTACCTCGTTTTTTTTTTCATTCTCGTTTGCGTCGGCATTGTTCAAACTGAAATACAAAATTCTTTTGTGGGCTGGGAGAGGGGCGATTTGAAGTTTTGAATAATAATTGAAGTGGAGACTGACGCATGGGAAGATTTTTTTTTGTAAACGGGCGAGCTTTAATTTTGAATGAGAAGAAAACGATTTTTTCGCGAGTTGTTGAACTTACTGAAAGCCAGTTACGTATTAGTTTTAAGAATATCGTTTTTGTACTCGACGTCCGACTCTACCCCCCTTTTTCTCCAACACTAATCTAATATAAGTTATCTGTGTCGAGCTATTATTGAAAGCCCGCAGTTATACCACTGCAAATCTTTATCGCAAAAAAATCTTAACCTACATTTGTTCCTTTCTGTGTTCCAGGTTGCAAGATCAAGGCGCTGCGCGCAAAGACCAACACCTACATCAAGACCCCGGTACGCGGCGAGGAGCCGGTGTTCGTGGTAACCGGACGCAAGGAGGACGTGGCTCGCGCCAAGCGCGAGATCCTCTCCGCGGCCGAGCATTTCTCGCAGATTCGCGCCTCCCGCAAGTCATCTCTCGGCGCCCTACTCGGCGCACCACCCGGTCCACCGGCCTCAGTGCCCGGACACATAACCATCCAAGTGCGCGTGCCCTACCGCGTGGTCGGCCTCGTGGTCGGGCCCAAAGGCGCGACGATCAAGCGCATCCAGCACCAGACGCACACCTACATCGTGACGCCGTCGCGCGACAAGGAGCCCGTGTTCGAGGTGACCGGCCTGCCCGAGAGCGTGGCCGCGGCGCGCAACGAGATCCAGGCCCACATCACCCAGCGCACCGGCGTGCTGCCGCTCTGCACGCACGAGGAGAAGGACCTGCTGGACGCGCTCAGCCGATGCGGTCTGGGCTCGATCCTCAACTGCCTCGACACCCCCGGAGGCGCCAAGGGCAGCAACGGCAGCAGCGGCGCGTTCTCGTCCAGCGGCAGCTGCAGCAGCTCGTCGTCGAGCAGCGGCGCCGCGGGTCTCAACGATCTCGTGGCCATCTGGAACAGCGGCGGCATGGACAGAGACGAGGGTCTGGGCGAGTCGCCGTCGTTCGAGTCACAGACCGCCTCGGCCTCGTCGATCTGGTCGTTTCCCGGCGTAGCGCTGCCGTCGAGACCGTCGCCACCGGCTTCGGCTTCGCCGGCCTCGCCCACGGACTCGCTGCTGGGCACCGGAAGCGGCAACGGCAGCACCGGTGTGCGAGAGTGCGTCGTCTGCGGCGACAAGGACGTGACGACAGCGCTGGTGCCGTGCGGACACAAACACTTCTGCTTGGAGTGCGGACATCGCATCTGCATGAGCACCGAGCCCAGCTGCCCCGTCTGCTCGAAGCCCGTGCTCCAGGCGCTTCGCATCATCATCTAAGCGCCCTATTAAATGGCAAAGCTGCTGCAGCCCAAACGATCTGATTATTGAGCCAGCGGCATTGCTTTTTCTACGTTCTTCATCATGTGATCGACTCTTGACTGCTTTTCTACACGAGTTAAAGGAAAAAAAAAATAAAGAAGAAAAAAAAACACAGATACACACCCAGGACACTCACTCGAAACTCAACCGACGACGGGACACGTGCTGCTGATACTACTGCTTCTTTTTTTGGTTGTCGATTTATCTCCTGATATACCTACGACGAAAAAATCCCACGCAACGTTATGCCATTTTGTTCAACGATCGATCAACCCTTGACCACCTGCAACAAAAAAAAAACGATGATGATTTCTTGGACTCACTTACACACGTACACACACATGGAGATTATTATGAGGACGCGCACAATTCCACTGCTGCCAATGCGAGCGACGCGCCGTTTGCCGCCGCGGAGTATATTCATACAACGAACCTTGGAGAGGAGAGATGGAGAGAAAAATAAATCAAGAAAAACGGATGAAAAAAAAAATAACGAAGAGACGCAGAGAAGGAAGATAGAGCTTCGTGTTTTGTTAATTATTATATATTATTAGTATTCTCTTATTTTTTTTGTTTGACTATTAGTTTTCCTTTTGTTTGTCATTGTAATAATCGGCGCGATAGAGAGAGTGAGAAAGAGAGCGTGTGTTTGTGTCAAGCCCATCATCTCGACGACCACTCGGATTATCTATCTATCTATTAAATTTGTTTTCTTCTTTTTTTTTTGACTTTCTCGCACGTACGGAGATATATGATTGTTTATTTATGTGTGTTACGCTAATCGGATATATTATTAATTGAGTGCGAGAAGCGACATGGAGAGAGAAAAAAAAATTTTCTATCGCGAAATTGTGATATTATCGGATATCCAAAATTTGATTCCTAGACGAAAGACAAAGATTTCTTAAGAAAAACAAAACAAAAAAAATGACAAAAAAAAATACGATGCGTTCGAGAGAAAATTGATGCGTGATCTCTTTATAGCTCCTAGTCGTTTGTTGCACCGAATCGAAGACAATTGCAGTGGTCGTCGAGCTCGAAAGATTTCAGAACCGGTAAATGATGTTTGTGTGTAGAAACGGACGAGAGTCGAAAAAGTGTGACTTTTTTTTTCTCGCAAGCGCGCGCTACTCGCACGCGAATCTATCGTCCCTCGCTTAGAGTATTATCTTTAACTTTATATAAGCGACAGAGCAATTGAAATAATAACGATAATATATATTATATATGCAAAATATAAACAATGTGAAAAAAAATATTATATATATATATATCGACGACGATGATGATGATATTTTACCGAGGAGATTTAGATTTTGTATTTTCGCGGGATTTCACCGCTTGCGCAGGGACGACTTGCGCGCGTGTCGCGCGTTCTTGCGAGAAATATCGGCCACTTTCGCGCTCTCAAGCGAGATGTTGAGAAAAAAAAATAACAACACACAGGTATTATCGAGGCAACTTAGTAATAATCGAGTAATAATTAATTCTTAAAACAAAAAAGAGATGATGAAGGGAAAAAAAAGAGAAAAGTATACACGCATTTACATACTCGAGAAAATAAAATACACATACATTACACACGGACATGCATACACGAGGAACATGTACGCGTCTAAGTCGTAACGCCGTCGTCGTCGTCGTAATTTTTAAGGCTTTTTTCCTCAAAATGATGTATGATATTTTTGTAATTTATTTTATTTTTATATATATTATAGAGAGAAAGTAAACAAAGAGAGCGCGATTTAAAGTGAAAAGAGCACGAACAGAAAGAAAAAAAAATAATAAGACGCATTTCGCCCCTTAAGTAACGTCGGCGAGCGAGACTCGCGTGTGCGCATAGCTTTCCTGGGGAAGGCGCCAAGAGAACGAGGAGCTAAAAAAAATAATAAAACAAATCAGATCGACGCGAGACTCGCTCCGACGCTCGAACTTTATTTATATCCTCGTATTGATTATATATTTGTTGTAGTTTTTGTCGTTCAAATTTTTATCGTCTCCAGAAAAAGATAAGTGAAAAAGAAACGTATCTTCTTTTTTTCGAGAATGAGAGTAAAAAGAAAAGAAGTGAATCGGGGGGGTCGGACGCCGGCCCGCTCTTTTATCAGACTTTAATTTTTCCGTATTATCGCGTGTTGTTTATTTTACGTTCGTTATTGCCATTTAGTAAGTTTTCCTTCTCGCTTTGATTTTCGCATTAGGCTTTTAAACACAGGCGATGGCGACTCGCGCATTCACAGATTATATAGGACGAAAGAGACGATGTTGAGGATGAAGGGTCGCGTGAATTCTTTTTATCTTACGATGAGAATGATGTGCTCTTTGTTTTTTCTTTTTTTTTATATATTGTTTGTTAATAGCAAATTTTTTAAAATAGTTTAGCCAGAGTGTTTTAAATGTGTTGATCGACGACGATTTTTTGATTCTTTCTCTAGATTAGTCGCAATTATACGTACAGGATTAGGGAAAAAAAAAGAAAATAATGTTTACTTCTGAATGCGCGACGCGTCGTACTGATAATGATATATGTATATCGAAGACCGATATTGCACTGCACTTAGAGATTATATACTTAAACGAGACGAACGCGATGCTCGAGAATAATGTGAAACGTGGGAGTAAATGAGGAAAAAATGCTTATGAGACAAAAAAAAATGAGATGTTTATTATATTTGAGTTCTTGAGGCAAAATGAATTCTATATTTTTTCTATGTTAAGTATAACGGATATAAATCACGATGAGAAAAAAAAATTAATATAAACGGTGATGACATACATATATATTATATATTTATAGGTATTCTCTTTAGCATCAACGTTCCGACTTAAACCGAGAGTAAAAAAAAAATAATAAAAAATTTAAATAATTATGTATTAAAAGTAAAAGTAATTAAATGTAAAGGGCGTGCCGCGCAATAAAGGGCGGAATAATTATATTATATACATATATATGTAGAACATGCAGGATAACGTCATTCACTTCAATAAAAATAAGTCTGATTGAGAGTCGCGGCGAGGTGTATAGTTCTTAACAAAAATATTTAAAAAAAATAACGTATTACAACGCGTGGGTGTGTTATTGTTAGATGTGGAGTGAAGAAAAAAAAAACTTTTCTCTCCTTCCCTCCCCTCGAAGTCGAGAACTGAGATGAAAAATACATAGGCCGAGGGAGAGAAACGGTTTAAAAAAAAACGTCGGGTGATAACGAGAAGGAAGTATGCAGAGAGAAAGCGCGGAAGAGAGCAGCAAAAAAAAAGAATTCTCAATATGTAGATATATATAAGATATTAATAACAATAATATATAAACGAGACTAAGACACGAGAGATTGTGAGGCGGCGATGAGAGTTTTTACAGGACTTTTATTCGAAGCACATTTAGGGGCGGTTGCCGGCGAACTCGGTTCTCTTTCCTGCTGTGAGTGTGTGTCCGTATATATATATTTATGATGTCGATATATGGCGAGAGCTTCGAGGAGACTTACACGTAATACACTGAAACATCAAGTAGTGCGAGTCAGGCTTCGGTCAGACGCGGGCGCTGAACCTCCGCTAGACTTTTACTTTGGCCGAGGTTCCGCTCGCTCGGCATCCACTTTGCTATTCTCTTGCACTTTTAACATTGTTCCGCATGATTTTACGAATTTTAACGATTACGTGTCAACGAAAATAGTGACTTTGGTGTCGATTCGAGCGTGTAACGCGAAGTCTTTCGAATGTTTTGAAATTCATTCGGTCAGCTGGCTAATTGGAAAATTGTTTGATTTCCACTCGAGAATGGTTATCAATTTCGATTTTTCGACGAATCAGCCGACGAATGGCCTGAAAGATCAATTTTTGTTTCTTTACGGACACTCAAGCTCCTCGTCGCATAATCTATTCTTCATTACCGGAGTGACTAGAATTTCAAATAAAGTATTCAAAGCAAGTAAATAAACGCGATTTTAAGAATTTGACTACTGATACTTTAAAGCTAAACGATAGTCCTAACGTATAAAGAGTTCGAAAGATTGAGAAAGAAGTGTTTATTGAATATTAATAGCCATTGGCTGTGACCGATAACTGCCATTTTCTAAAAAAAAATCGAAAAAAAAATCCACGTATTGAAAAAAAAAGAATTGATAAGAACGGACACACGATTAATGCGGAGAAAGTCACTGAGAGCAAATTATCTCGGAGTAAAGTAAAAAAAAAAAAAAAGAAGTGAAAACAAAAAAAGGGAGTCAAGGCCAGTTATTTCTAATCGTGCGCACATTATTCGGCTTTATGGGAATATATAGTAAATGTACGCGATTCTAGGTAGGCAAACGCACGTGCGAAAGAACGAAAGATAAAGTGTGAAAAAGAGCGAGCAGGTGTTCGATTCTCCCCCCTATATATAAAATAACGTATAGATTATATTATATTATATAAATATATATATATTTATCCAGCCAACTCGAGCAAAGAGATTTTTCAGAATTCAATCTTATTTTATTTTTTATTTTTTTGTAGAATTTTTTAAAAATAAAACAAAAAAGGTATATATAATAATTATAGTGAAAAAAGAGAGTAAGAATGATGAATATGAACAAAAAAAAAGTAAGAGAGTGTCCCTCTTGAGTACGAGACGCGCGAGTTTGAGAGCATTTTATAATTATTATAGGAAGTAATATGGATTTAATAAAGATACATGACGATACATATCTCAAAGAATAATAACTAATCGTAAGAGAATTATTAGAGAGTTGAATAGACGAGCAAGAGGCCGCGTGAATGAGTAATAAACAAAAGAGAGATTAAAACTCCATATATAGGCTTAAACAGAATTGAAAGAGACAAAAAAAAGTAAAAAAAAAAAAGAGAGGAATAGATATGATTGTTGCTTAATTTAATCTGTATTTACTATGTTAAATTTATATTCTTTGAATAGGTATATATTATTTTATAGTGAATGTGGTTAACGACTCTTATTATTTTATAGCTTGTGGTTATGACGATTATTATTATCATTATTATTAATATTATTAGAATTGTATTTAAAACGTATGGCAAGGAAAAATGAGTATAGCACGAGATATATACGAAGAAAAGAAAGACGAGAAGAACCTCTGCTTTTGTGAATCTAGTGAATGCGGATATATCAATGCACTGCTAATCATAACATTTATTGTGAATTATTTGCAGGCCTCGATCGACGTTCCTTTATTTAGTTTTTTTTTTTGCTCCGTCATCTTACTATTATTATTTTTTTTATATAGATTTTACGACTTTTTCTGCTTGCGCATTCATTTTTTACATTGTAAAACCATTATGCCTCGTTTTTAAGTTCTTCACTTTGTTGTTTGTGCGTTTTCATTTTTCACCCATAAATACAACACATTGCATATAACGTTTGTACTTGAGTTGCATTATTTTTTATAACTACAATCTCCACCCCGCCCGCCCTTTCATCGCTTACAAAACCCGCAAATATTTTCTCCTTTAACGCAGACACTCATTATCATCAGCATCATGATTAAACAAAAGTAAAAGAAACGCATGTCGCGAGAGATACGGGAAATGTATATCACCCAAATAATCACCAATAATATAGTGAGATATGTAGTATCGAGAGATAGAGAGAGAAAGACAATTTATCTTTGTTTTATTATATTAATTGTAGTATCTTATCTTTCCTCGATCGATTAACCACTGGAATATACCTTTGTATTATTTTTTTTGTACATGCATTTTGTTTTCTCAGACTGTTTATTATTACTTTTTTTTTGTCTTGCTTGTTCATAAGCTTACACATGTAATATCGATCGATAGGTAGTGATTGCGATAAGAGTGAGAACGTTTTAATATCTAATATATATATGTATACATATATATATTTAAATATATTTAAAAAGCAAAAAAAATTATATTATATACGTTTGTACATTGCGACTATACATATTATATATATATTGAAATATTATACGAGCGTAACGATACTCGAATCTATATTATTATTATCATTATTATCTATATAAAGTTAAAGTGAATTTTTCAGCATAAACTTGCTTCAACTTACTTACATTACACCTTATTTACTTACCTACTTAATTTACTTAATGAGTGAGAGATAGACAAAAGAGAATTTGAGCAAAAAAAAATTAAACATTCAACAAAATTTTCTTATTCTAATTTTATTCTGAAAAAGTTCAATAATAAGTATCGAGGCTTTAGATCGTATCGGTCTGAACAAACGCGGCTACTACTACTGCACGAACACAAATACAAAAGAATAATCGTCTCACGTTCATTTATCATTGCACTTCATTTTCTCATACGTTAAACATGATAATCGCAGCCATTACAAGCTGCAAAACACGGCTAACTCGATCTCATCATATATACGCCTCGAAATCCCTCTCTGCTTTGCCTTGTTCCTTTTTTATTTTCCTTCGTCGCCGCTTTATTTGCGCTTCACTCATTTTATTTGCTTGGCGCAACATTATGGAAGAATCTCTAATCTGAGGGTATATAAACGACGATCATGATTTTATATTTTATAGTTTGTTTAAAATTCGAATGGAAAGAGATTTTATTATTTTTTATTTTTTACTTTTCAAATTATTATATGATTGGACATTAAATTCTATGGACTTCTGGTTGTGACAATTGGTGAAAGAGACAAACGCTGCTGTTGCTTTTTATGTCATCGATTCTCATGTTTATTTTGCTCTTGTTTAACGCTTTCATTGTTTAATATTCGCCAGTGCTACGGGGAATGATATACCAATTGTGTGTGATACATAAAAGAGAGAACTCAAGCGTAGTAATAAATGTGTATGATCTGAATTCGTTTGCCGATGACAAAAGCAGAAGAGAATGAAAAAGAGAGATGAATGGCGGAAAATTTCCTTTTGCATTTAATAAATCTTGATTTTTTTGGTCTTATTACGAGTTGGAAATCCGAGTAGAAGGCAACCGCCCGCAAAACGAAAAAAAAAAGCGTAAAAAACACTATAGAGAATCAGTATTTCCAAATATACATAATAAACTATCGTAGATATATAGCTGGACTCAGGAAAAAAAGGGGCAAAACAATTTTGGTGCGAAACAGGGGCCGCTTCGTACTTTTGCTAAGGGAACGTCGATGCTCTCTCGAAACGCGAAAAAAAAAATGAAAAAATGATGATGACGATGAAGCGTGTCGAGATGTGTAAACAAGACTCTCTGCAAATTCATGCTTCCACTTTAAAAAAAAGATATTAATAATTAAAAAAACAAGACTCTGCGAGTGAAGACGAGCTTTTTTTTTGAGAATAAGTGTGATGAGCGTGGGAGCGACTCGGTGACGAGGAAAAACTAAAAGACTTCTTTCTTGAATTTCGCGCATATATAATATAGTTATATTACGATTTATTCATTATTAATTATCATATTGATTATATATTGAATGTTGTGCGTGTATAGTCAGTTTTGATTTCGTCGGACACATGATGCCATTTTTTTTTCTTACTTTCCTTCGCTGTTTTAAATCGCGAGCGCAGCGGAGAGAAAGTCAGAGAGTTAATTTTATATTTGACATGTTTCATTAGATAAATTTATATACTGATCGGAGGCTATAAAACATTGCCGACCTCGATATTATTATTATCAATATTATCTATTAATTATTCGCAATCGATATGAGTTGGTTGTCGTCCTACTTTTACCGCATGCTGCGTTTTATCTTCGTCGTCTTTGCATTTTTTCGTGTACATAAAAAAAAAAAGAAAGTACTCGTTAAAAAAAAAATAATTTCCGGTTGCATCTCTTTTGGCGTATGCATTTATAATGAAAAAAAAAAATTGTCAAAGAGACCACTTGGGCATTACGGGAAGACAGTCGTTGACACACAGCGTAATCTTAATGTTTTTTTCCCCTTACTATATATTTACTCGCGCGTTAATTTTTTTCCCCCTCATTAAAAAGGAGCGACAAACGCAAACCCAGTGTAGAATACATGTAACTACGCATATAGGAGTTTATTATACATTACAAGAGAACTTGAAGAAAAAAAAAGACCATTGCGAGTGCGACAGTTTTAAAGTGGGGAGAGAAAGAGAGTATATTATTATTATTATTATTCGTGCGTGAAATACGTATAATAAGACAAAGATACAAAAAAATATACGAAAAGCGAAATGCAGACTAAAATGATTGATAAGCAAACATATGTGGAAAAAGACAAAAAAAATATGCGAGTTTATTATTTTCTATATTTTTTTATGTAATTTTACGAATATTGCGATAATATATTGCGACTATTATTATTATTATTATTATTATTATTAATATTATTATTATTATTATTATTATGAATATTTTAATATATAATATGATTTTTGAATTTGCTGTTGCACGTTATTTTTCTTTTCTTTTCTTTCCTTTCCTTTTATTTCAAATTATTATTTCCTTTTCGTATCCTTCACTTTAACCTTGTACTATTTTTATTAATTTTTGACCGTTCACTTTGATTCGGGCAAGATACTCGCTAATTACCAAAGCCAAAAGAAAATCACAAACATCTGCATTTTTATCCATCGCAGTGTAGTTACGCGCGCGAGGGGGTAGCAGCAGTAGCACTCATTTGAATAAGCGCCAGACGAAGCGAACATACACACACATACACTCGCTCCCTCCCGGAAAATTAATAGGGGTGAACGGCCGTAAAAGGGAGCGCCTCGATATCGGAAAGCTCGTACTGCAATAGCGTGAGCGAGGGAGGAGTGTAAGAAGAGTGAGAGAAAAAAAAAATAACGGGAGCGAGAATGACGGAGGGAAAAACTTTTCGGCCTGTGCAAGTGTATGTCTGTTTTTTTTTCTCTCCCCCCTTGTGCTTTTTCCTTTTTTTTCGGGGGGACAGTGATTAAGAATGCGCGCAAGCTTACACGATCGAAAAAACACACACGTAGACAACTTTCTCGAAAAAAGACTATGAAAATATTGAATATCTATTCGTAAGTAGGTGACACACTACATGCGCTACGAATCGTTTTTCGAATGATCGAAAAAAAAAAATTTGTTCCTCCCTTACAAAGCATGTTTGTCCGTATAAACTCAAGGGAGGGCATATTTCAACGCTGAATACGTAAAACGATTCGTAACGTTTCTCGAAAACCAAATCACCTACAACTGACTAAAAAGAAAACCCGTCATTCGTTGAAAACACGTGTCGCGATAACCACGTGGTTCTCGTCAAAATAACATCAACAACAATAAAAAAAAGAAGAAAACGAAGCTATACATAAAAAAAAACTACGTCTTAAAATCCGGATCGCGCCAGTAGCAGTCAGACGTGTGTACGCGAGGAGGGGAGTTAGTATCTGGCGGCTGCAAGCAGCAGCAGCAGCAAGCAAGCAAGCAAGCGGAGCACAGGCTGTCGGCCGTTGGGATGGCAACGTCGCATTGCAGCGTTGAGGGGTGGCTTGCGGTCGATGCCGCAACGGGGCGCGCTAACGGTTCTCTCGACCGAAAAGGGAGGCTGCTGTATATTGCCACACATTTGTGCAAGACAATTTGTGACGACGTTTTGTTCATTAAGCGGGACACGCGTGGTCGAAATAATTTGTCGTCCGTCGTATATGAAAGCTTCGCGACTATAACTGATAAGATTACGGAACGTTTGGGTTCTACGCTTTTAAACGTGCGATGAGGTGAATTCGAAATTTCTCGAAGCGTTCTTTACTCGTGTAAACAAACGTGATGGAAAGATAGTATAACGAAAGAAGAAGAAAAAAGAGGATTTTGAAAGTAAAAAAGAACTCGCGCAAGTTGCAGCCCCTCGCCGGTAGTCTCTCTCTCACTCGCCCCTCGTGGCGCGCGGTCGATAGACGCGGCGACGCCCTGCCACCACCCCCACATGCACGCCGGGGTAGGTTCTCAACCTCGGCCTCACTTTGCGCCGACGAGGTGTCATTGATCTGTTACTGCTGCTGCTATTGCCGGTTCACTCATTTTTTTTTTCTTCTCCAGTTTTTATCGTATATGCTTGATCGAGAAAACCTTTCCAGCAAAATCATCTGCGTCGGAATGGTCGATGAGCTTGAATCTTTACGTGTATATAGATACTCGCGGGGTGAAGAGACGTTGTCGTTCTATATGCGTTCGTGTCTCGCGGTTACTGTATATATACGGTATGTCGCTTCGTTCGCGGCGCGGCGCGATCAATAATCGAGAATGAGAGCGTTACATTCATCGGATTCATAGACGGGAAAATTGCTTCATCGGACCTAATGGAAATGAAAAGAATAGATCTATAGAGTGCTCGATGCTTTTTTTTTTTGGGAAGGGTTGCGCGCGAGTGTCAACGACTGGGAAATTTTTTAGTTAGTTTATGCTGGTTTACTTTTGAAGGGTTTAATTATGATTTGTATTTTTCTTTCTTTTTTTTTTTTTTGGATTTATGTGGTGGGTTGGAGATTAATGGATATTTGGGTTGCCGATAAATCGATATATTTGCGCGTTTTAGTGTGTAAAATGAAAAATAGGACATCGTAAACGCGGTTTGACGTCACGCGCCGTCAGTTACACTCTCGACTCTCGATGAAAAGTCGATGTAATGCGACGTTACTTTGCTCACAAAGAGATGCAACCATGGAAAAAAAAATAGCCGACGAGCGAGTTCAGTAGTGTGAATATTCCTTTGATTTTTTTTTCTTCTGTGTGCAATTTTTTTTGTTCAAAAAAAAAAAAAAAACGGAAAAGCTCGAGCTTTGAATGCGCGTTGATACTGGCAATCGATATTTGAAGGTAATAGGAAAGGGAACGAAAGTATGCATGTTCCTCTTTCGCCGAGAAAGAAAAAAGAAACACATTGAAAGGCAATCGCTAAATTTTAGGATTAATCGATATAAGAGATAATTTAGTTTTGTACGTTTTTTGTGCAATTTGTAAGATGCTTTTGAAAATTGTGAAGTAACAATTGAGTGTGTGTTATATATGATTATTCGAAATTGTCTGGTTTTGATATAATAATTGGTACGTTCGTAAGTCAAAGTGAAAAATTCGCGTAGTCCCCGTGATTTTTCTATTTTATTAAAATTTTGTGGAAAGTGTATGGTGAATTCGATATTACGTATTAGGTAAACGAAAATAAAAATTGAAAAGAATTTGCGTAGAGTCGTCAAGGGGAAGGGCATAATTCGGGATTCGATATTCTTTGAAGAAGAAAAAAAAGTCGATTTTTAATCCAGTCTTCCCAAAAGGCGAGGAGGAGTATTTAGGTTTAATGCTAACTCGACTTAAAGGGTAATTTTGGTACTAAATATCGAGAGAAAAAAAAAATTCGAAAAACTTGGTGGAAAGCATGAAAAAAAAAACGTAACGTGTGAAGAAAAAGTATTAAAAGGTAGGACTTGTCGATTCGCGCACGTATTTTTTATGCCCGCGGGAAAGTGAAAAAAAAAATAAGATAGAGGAAATCGCTCGTCACATTGTCGATACCCTGTAAAACCAAGCGGAAAAAAAAGAAGTCGCAAGACGAAGAAATACATAAAATAATGAATAAAAGAAAAAAAAAAGTATCGTGTTCGCTCGTAAACGCATAAAACTTTATGTGAGTGTAAGGAGTAAGGAATATATAAAGATGTAACAAAATAAAAAAAAAGTTAAAAAAAAGAGATAATGGACTTTTCTGGCGTGAAGGATCGCAGAGAGAGGGACAGGGAAGTGTAAAAGGGAAGAATTAAGATGTGCGTAAGAGAAAGAAATTATTGAATACAAAATATTAATACCTAAATGCCCGGTTTATTTTTATATTTATTTTTCGAACTATGAAATCGTTAGAAAAGTTTAAAAGTAATATTAAATTTAAATATATATGATGTACATTATTATTACAATTATTATAATTATAATTATATTATAAATCTACGCTATTTGCATAATACGATAATTATAAACAATATTGACGATAATATTCATATATCTACCTAAAGTAAGACTTGAATATCATAAAAGTATATTTGCTAAAACGGCGAGTTGTGGCTCCTTTTTCCCATTAAAAATAAAAAAAAATGAAGAGTAAGACAAAATCGTTCACCGCTTGCAAAGCTTGAACAACATTGGTATATTATCAAAAACTTCATAGAGGAGAGAAAAATAGCCAACGTAGATTTTAACAGAATGCGTGCAAGCGTTAGATCGTAAAAAAAATGAAAAAAAAAAATCTTGGATGTAGTGTCGTTAGTAGCTAAGAAAGTCTCGCCTAGATGCGCGCAAGAGCTCAAACGTAATTATTTCATTGGTTCCACGACACACAAACACATAAATACACATACACACATTAAATACGTGACTGATTCGACTATCGTCTCCGTAAGGCTTTGCAAATAATAATAATGATAATTAAAAAAAAGTTACTTTCGGGAAACGTGCAAGTGGTAGTGGCCGCATTTGAGCCAGCCGCAGAATTATAGGGAAGCATATGGATCGCGATATAAGAATTAGAGGAAAGATAAAATTTAAACAAACCTATAAAAACCTAAGATAACGATTCGTTATAAGTGATATGGCATACAAGTACATGATATATTCATAGTAAATATATATTATATATTCATCGTTACTTTGTATATACATATTTATACGTATATGCGCATAGCTTTTCGACTGATTATCATAATGAGATTTGGAAAAAAAATAAGAGACATTTTGGCGTGATTAATGCGAGCCAAAAGAAAAACATAATTAATAATATTATTAAAACTACAGCATCGTAAAATCACATCCGCCGAAGGGAGTTTCAATAGAGTTGTAGTGATTTTTGTAATTGTTCTTAATACGAAAAAAAGTAATAAAAAAAAAGCTCAAGACGAATTTTCGATTATTATCGAACGAAACTGTCGTTGGATAATCGCCCGCAAATTCACACGAAACAAAAACAAAAAAAAAAACGACTATACTGACTGCTCGTCGTTTCGATCATTGAAAATAAAAGAACGTTTTTTTCTACTAACAAAGAATACATATATTTATTCTATCGCGTATCGATTATAGTTCGCTTAGCTTGGAAATTAAAAATAATCGGCCAAATGATAATTCTAGGGTGGGACAGGGAACCAATAATTAAGGAATAACATAAATGAAAAAAAAAACACAATTTGTAAAATTGGAACAATAAGTTTGTCGATTAGAATAAATAAATCTAGGGACGAATTCGGTAATTTTTAAGGCTTAAATTAAAAATTGAAGCAAAACAGAGAAAAAAAATAAACAAACAAATCAAAGTATTTTTGATAAAAAGCGCTCGTGAGCGCAAAAATCGCGGAACTTAATCTAAAGAAAAAACAAAAAAAAACGAAAAATCTGTCGTCCATTATGAATGGACCGATCGAAGCTTCGAAGCATATAATCGCGGGCAAGAAAAAAAAAGATTACGATTCAGACTGAGCACGTCAAAATAATTGTGAAAGAGTGAATTTGGGATTTTTAAATAGGCTAGAGTCTAGTTAAAAAAAGTCCTTCTTAAACGACAAAAAAACAATTAAACATATTAGAAACGTTTATTCTTAATAGTCGCATGCATTTCTCGTGGATCTTGTCGAGGTAAAAAAAAACAATTATAATGGGAATTAAAAAAAATAAAGATGCATTTTTGTAAGAAGGCCTAAAGTGACACACAACGCGCAATACAAAGTGTAACACGTACACATAAAGAAAAAAAAAAGAAAAAAAAAATACAAATCCAATCGTCACATCACGAGTATTCGAAGAATATGCGTAGCAACAGACACAATCATTAAGACACTGTAAGCAAAAAAAAAAGAAAACATTGGAGATCTAACGGAAAATAAAAAAATATAAAAAATTATAGGTATTTATATATTAAGGAAGTTACAAGTACGAGTAAACTCTATATCTATATTTATAAATGCATAACGCTAATCCATCGTTTTTATGTAGGACGTAATCTCGTGTATCTAGTTAAGAGCGACTCGTATAGGACCCAGCTGAGATGATAAAAATTAATACCAGAATTCCTCAATCATTCTAGTCTTAATGAACCGATCCTCGTCATCAACTTGCGAATAACAAACAATTACATCCTCAACACACCAAAACTCACACCGGTGGAAAAGTTTACTCTTGGCATGGTCACGTAATCTTTTTTTTTCCTCCATTTTCATTTTAAACTCTCGAATCAAAATTTTTCGAGTGATCCTCTTCGAAGAGTACACCTTTCGACCGATCGTACACGCGTGAAAAAACGTTTTGGCGGTTCGTTTCATTTTTCACACGACACATCGATAAAAGCATAATCTATATATATATATTCTTATGAAAATTTTTACGATTTTTATAAGAATCCTAAAATCGACCGCGTTGAAAAACCTTTTTTCATCGAGTGCGCAAACCAACACACACACATCCACGAATAAAAAAAAGACACAAGAACAAAAACAAACAAAAAAAAAAGCGACACTCGCGCGTCTTCAATACGAAATTTCAAAGCAATAAGTAAGAATGACAACCTACTCTAGAATATTTAGGCGTGAGTGCGAGTGCGTCGATAACGAATGCGTGATAATACGATGGACCGAAAAAAAGAAGCAGCTCGAAAAAAAAAAACACAAGTAAGGGAAAGGACAAATACAATGTATGAATGTGCAAATTTTTTTACATTAATCGCACGGTGTTCCCACTAAAGCCGCAAAAAGAAGAGATGACGAAATATAGAATTTAATGAGCGTGCGAGTGATTATCGTGCCCCCCTATACCCTCCTTCCGAGAGTAAGTAAGAAAAAAACCCCCCGCATCGCATCAACCAATCCAAGTCTGACACACGTTTAAGAAAATAAAAAAATTAATAAATATAAGCAAACAAATATATAAAAAAAAGTAATGTAAGACGATGTTAAACGTTAATATATTGTCAACATATTAATTATATTGGGCATATATCCACGAACTTTATATGAAATATAATTAATATCTCTCTGTATTAACACGAGAACGCGCGACTGTGGGCAATGAGACAAGAGAGTATATATATATATATATAGGTTTACGTTTTAGCGAGTAATAATGACTTATATTTGCGTGTATAACGTTGGTGTCACTTTGTAATTTATCGATGAAAGAAAAAAAAATTTTTTTTTTACCACATCCCGACTCTCATTTTCTAATTCTTCATCTCGCCTTGTGCCTCGTGCGTCTTCACGAGATTCCAAACGAAAAATTAAACACATCGTCCCCGTCCTCTAAATACGAAAGAAAAAAAATTCCATTCGAGTGAGAGACGCGCGAGATAAAAGGGTGGTTATGTCGCGGAAACTTTTTTTGGTTTTGTATTTTCGCGGACACGCGTTTCGTATACGAAACACGTATATATCTGCGATGAAAAAAAAAGGTTATTTTTTCCGTTTTTTTCCCCGCCCCCCAGTGACTGGTCAATTTTTCGATGAGGCTCTATATAGCGCTTTTGTATTATGTTAGATATATATATTAACGACACGTTATACGATGAGACTTTATATATGATATATGAGTATCTTATAATGCTGTGCTTTAGATTTATCGTACATATATATATTGAATTAAAATATATTTATATATATGAAATTAATTTTTTATTTACAAAGCAATAAATAAAAAATAATTTGAAAATTTATCTCCTTTGTTCATTTATTTATCTTATGTCGCATACATATCATTTCCGCAGCAAAAGAAAAATCAGTGTTTCATTTTTTTTTTTGGCTTGTATTATTGTTTTTACGTTTGCATTATGTTCTATGTATTTTTTTTCATTATTATTCGACGATTATTTGTAAGGACTCGCTCGCACAACAACCAAAAAAAAAAAACGCCAGCACAATCACTTTGTATACTTATTGTTCATTCATCGACAAGAGAGAAAGAGAAACCATACGATTCTTTCTATCTCAAGAGAGAGAGAGAGAGAGAGAGAGAGAGAGAGAAATTCCTCCTCCTTCTGGAGAAAAGTTAGCTTACTCTCTTATTCCATTATACTTTTCACTGTGAACGCGTGACCCAACGAGGCTTTACGGCATAATAAGGAAATCATAAACGTAAGGAAGAGAGAGAGAAAAAAGGAGGAAAGGTCTGTCTCTAAGCACAAAAAAAAAACCCAAAGCAATACTCGTGAGTATCAATCCCGGGACTGTGTAATAACGCAATAAAAAAAGAAAACGGTGAAAACGAGCTCGTCTGCGTTTTTCTCCTTTTTAAAACTATAATGCTTAAAAAAAGTTTGCGCCCGGGCTGAGAGTGGATAATGAAATACAAAGAGTGCGCGCGACTAATCGACGAGAGAGATAAATTAACAATGATAAACACTGATGCTGAGGCCATATCAAAGCTTTCTGTGATCTACGAAGACTGATCTCGTTTCTTTTTATCCTTGCGGCGGCGCGTATGCGAATGGATTCGAGAATTATGAATGAAGAAAAAAAGAGAGAAAGAGAAGCCGAAGTCACGCGTTCATATTGGAAATGTCGCGGGAAATCCACTGACTGCGAGATTGTAATGGAATATTGACAAACATCTTCAATGATATGAGAGAGAAAGGGAAATATGATGGGAAGATCTCCACTATATATCCACTATGGAAGAGAAGGAATTTTTTTTTTTTTTTTGCTCTTCTATATACGTCGAGACGAGATATAGAAAAGAAGAAAGGGGAGAGAGAGAGAAAAAAAATAGAAGTCGGGATGACGCTTCGCATCGATTTCCTCCGAAAGGGATACATATAGAGTCTGACGCAACGGGAGAGAGAAAAGGGAGTGAGTTTCGGGCTGGCCACTTCCCGGGCGTTTGACCTCATTCGATATCCGGCCGAATCGTCGTTGTCGCCGGTCATCAACGTCGCCGTTGTCGCAACTTCCGAAACTCGATCCCTCCACCCACCTTCCACTTTTCCTTCGCCCCCTTTTTCCGTTCGTGTAATACTTGCCGCCCCGCACGCACACACATACAGCTAAACACTGCCAGTTAGACTGTACGATACGACACTTTTTCCGATGTCTTCATCGCCGTCGTGTGAAAAATAAATAAAAATAAACTTCAATTAAGGCTTATATATACTGGATTCGGTATATCTAACGATAAAAAAAGAGTTATATATACTTATATATAGGACATAGAGTGCAAGCATAATTATAAACTAACGAAAAAAAAATAAAATAAAAACGTCGGTGTCTATTTAACGGATGTTGTAAGGCTCGAAATGACAAAGCGTGAGGCTATGAAAACAAGCAGTGTAGGTTTCAGATTAGATATTCTATTGCGATATTGTATAATGAGTATTTATGTAAGAGAATCGAGGCAACAACAACCACAACAACAACAACAAAACACTATATAAAGTTAGAAGAAAAAAACCAAACGCATCGAGATTCAAAGATTTAAAAAGGGCAGTGGGTAGCTATGAGTGAAAAAAAAATTAAAAAGAAAAATAATTCGTTAAAAAACGAAGTAAAAAAAAGAGAAGATGTAACATTAACAGAGATGATAAATCTAGTTTTGGATATAATATTTGATTATGCGGGATTTTAAATAACGCGCCTCGCGCTTTCTTCCGCGTCGCTTTAAAAAAAAAAATAAATCGAAACGAAATTACGGAGAAATGGCAATGATCGATGAAATTGACGGCGTCGAAACTAAATGAGCTTATTAAACGTTATAAACGATTGGCGGTCTAGGCTTTGATATAATATTAATCGTTTTTGAGTGTAGAAGAAAAAGGAAAAACCAATTGACTCATTTTTTTCGCTGTACAAAACTCGAAGCTATAGAGTCGCGCGGCGAGTGAAACGAAAAGTATGCCAAAGGCATACGAAACTACAGATTTTATAATTGCAAAGTTCTCGGAAAGGGGGTAGGGGTGAGTGCGAGCCAAATGAGAGAAAGCAATTGAAAGTCTGAATTTGCGCTCGAATGAAAATTTCCAAGCCGCGGCCTCATTAAATTCCCTTTTTTTTCCTCCACCCTCTATAGAGATTCTTGTCCTCGCCAGGCAGCTTTGTCGCAAAAGGCTCTCCCCGCCTCCAAAAAGAGAAATTCGCGAGTGTTCAATCAATCGGTTTTTCGATTTTTTCCATTGGTCTCACGTCTTTTCTAATTGTGGTCTTGAAAAGACTAAAATGCTTGTTTTCTTTTTTTTTTGTTCGCCTTCTCGCGCGGCGCAAAGATGCTTAATCCGATGAATGCTAAATTACGTGATCGGTTGTTTGTAAGATGATGAAGGAAAAAAAATCAATTGAACGTGACACCAAATTGAAAAAAGAGAGACTTAAATCGCCTCATTGCAATCATTGACACGTGTAATGTAATAATCTTGTCACCATTGTTGATCCATCAGTCACAAAAACGTCATCGTCATTGAAATTTCCCCCTCATTCTCATCAATTACCATGACTTGTAAGTGTATCGCGTCGTCAAAAAAAATATATGAAGTAAAAAAACCCTTGGTATCGGTTGGGATTCGCGTTTTTTCATCATTCGACGTCTCGCCTAGAACATATAAACATTCTCCTTCTAGAGCATTAGGCTCATATCTTTAAAACAAAGAAATTAAATGAATTAGAGTTTTAAAACGTTAACGGAACGTGAATTAGGAATTTTTTGAATTTTTGAATGTAGCTGCGAGTATTCAGGAATTCTAGAATGGTAGAATTATAATAATCTTCTCGATGGTGAATAATGAAACATTTAGGATGTTCGCATTCTGTCCGAGTAAAGACTCGTTTTGATTGATAAGAGAAATATAAGAGAAAGGAATATAAAAGGAATCGATAGTAAGGTGCTCAATTTTGTGTGTTTTCATCTGACTTGCACATTCCATTTTTAATGCAAAAATGGGGAGAAAAAAATAATACTAATAACAAACACAACATAGACGATGCGAAAAAGTTTTTAATTGAAAAAAAAAAGTTTTTAAAGTAATACAAATATAAAATATTTATTTTTCATTAAGATTTTAATGCTATAAGTAATTATCAAGTAACATATACGAGTTTAAACGCCGTTAAAGATTTAACAAACAAAAAAATGAAAGCTGAACAAAGCGAGTCTTCAGTGATTTCAGGTAAAGTAATGAAAAAAAAATTATCCAAAAACTTACTTACGAACGTGGTGCCAAAAACACGCTTCTTCTTCTTAATATTAAACAAATATTCCTATTTGAGATGTTTATTATTAAAGAAAACTAAAATTTAATCTCTAGATGACATTTTATCTACCAAAAAAAAAACATAGTTCAGGAGAAGAAATGAAGAAATTAGAGCGATATCTCTCGCTATTAGGTTGGTTATTAATTAATGAATTAAGAGAAAGCCTCGACGTAGTCGATCGACTGACAAAAAACGTTATAATCCGTATAATCATGTCGAAAACCGGAGATGTTTTGCCCACTTTTGTCGAAGAATAATTTTCCAAAAATACAATGTATAAATTGTACACTGTATAAATTTCTAATAAAACAAAAATGTCCAAAAAACAAAGTTGAAAATTGTGCTCAAATAAAATATACGTACACAAAAGTCGGGCAGAGATCTAATATTTCATTTTCAATGTAGTAATACATAGTTCGTGCTCGACTCTTAGAGTTGCAGCATTAAAGACAAAAAAAAAACTTGAAGTTAATTATATACAATCGACATCATACATATAGGAAAGCTCGATCGATCTGTTGAATGTGCGTCGTACATTTGACAAAAGAAAAAAGAGTGCAAATAATGAGCGATAAAGTATCCCGTTAAAATGATATAACTTTAAGAAAACAGATTGTTACACATAATGAATCTTTTGTACAACGTCATCGATAAAAAAGAAAAATATTTCACGCATACAGCATTTGCGCCAAAACACATCAAAAGTTAGGAAAAATGAAGAAAAATTTATTTTTTTACTAAAGCTCCAAACGACAGCGCCACCACCATTGCATACGCACGTAGGATATACTTGCATATTCCATCGAAACGTGTCGCATTGTAAAAATGTCAAAAGTTCATCTTGACAAACATGATCGATCGAGTTGCAATAGTTTTAATAACGAAATACGGAAACATCTCGCTGAATATTTTAGAATAAAGGAGCAAGTGTTTTTATTTTTGCAACATTTGTAAGAACGGCAGACAATTTTTTAGACGGTTATTTATTAGAAATCTTATTTGCTATAACGTCGTAGGCGTAAGATGAAGAAATAGATGATTGGAAAATATTCTGTTGAAATAAAAAAAAAAGCTTTCAATTTATGTCATAAAGAATCGTTCTTGCTAATGTTACTGGAGTAAGCTCACACACTTGTCGTATGTTTTTTATTTTTGACAATTTGTCAGAAAAAGTTTGCAATGTCGTTAAATACAAAGTTAAAGGATCCAAAGATAAATATTTGAGGTCTATTTTGACTTTCCAAAGTTGTAATAACCCCAAATATTTTCTGAAACTGAAAAAATAACAATATATACCTACATACATTCATACCCATATGCAGATGCATTCATATTTTTTAAAGCACTCGAGAGGCAAAGGAATCGTACAATCCATTATGACAAACATATGATGCATAAGCAATAAATTAATCAAAAAAAATTTATAGAAAATACTAATTTGTATACTTGATTGTTTGACTTATTGTTGATAAATTTTATCGAGTACATGATTTTGATGCTGAAAAGACTCATTTGCCTAAAATCGAGTGCTGAATGCGTCGAAGATGTTAGACTGAATTAGCAAAATCGAACGAAAGAAAAAAAAAAACAATTAAAAATAAGAAATAAGAGTATTTAAATGTCGCGTCGCAAAGTACGATATTTTCCAAGGAATTTCGAGAGTATGTATTTTATTTGTGATAAATATACTAAATATCGTGAAAGATGTTTGCATTTTTCAAATGGTTCCATTGTATACCGTACGTACGAAATTAATATTTAACAAAGAAAATCCAGAGGTTAAGAAAAAAAAAAGTAATACAAATGTACTTGATATAAAGGTTTGTCATTTAAATAATGTGTAAATGTTTAATGTACTGCGAAAGAGAGACGGTGGTTTGATTTTGACAAATGAGTGTGAAATAATTAACTTGACTTGAGAGCGTGGAAAGAAAGTCTGTCATTATATAATGTGAGGTGAAATATTGAATGGATAAAAAAACACGACTAATCCCAATCTATCAGGGTTTCATGTATGTTTAACAATACGAAGAAATATATTATATATGAATAAATATAAATATAAAAATTATTAAAGTAAATAAATAAATATATACATATATATACATACATACACATTCACTTATATATGTATATATATATTATAAAATGCATTATATTAATAAATAATATCATATCTAAAAAAAATAGTCTTGTTTCTTCAGACCCGACAGTTTTCCAAATTTTAGTTCCAAACCCAGCCGCAAATTTTCTTGAATTATTATTTATCTGCATGGAAAAACAGATTTTACCCTTAAAGTCAATTTTGTTATCAAAAATTTTGTTTCATTTCTTGATAAATCGCTCTCTGTGAATCAAGGAATCATTTATACACTGATGTCATCATAGCGATTTTACCTTGACTTTTTTTTTAATTCGATCCTTTAAATACCACTATTTCATCAATCGTATAGCTATATGCTACTCTGTTACTACGCAGCATTAGCTGACAAGTACCATACCTTTTCCACTACATTAATTTTGAATATAGTGCATAAATTGGTCTTCAATAACGATCCTGCATAATCAAACCACCAAAAAAAAATGAAGAAAACAATCTACCGAGAAAAAAAAACTCGACGATTCGCAACAACCCTGCAAAAAAAAGCATAAAAGGGCGCGTCTTTGTCCTGTGCGAATTGAGAACCGCTGAGCGAACACAGCGCGAATTCTCTCTCCTTCCCGGTGCAACAAACGCCCAGACGGCGGCGCGGCCCAGGGAAGGGCTGTGCGAGCTATATACGAAGGGGGCTGCTGCTGCTGCTGCTATGTCTGTGTGTGTGTCTGCGCGTATTTTTGAGCCCCGGCTGCTGCTGCTTCGACTTCTCTCTCTCTCTCTCTCTCTCTCTCTCTCTCACACTATATGTCTGCAAAGGGTGTGGGCTTCGTCTGCGCGAACGAGGGGTGTCTGCAGCTTCTATTCGCGCAAGAAAAGTTTCTTGCCGATTGCCTTAACGTCGACACTAGAGAGAGAAAAAAAAGAAAGTTTCGCATATGGGATTCTACCGAGAGATTTTATAGATTACGATAGAGAGATTGAGATTATGGTCGTGTTCGTCGAATATTGTCGCGTGGAATATGCTTTTCAATGGTCAAAGTTTTAGCTGAGAAAAAAAGTATATGATTGCAATACTTTTAGGTGCTCTATAGACGATTATTTTAAGTTGTAGTTCTTTACAACATCAAATTCAATGAAGCTCAGAGTATTACCTTCAAAAACATAACTGAGAGCACTAATAAAAATTGTCCGATCCGAAAAAAGAGTGCATTAATAAATCAAGTTTCCGACAACCCGGCTGTCGAATTAAGCATCGCGCTCTCGAATGTTTAACAATTCAACGCGTACCAATACATCAAAAATAACCAGCCAAACCACAGTATATAACCACTGTCTCGACGCGTGATTGACATCTCAGACATAATGCAATATATCTTCTCGTTCGAATTATATTTAAACAACGTCGATGAACGCTCGCGGTTCATTCAACCCTCCTCTCGCATCCTTTCTCCACCCTCCCCTTCGCGCTCGGAGCTATCGAATCAAAAGCCGCGACAGCCTCGAAATGAAGCATTGAAGCTTTTTGGCCAAGGTATAATGAGAATTAAATCAATAAACATTGAAAATAGTTTTGTGGTTCAACGTCCCGAAACGCGCTGGAATCGCTTAAATATCAATCGGCAAATGTTTTTGAGAGCCGCTTCTCTCTCTCTCTCTCTCTCTCTCTCTCTTTCTCTCTCTCGTCTGGCGCAGGCGTAACCATAGCAACGCGTGAACCCAGGAAACCCAGGCACACACAATGTCCCTCCCTCGCCGGCCGGTTCATCCACCTCTCGCTGCTGCTGCTGCAGCCGCGACAAGTGAACAGCAGCAGCAGCTCTATACCCCGGCCATCTCTGACTATCAATCGACCTCGCATGCTTTACTTCAGCTTCTTCTTCTTCTTCTTCTTATTCTTCTTTCTCTCTTGTATCTTTGAAGGGGTGAGAGGGGATTATCGGGGATGCTTTTCTGATCTGTTTGGGATGCTCGAGTGTGATATAGAGCGAGCTTAGTTTTTTATTAATGACCGCCAGGGGAAGATTTGTAGTTTTTTTTTGCTGGAAGCTTCGAAGGAACAGCTTTGCTCGAAGTGGTTTAGCTTTGCTTTGAGGTTTCTTATCAGATTTTCGCTTTTTTTTCAAATTGTTAGGAATATAAATTGTTGGGTTGCATCGAAAGTTTTATTTTTGAGATCCGTAAGTTCTAACTGAACGCTAAGATGAATAGTACTTTTATACATTTCTCGAGCTTTTCCAGTAAGCGAAAAACCTCATTGAAAATTTCGAGCAACAAAAGAGTTTTATTATCATTTTTTTTTTTCAAAAGGCTTCCTCTTTAATAATTGCATTCGTCTTTCGAGCTCTATGCATATTGTCAAATTATATTAGCCTCTCTCTTTTGTGAGCGTGTATACTCGGCCAAAAGCGGATTTACCACTTTACATAGAGATGTAAAGTCAAGACTTGCCCTTTGTGATATAGAAAGCAAAGGAAGTTTCGGGTAATATTAACCGACCCCCATGCCTCGTCGCTAATTGAAGTTGTTGGCAATTTCAGATCAAAGAAGGGGGCAATAACTAAATGGATCTCTTGAGGACTGTAGACGGCAAGCTCGTCGTCGTCGTCGTCTTCTTCGAAGATTTTCTTGTACAAGAAGAGAGAGAGAGAGAGAGAGAGAGACATCGCCTCGACGAACCCAAAGAGTTCTTCATTATTTCGCGCGGAGACGAGATTCTTTCTTTTCCATTGTTAGAGGTTTTCGATTGCTCGCGGCGCGTAATTGGAATGAAATTGCTTTCTAACGTCAAAATTGACTTTCTTATCGGTTTCTTCTCTTGTGTAAGTTGGCAGGAGGAAGCTCTTATTTCGATCCAAAAAGGGAAAAAGAACATTGGATAACTGATACTTTACATGACTCATAGCCGCGTCGAGTCTCGCGCGAAAAAGAGAAAAAAAAAACATCACGCGGCAATGAATATTCTAACGAACCCCTTACATATTTCAAACTCTCAAGCGTTGTCAACCAAACATCAATTCAACTTTATGCTACGCTATTTTCTTTTCCACTTTGAAGCGAGCGAGACTAGGGTCTAGTATAACTTTGATAAAAAAAAGACAGCACGATTTATTCCCAAAGTAGCCTTTAAAGTGACACCCACTCGCGCGCCTCGCGGAGAGAATTCTCCATCCAATCCGTGTGGCATAACTTGTAAATAAGCTCGAGAGCAGAAGAAGAGAAAGTCTCTTATTAAAGTGTGTCTGAAATATTTTTTCCAACGGCCAATTTTTGCTCCCTCGTGTTCTTGCCTCCAGGGTGTCGTTGTCTTGCGTTGATGCCACCACCAGCAAGCAGCAGCACCGTTTTTCCGACGAACTGGAGAAAATGAGACTAGCCGTTTTTTTCTCCCTCTCTCTCTCTCTCTCTCTGCACGAGAGACTTACTTTCTTATCCGTTTCACCTTTTTTTTCTCCTCGGCTCGTTTCCTCGATTACTTTCTCGTTTTCTCTTCTTGCTTAGATTAGCGGGAGTTTGTTTGCGGTGTTGTTGTTGTCGTGTGCGGACTCTTCTTCTGCTCGTTATGTATGATTATTTTGTTGACTCGAGAAGAAAGTTCAGTGACCTGTAGGATAATTCTCGATCATTTTTCTTCGCCACGAGGGTCGAATTATTTTTATCTGTGGATTATTAGACGTCTGGTCAAATATAGAATTGCGAAAATAATATCGCAGGCGATTCTTAGAAAATTGTAGATAATACAAGTTCTATTATTATTATTTCTCGCCCTCTTTAGGGTATATTTATATAACGATATTTTCAGTTAAATTAATTATTTTATGCCTAAGAAAAATAAAATAAACGTGAATATTGTTTTCATTTCACTAGTTTTTTATCAACATAAAAAATTAACTTTGTTTTTTTACAATTGTTAGTCTGAGAAATGACAATTCGCAATAAACTATGCATATGAAAAATATGAGTAGCTCAATAAATATAGCATTCGTCTCAGAAATGAATTTTCCTTAGAGTAAGTAGTACAAGTCAATCTTAAGGCGATCATGTTTGGAAGATAAGAATATTTCATTTTGCTGATAGGTTTTGTGTGAATTTACCATGAAAAAACGGCGCCAAAGCATTAATTTAATCTTATTTATTAATTATTTATTGAATTTACGACACATCAATTTCGCTTATAACAGTTTTCTTTCGTCATTTCACTTTGTCTCACAACCAACGCGTATGACACCTAGCAACGACGTAACGTACTACGATATTTTTGACTAATCGAACAGAAGAAGAAAAAGCCATTTATTCCTTTTCAATCTATTCGACGTAATTGTTAAAATAAAAAGAGTCCTCTTACATTCAACAAAGTAAACGAAGAATAAAATTTCAATCTCGGAATACTAAAAAAAAAAATTCTATTCCCTCCAATCGGCAAGTGTAAACTTTAAAATGACAGTATTCGTAAAAGAGAGAAAAAATAAAGCCAATATAAGTTGGAAACCCCCCGCGTCTATATAGTAAGGGCGCATATAATTCGGCTCGCCCTCTTCGACAATGAGAGAGCGCGAGACAGCGAAAATCGGATAGAAAGCAAGAGAGAGGGAGAGAATCGAGAAAACGGCGCCCTTTTATCTCGCTGCCCGCAGACAGCCACGCCCTACGCGTCGCGTATGTATAATATGGCCTAATCCTACGCTTTTCCGCCTCTCTGCTCTCAGCTCTTACCCCCCCCCCCCCTCTCGTTTCGAATAGTACATTCTCGTGTAACGCATGATTTTTCGCTCTTCATCCATATCGATGATAGATTAGCTTTGGCCTGAAGGGTTGCTTGCTCTTTTTTTAGGGGATGCTTTTACAATTTGCGAGTTTTGGTTTTTCTTTTTTTATTCATTCGAAATGACGTTTTAACACAGAGGGAAAGATAAACGCGCGTCCGATAGTGGTTTGGCAGCGTTATGGAAACACGGAAATAACATTTTATACCGCGTTGCCGGGCAAATGCGTGTTAGGTCGATGGTTTATACGTTGTCGCTCTGCTATCTAGATCGAGCCGCGAACAATCCGTACGTGCGGGCGAACAAAAAAAAAATATATATATACGTCAAGAGCGAGGGATTAAAATGCAGCTCTGTAAAAGAGATTTTTTTTTACGATGCTTTTTTCCGGGAATTTTTTTTTTCACGGTGGATTTTACTTTTTTCGGGGAAAAATATCTTTGAAAAATGCGTTCGCAACTCGTATTGTCGCTGAATGACGATATCGAATAACTTTTGATATTTTAATTTTAATTTAACAATTCAACAAATGAAATCTTTGCAAAGTGGACTGACAAAGGCAAATTAATCTTTGTACGAAATCCATTAGTCACATGTGGCAACTTTAGAATTCTACGATGCAACTTACTAAATAGCTTTATCAAAGTATAATTATACTGCCATTCCGTATATGATTATCTACTTTGCAAACTCTCGCAGTACGCGATAAAGTGTTACGTATAGTTGTTTCAGTTTGACCGTAAGCGATGAGTATGATAACTCAATTCTTTTTCAATCGATAAAATCCACAAATATTATTGGCAGAATCATTAAAAAAAATAGACGTGAAAAATTCTTCGATCAATAGTAATTTGCATAAATTTTACAACCAAAACAATTGTAAACGATCATTCAATCTTCCCTCTCACCTCTCCCTCGTAACGAAAATTTCGCAGGGCAAGAATTCAGACCGCGTGCTTACCATCGGCGGCACGGCATAGAGCCACGCCAGACAGAGCGGCTCCACGCGGCTTGCACGTTTTCCACGCTACGTATATACTATATATACGTGCAAGCTACACACCAACACACTTTGGAAGCTTATATCGATTCCCCGGGCGTAGCGCTGCTGCTACTGCTGGGGGAGAGCGAAACTTCCCTCCGGAACGAAACTGTCCTAGGACACTGTAGTCTCGGGGCTTTCCCCTCTCTCGCCCATTCCGAGAGGGTAAGAGTGAGAGAGAGGACGTTGCACGCAAAAGCAGAGTTGCCTTGCGGATTAGCTGCGTTCTCTCTCTCTCTCTCTCTCTCTCTGTGTTGAGAGTTTGTTAATTGCTATGGGGGATAATGTTTTGTTGGCGAATTCGCGGGGATTAGTTGACGTTGCTACTGCTGCTGCTGCTTCTGCTGCTCCTGTCGATTTAACTTGGTATTTTAGACTTGCCTCTCGGTTAATGTTGAAATTAGAGGACGTAATTGTGCGTTATACGATAAACAGTTTATTTTTCGAAGGGAAAGGGAGTTGCTAACTTTTTTTAAATAATTACTTCGTATTTCTCTCATTGAAGATCCATTGAAAAATCGTTCGAGTTAGCGTTTCAACAAAAAATTTAATTTAACAACAATCAATAAACTACACGTTATATTCCAAGAGTAAACACCGAAAGATTGAGAAAACAACATTTTCCAACATTATCGAACCGCGCGCGTTGACGATAAAGCACATAACAATTCGAAATACATCGTCAAGTTTATTTTAGGACACGTTCGTAACCATAAACTTCAGCACGCGGGTCCGAAATGTCTTCTTTTTTTTACCGTGCGATTAAAGCTAAAATCAACGTTTCGAATTCAGCGAGCAACAGTAACAATAATAATAATAATAATAATAATCGGCAACACAGCTAATTAGCAAGCGGGTAAAACTAAAAAAAAAACGAAGCAGAAGAAGTAAAAGAAGAAAAGAGAGTGAGAAAAAAAAAACGCAGCGTTTGCGCGAGGGGGGTAGCTCCACCCTCTTTGGCTAAACACACGCTCGAGGGAAAATAGAGGGGTGGTAGTTGTGGCTTGGTGGGGGCGGTTCATCCACCTCGCGCAGCAGCCGGAGGGTGGATGGCCTGGCTCGAACTCTCTCTCTCTCTCTCTCTCTCTCTTTCCTGTTCCGCAGAATCCCGGACCCTTTTTTTTCCAATCTTTACCCGGGCCCGCCGCTTATTCTTCCTCTTCTTCTTCTTTTTTTTCATCTCTTCGGCAATTAACGATTGTATTGTTACCTAAGGTGGCTCTCTTAACGACCACTGCTGATTGTTTAATATTGATGCTGCTATTCTAGCGAGGCAATTGGAAATATGCATGTTATGATTGTTTTGCGTGTGTATATATATTCCAAGGATTGCAAGTGGTGGTAGTACGTCCCTTGCGCGCGTTTTAATTGCGAATATGAATTGCAAATTTCGTTACCGCGATCCTTGGACAAAGTTAGATTCGAAATGTACTCGCGAGCTCGCGAGTTTCTGCATATCAATTTACAGCGACTATATAGCTTTGTTTTTTTTCCGACCACTGTCGTGTTAGATATATTATAGTAATGAATTACGAAAGGGACGTTTACTTTTCTTTTCTCGCGTTTAAATTAAAGGACTGAAATGAGACTTCTTTCGAATGAAGAAGAGACCGACGAGGGTGGAATTAGAGATTTTTGTCTGCTGTTAATTAAGGAAATGCCACCCTTTTTTTTTGATAATGAGAATATCATCTCTGTAATTGAAAACCACATTTTTAATGAGCTCGCGAGAGTTTCAAATTAAATTACTGCAATTTTTTTTAAAATTGTCACGTACCGCGAGACAATGTAAAAGTAATTTCATCCCTTTATCTCATCAAAAAAATATCAAATGCAGAAAATGTCCAATTCAACTTAAAACGTTAAAAGCTCTCTCGACTTTACCAAATCCCAACGAAACTCGTGCACTTTATCGACCAAAAAAGAAAAAAAGAAGAAAAGCAAATTAATTATTCGATTACGAAACAGCGCGTGGAAAAAAAAAATTTGCGGCGAAAACAAGCAGCAACGGAAAAAAAAGAAGAAAACTGGCACTTTAATTTAGCAACGAGCAACGTAGCAAACGCAAAAAGAGAAGCGAAAAAAAAAAGAAAAGCATAATCAAACTAAATCCGATTATATAGCGTTGGCGAGAAAGCGAGCACTCAGCGCGACAGGTATTAATATACATAATTCCTCGCGACGAAAAAAAAAAAACGGCGAACGAGGTTTCCGCATCCTGTCGAAAAGAGGCTTTTTTTTTCGCCGCGACGGTATCGATCGGCCAGCAGAGCACAGCTTCTCTCTCTCTCTCTCTCTTTCTGTCGGATCCATTAGCAGTGATGCCGTAATTCACAGTAGTAGCAAAGGGCCTGGGCAAGGGATCGGTTGTTGGCTGCTGCCTGCCTGCGGTGTGTATAGGTATATACGTATCTATATATGTACGTCTGCCGCGGTGGAAGTAATGAGCAACTTCAAAGCTCTCTCGCTTGACTCGCGGTCTGCTCTTGCCCTCTCTCTCTCTCTCTCTCTCTTCTCTCGCTGTGCGAGCTCGAGATGTTTTCACGGTAAACATTGCACTTTTAGTCTGCGAGTGCTGCCTCGGCTAATTAATCCACGAACGGTACGCTGAGCTATTGGTTTCTGTCTGCGTCTGCAAATATATATCCCGCGAGATGATGAGAGAACGATGATACAGAGAGAGAGAGAGAGAGAGAGAGAGAGAGAGAGAGAGAGAGAGAGAGAGAGAGAGAGAGAGTGAGCAGCTGCTACTGCTCGTACGGTATTGATATGACTTATTCGTAAATATTCCGTTTCGACGAGTTGATCCGATGTGGAGATGCGATTAATGATATGTTTGTATATTCTTGCGGTTTTCTCTTCATCAAATGGCTTTGAATATTCGATATTTATACGTGTTGGGACTAAAGTGTGTTACGATCAATTGTTTGTTTGCAGCAAGTCGACTAAATAAATTCTGTGCGATTATTTGATTTTTTTATATTATTTATTTTTCAAATATAGTTTATTAGTTGCTGTTAAAAAAATATTATCTCGAAACACATTACTAGTATATAATTTCGTGTAATAGAGAAACGATAAATATTCATGCGCGAAAAAAAAAATAAAGTGTCGATATTCCGATAAAGCCACGGCCTGTCGATAAATCCATTAACGGCGCGCAATCGAAAATAACTTAGTTCCTTAATCAGCCAATAAACTGCAGTATAACGCTTTGTAACCGCCGACAAACATCGCCAACATGTTTTTTTTTTTTTCACTTTATTTTCACTGCGTCGACGACCTTCGGAGGTGGCCAGCTGAGCACGCGACTTGGCTGACAGCAGGTGCGCGTTGAGTATATATACAAGCACCTGCTCTCTCTGTCTCTCTCGTGAAAGAAAAAATGTGTCGGGCACACTTTCGGATTACAAGGCTTGTCTTTCGCATTACCGATACACGTTTATTTTTGGGCAAACGCCACTTTATGCTTCCGAATTCTTCGACTTAATTGCCGGGAGCTTTATACGGGGATACCGGGATTTCGCGGGAATTTCATTAGCAAGGTGTTGCGCGTGATCGACAGGAGCGAAAAAAAAAACGCGGATTTGATTAATGAGTTTTATTTTTGAAAAAAATATTTATCGTTTTTTTTTGAGATTCGTTATTTTTCAAAGTATAAAATACCGACGGAGAAACGAAACTGATCGAATGCATTCTCTCTACGGAATTTTGTTCTCGATATGTTTAAAAATTTCAATGGCGAAAAAAAAAAAAAAAATTCGCTATAAAGCTCGCGCGTCAAAATATCGAACGTCAAAAAATATCCGCTGCTGCCCGGGTGTCAATTCCAAACATTTCTAAAAGAATTTTTACCGACCCTTCAAAAGCTCTCTCTCTCTTGCGTATATACACCGAGATAAAACACTTTTGAAAAGTTTTTCGATCCACTTCCCTTCGCTTGTCTTCGTGTCTCGTAAAACGACACCGATAAACTAGCTTGGCAATTCCAAAGGAACGACGACAACAACGACAATAAAAAAACGCAAGCTTGAAAACTCGAAGTTGAAACTTGAAAAAAAAAAAAGACAACAAAGGGTGAACAATATAGCTATCGCGTGGAAAAGTTTTGAGAAACTAGCTGGTTGCCATCCCTGACGGGGCGGCGTAACAATCGCCGAGCGATAATGGGGACGTCCAACGTTGTTAGCGTTATATAGCGAGCAGCCCACCATTGTATATGAAGCTTCGAGTGGCCGTCGACGACTACGTGGACTACGTCCGGGCATTCCGTTACAACAATACAAAGTCAACGTTTTATCGTTGTTCAAAGTTCGCGTACCTATATACATACTAAATTTACATGAAGCACGAAATGAACAAAAAAAAATGATGTTCTTTTTACGACGATTGATATATTATTTAGTTTATTATTCGTCTTTTAACAAACTAACAAGGCGATATTAAATTGCTCTGCGATCATCCTACGCATTTATAAATAAACGTAATTGAAGCTATAATTAATCCATCGAACAAAATAAACTCGTCTACTATAATTACGTAATTATAAAAAGCATCAAAGGCGTTGTTTAATCTCATTAAAATATCATATTCAACATTACACATCACGCATACACAAACACTCTCAACGTAGAATACCTACATACATTATAGCGAACGAGGAGAGTGGTGACGCATGTATACATTTACCTGTACACACACACATATTACACGCACATATTAGGTATATTGTGCAAGCACACGGACACTACACGAGGAGGGTGGTATAGTGCAGCAATCATCGATATTCTAAACTGACTGTGTACACAATATGCCGGGTAGACGAGTCACGTGGAAAATTGCAGGAGCCAGTAGGCGCTTCAGCAAGACAAAAGCCTTCGGTGATCGAGAAGCACATTAGCCTCTGCTCTCTTGTTGTGTGGCATATATGAGAAATATACGACGGTAGGATATATAGTAAATAATGGTGAATCCAAGAGAGAGAGAGGCAGATTGATTGATCGATAGCTTGATTATGTTTGTTATTGCTCGGACACAAATTTGATGCGGTTGATAGAGGTGAATGATCTCTCTACCTCCACCTCTCTCTCTCTCTGTGAATATACATTAATTAGGCGACTAGCGAGAGCGCGTGATGGTGCCTCCATTTCATCCTCGAGTTTCCATTATTACAAATTATTGCGTTTTCGCTAATTCCGCTGTAATTACGAGGATGACGTACAAACAGAAATTTCAATTAATTCTATTAAGTATTTGATTATCAAAAAAATAACTCTGTTGCGCGAAACACGCATAAAGTCAAGAGAAGCAACGAACGACAAAATCCGAAAATTAAAAGCCTCGTCGAACGTTGAGTAAAGTAACAAAACAAAAAATCACTTAGCAATCCCCATTTAATCCTCGTGGCCATTATGTATCCAGTGCTTTTTTTTTGTCTTCTTTACTCTCTCTCTCAAAGCACGCGCTCTTCGTAATCAGAGCGTCGGATCTATCAGCATCCAACGAGCGGAGAGTAGGCAACGCTTTTTTTTTCGCTCTCTATATCTGCTGCTGCGCTTGCGCCATTAAAAAAGGGTTGCGCTCGACGGTCTATGGCCTCTTTCGTTATTGGCTCGAGCGACGTTTATAATTATACATCGATCTATACTTTCTCTCTCTTTCTCTCGTTTTGTATATATTGTTATCGCTGTTTTTGATTGGTGATACGCCCTTTTATATTGTTTATCGCAGCTGATAAAGCCTTGTATTTTGTCTGCAGTGTGTACGTGTGTATGTTTTGGAAGTTTCAAAAGCTTTTGTTGAAGTTCGAAATTCGAAAGGGTTTATCAATGGATGTTTATTTTGAGGATTTCGCTGCGAGTGTGTTGTGCAATATGTACGTGCGTTTGATAAACCGATAACATCGAAATTAAAATACGAATATATGAGTACAGAGAGAAAAACGAATATCGGATTAATTAATGTTTTCGCTCGAAGGATCAAATGCACCCTGCTATTTCATTAATTTGCAACGGAAAAGCTTTTTTAGCTGCGCAGCAAAAATAAAAAAATAAAATTGAAGATTTTTCTTTTCTCTACAAAAAGCTCGAATTTAATTTAAACTTTGTACGCCTCGTAAACTCTATGGAAGCCTCTTAACATTCAAACCGTTCGCTCACAATAGGAAACACGATATTCTTCTTCTTTTTTCCAAAGGAGAGCGCGCGCAAAAAAAATAAAAAAATTACTTGTAAAAAAAAAATGAAAGATACATACATTGAACGTTAAAATGAGCGACGGAATTTTTTCTTTTTTCACATTGTAGGTCAGCGTACATTTAAATGCAAATCTGGCATCTGTCGGTGAGCTGAAAAATCGGCAAGCGGTTTATTATTTTTTTTCTTTTAAAGCGGCTTCTTAACCTGTATTTTTTTCTTTCTGCGAGCACCTGCATTGACAGTGGAGTCGACTCTTGGCACACACCTGAAGAGAGAGATATATACCTACCTGCCCCTTTCTCTCTTTTTCGGCATGGCGTCTGGTACATGGAGAGAGAGAGTGCAGCTGCCGCTCTCCGATTGGGCGCCGCTGATTGAGTCTGCTGCTCGTGTGTGGGTTTCGGGGTGAAGGCCCGCACGCTGGCAAATGTGTATATATGTATTTTATCTTTTTTTTTTCGTTTGTTTTGATTTTCGCGACTCTGCATGTTGTTTGCTTGCGAAGAGAAAAAAAATAGAATTGTTTTCGACGTGGAAACACAATACGAAAATAATATTTAATAACTCTATTTCACATGATCGATGGACAATGATAATCTCGCGAACCTTATGCGCGTAAGACAAAGTACTCATACAAACTTTGACAAGGGTCCCTAGCGGCGATAATGTATAAACTTTATAACAGTCGTTAAAACGTATTACACGTAGCATCGTCAAACTGAAACGACAGACCAATTCCAAATTGATTTCCGTCGAGGATATGATTGTTTGAAAATTTCAATGTACTCCGTCGAAACAGTTAACCAGAGTGTTTCTCCGTTTGATAAATATACCGGCAGTAAAGAAGGCGTTCGCGCAAAACATTTCGCTGCTGTGCGTTTCCCCGCCGTATCAAAGCAAATATGTATACATACGAGTATGTACTTCTTTCGAATATCGGCTATTTTCACGAGCTTTCAAACTGATGAAAAAGTATTAGCCATTAGCGAGTGCTATCGGCATGAAAATAACGAATATGTATACGACGAAATCCTCAAAAAACACACTTTTCTGGGGTCTAGAATGGCAAAAATTTTTTTTGATGCTAAGGCTTCCGGACCTTTTTCCTCTTCTTTCTGAAGGTATATAGTGTCAGAAAATGCTCGTGAACATTAGAAAAGTCTGCAGGAACTACTTTTTTGGGCATTTTCCCATTATAATCAAGTGGGCTTTTCTCACAGAAAATAGGCGAAAAATGGAATTTCTTCAAATATTGATTTCTCGGCTTCTAAGACCGCTAGAAACATTATTAACCAATCAAAATGATAGCAAAAAAGAAGACCTTTACGCAGAAGAAAGTTTCATTCAAAAATAATTATCCGGTGGCAAGTTATACAAAAAATTGCAAAATAATTATATTTTTAGTTCGTTATTAATATCGGGAAAGTGCTGAAAAAATATAGTTCCCGAGAACTTTTCCAATGTTTACGAGCATTTTCCGACACTATATACCTTCTGAAAGAACAGGAAGAAGGTCCGGAAGACCCCGGTCATTCTAGACCCCAGAAATGTGTGTTTTTTAAGGATTTCGTCATACACGCGCAAATTCGCGGGAAATCAAATTGCATAGTACAACTACTCGAGGTTCATATAACTTTTGGCAATAGGTAAAATCAGTTTATGCAACTCGCTCTCGCACGCGCGCATGCATTATTCATGGTGGAAGAGCTGCCTGCGGTCGGGAGAAATCACTTTCCCAAACTGAATTTTCCGAGCGACGCGTGTGTACCTCGATAAAAGCGACATTATTGTATCCTTCGACTATCGAACCTATCGTAATATTATATGACGAAATCCAGAAAACCATAACTATTTTCTGAGGACTAGAATTGAAAAAAAACTTTTTTCGGTTTTTTGGGCTTCCGGGCCTGTTTCCTCTTTTTATTGAAGGTGTATATGACAATGACAGAAAATGCTCGTGAACATTAGAAACGTCCGCAGGAACTACTTTTTTTCGGCATTTTCCAATATTATTAACAAATTGAAAATTTAATTATTTCGTAATTTTGTTAACTTTTTACCGAAACAACAGTTCTTGCGGACTTTTTCAATGTACACGAGCATTTTTCGACACTATATACCTTAAATAAGAAGAAGAAACCGATCCGGAAGTTCTAGCGTCGAAAAAAATATTTTCAATTCTGATCCTCAGTAAATAGGCATTGTTTTCTGGATTTCGTCATATATGCAATTATCGTCGATACGTGGAATGAAAGACAGTGTCTACCACCCACGCACGCACGAAACGAAAATGGCGAGTAATAATGATTATAATAATAACGCGACGACGCCGAGGGGTAGGTCGGGATATATAACAACGAGGGTTCGCTGACGTCGCGTCGGCTCTCTCTCTTTCTCCCTGTTTCTACTTCGTTCGTTCGCTTGCTCTCGCAAACTTTTTGCGCCACTGTGTTCTTTCGCTTGCTGTTGCTTTTTTTTTCTCGTTGAGCGTCCCTCTGTTCTCTTTTCTTTCTTTACTTTTTTTTTTTGGGCGTCATTCTCTTTTCGTGGGTGTTTCTGCTGGCGAAAAGTTCGATGGAGATTTTTTTTTTGGTTTTGTGTATTGAGAAGCGAGTATGTACTTTGTACTTCGTGCGAATGAATAATATATTGCCTTGTTGAAGAGTGATGTAGTGATATTGATTTTTTTTCTCGTATAGGTGTTCGTTTTCGTCGTTTTATTTATCGACTATAAACCCTTCATTTGGTGCAAAGTTATTCGACTAATATCGTTGAAAAAAAGCGAATTTAGTAAAATATCATGGAGAAAAAAAATCATCATAATACTACATTATCATAAACTGCACTGACACGCGGGATGATATCGCATATTGAAAATTCTGCTCTCTGGAAGTTTTGCCGACTGAATTATTCACGATGATCATAACGCAAAGAGTAACCCGCGGAGAGAAATATGTTGAATTTATGCAGAAACTCGATGAAAATTTGCCTATCCATTTGAACTTTTTCCCTCGCGCGATAAGGACGAGAAAAAAAATGTTAGTTTTCTTACCCGATTTTTTTGGTACCTTTCTTACTCGTGTGGATTTGCAGAATTTATGCTCGAATTATCTCTACACCTAGCGATCATATAGTTCTCGTGAAATTGAGTAAGTGTATACCTAAAAGAATTAAGATAAAAAAAAGAGAATTAAAAACACGCGAAAATAATAATATTCCCCGATAAAACAACTATCCAACCATTCCCATTGAAACTAAAAATAAAAAAATAAAAATGGGAAAGAGTTCATATCTTTAATATTCCATCTCCGCTCGGGCTTTTCTACGTCTGTGCCTGCTGTGTGCACCTCCTGGCAACGTTCATTGTCGCCAAGCGCGCGCTCATATTCTTCGGCCCCTCGCGCTTTCTTTCTTTTTTTTTCGCTACTCTTTTGTCTGCGCTTCACTCGCGGCCACAGATCGACCTCGCTGAATATTTTAGGCTGCAATTTCATCCCTCCCGGCAAGCGCGTTTCCCTCCAAAAAAAAAGCCCCTCCTGTCTGTCTGTCTGTCTGTCTGCGGCCTTACGCAACCAAAAACTAAACGCAATAATATAATCGAACGGTCGTTTCGGTGCAAGCGCTTTCTAATTTCTTTCGGATTGTTCGAGCAACGAGGGAAAAAAAAAGTGAAATTACACTTGAGTTTTTTTTTCAACGATAACGACGTGCTTCCTGCTATACGGCCTCGTATACTACTACAGTCAGCAGTTCAGCTGTTTCGAATTAATTTTCTCGCTCTACCCCCTTGTTTTCAAGTGTTATATATACCGGTGTACGCCCGCTATATGTATATCTTGGCTTTACGGATCGCTGATGTCGACGGCGATTTTTATACTCGTTCGGCTTCGCTGAGTGTATATTTACTGCAAGGGGTTGATTTCTTGCTCTGTCCGCGCGCTAAAAGCTTTCGACGCCTATGTACGACTTTTGCCGCGGCGTTTTTTTTTCCTTTCTACGTTTGCCAGATGACATGTTTCAATGTTGTTTTCGGCTGAATTGTGGATTAAGGAAATTTTTCTGGAAATTGCGTTGCTGTGGTAGTTTTGAAATTTCCGGTTATGAAGGAGGCAGTCGAGTATAGTTTGTCAATGTATTTTTTTTTTAAATTCATGAAAATTATGGATTTTTTTTTAATTTTACATAACTTAGACGTATGATTTGGAAAAATTATTAAATCAATTATCAAGATATTTTCATTAAACTTGGTAACGTCACTACAAACTTCCACTTATATAGTACAACTTATTCAAAATATTTTCAATTGTCCTTACGATCCAATAAAGATCTTTTAGTGGTTGAAGTATAGGTGAAATACATCATAATTGAAACGCAATATTCAACAAAAATGTACTTCCGTGACTTTGAACGATATTCAATATACACCCCTCGTTCTAATTCTATTTAAAAAAACGGAACAATAGCGCATTCATTCTCCTAAAAACCCACTCAAAAAAAATCCCCTAATTCTCAAAAAAGGCGTTCAATCCTCAGCCAAAATCCAAAAGTAAAGTAAGAGAAAAAAAAACTAAATAATTCATCATGTTTCGGAGCGAGCTCCCGCAGCGCCGCAACTTATCCTCCGCGCGCTCCGAAAAACAGTGAAAAGGTGCGTGCGTGTGTGTGTACGAATCGCTGGCGGGGATAATAAGGAGCAGGTGGTGCAAGGCGCGTGGCGAGCGCGCGTACAAACACGTGGCTGACGCGCGCGCGACTAAGAGAGAGAGAGAGAGAGAAAGCTTCAAGACGTTTCTGAGAGCAGCAGCAGCAGCTGAATATAACTCTCGAACGACGGGATTTCTCTTCTTTTGTCGGTCCTTTTCGGCGATTGCCGTAACGTCGATGCAGATGCCAGATTATTATGTATACGCAGAGGGAACGTAAAAAAGAGAGAGATGGGGACCGATCGAGCAAGCAGGGAATAATTATCGCGGGGATTGATGTTAATTTTACGGGAGATTTATGAAAAGTCGTCGGGTGTGCGGTTGGAGAATTGTTACGAAAGTTTTCTTACTTCATTCGTGTAATCGAATAAATAATATTTGCTGTCAGGGTATTGAATATTATTTTCAAAAGAGTTCATCTGTATGATCGACACGTAGTTAAGGTGTTGATATTCAGTATTGAAACGCTTGGAGCTGCGGAAATATTGTGCACAGAATACTTGCATTGTCGATTGATAGATTATAAGATGAATTACGTGCCGGGGCATTATATAACTCCAGGTGGAAAACTCCGTAAATTTTACACTGATGGTAACTGGGATTTTTAAGCATTCATTTCATATACAAGCGAACATCCTATAATTCATTTCAAAGTATATACATATCCCCCATCTGCTTGCATTACATTCACTTGCAAACGTCGAGAAGACAATGTCCATTCATACGTGAAACGATGCATATCATGAAATACGTATGTTACTTTCATGGCATTGAGTGCCATCATCATCCATTAAAGAAAAAAAAAAGAAAAAAGTTTCATACGCTCATCCCAGTGGCAACATATGCTCGCTTAAACTAATGAAGAGTCTGCTTACATAGCAACAATTTCACTTCACCCTCGTTCGTTCGTTCGTTCGTGTGAGTGTGTGTGTGTGTGTGTGTGTGTGTGTGTGTGTGTGTGTGTGTGTGTGTGTTCCGTCCGTTCCTTTATTCACGCTTAATAAGACGTCCTTTTGATGGGAGGAAAAGAAAAGGAAGGCTGAAATGAAAGCGGATCAGAAACGCGGGAGGAGCTGCTGCTGCTGCTGGTGGACAAAGACGCAGACGACAGACGCGAACTCCGCGCACGCGGGGTCCTTGAACGCAGTCTCTGATGCCTTCCTCCTCCTCCTCCTCCTCCTCTGGAAAAAAAGGGATGAGGCGGATATGTCTGAGAGAGACCTGAGCTGCATGCGTTACTTGATTTTTTCATGCGAATCGGAGCGAGGGGTTGGTTTCTTAGATTCGAGAGCAGATTTTTCTTTTTACGGCTTGAATGATTGAGTTTTATTTAGGCTCTTCTTGGATGATCGAAATACAAATTTTTTTTTATTGAACGTTCTAATACTAATATTTCATGTTGGATTTGATTGATAAAATGGCTTTGTACAATTTACGGATTTTAACGGATATTATTTGGTTTTGAGTTTGACAGCAGATCCGTTTTTGCGGATATTTGCTGCCGGAAAAGCGACAGGTATCGACTACATGCCAATAATACTGTCCATCATTTGTGCTTTTCGACAGAGCCAATGGTATACCCACGGTAAATAAAAAAAGATACGACTCATTTTTATCACCCTTTTTGAATGAACAACTCGCGTACAAAACTAATTATAAAACTTTATTTTAAAAAGAATGAGAAAAAAGAAGGAAAAAATAATTAGCATAGCAATAACATTATAAGCATAGTCTCTGCGTGCATACACCTTAGCCCGTGCAAGCAATGCGAAACATTTTAATTAGAATATCCGCGGGTGCATGACCTCTCTCTCTCTCCCCTATCGCGCAGAATCCCGCCGCCGGTTTTCGTGGTATTCAATTACCAAAGCGAAAGCAAGCGAGAGAGAGAGAGAGAAGGGCTTGGATTTTTCTATAAGGGTCGTCGAGAAGTTTGGTGAGGGCCCGAGAGCGAGCGTCCAGCTCTATATACTCTCCCTATTCACGAAATTTCGCTCGTCCGCCAATTTTCCCCCGAGTAGTACCTATATACACCCCGAGTCTCTGTTTGCCACTCTCGCCGTGCGCACAAGTAATTCCACGCTTACTTTTTTTTCCCTGCTGCTGCTGGTGCTGCTGCTCAAAAGAGTAGTCCGAATTCAAGTATTTGGCTGGTGGATTAAAGGAAAGAGAGAGATTTCTTCTTTTTTTTTTAGGAGCGAGCGCAAGGGAATGTAAATCAACAGCCGAAGCTCGTTTATTCGGTAAATATAATGTACTCGTTGAGCTTTGATTTGTTAAATTGGATTCGCAAAGGCGTATTTCTTTTGACGCTTTGTCGATATTTTTCTTTTATTTTTCTGCCTTTGAGCGAGTTTACGGGTAGTTGGGGTATCGCGTCGCTTTATACATTTCTGTAATTTTAGCTTTTCGTGCGTGGAAATAATATATGTGAAAATAATACGATTTTAGTGCTGATATAACTGTAGTATCAAAAATTCACGAGCAAGCCGTCACTCGAAAGCTTCATTAATGTCATATACAAAATTTATTTGACTTGTGATGGATGTTAGAATCCGAATTTCAACTCTTACTTCGGAAAATCGTAATAAAATATTTGTAAAACTCAAACAATGGTTATTCTCGAGAATTTGAATAATTGAAGCAAAATTTTTAACCCAATGCACATTTTTTATTCGAGCTTCGTAAAAATTTTAAATTGATAAATCGCTTTATAATACCAGCAAAAAATATATTTTTTATTTTAAACCGCGCATCCTGAATTAAAATACAAAAAAAAATCTCATATTCATGACTTAATATTTTCAATCATAATATCGAAAAACTGTTAAAAACACAAAAAAAAAATTCAACCACATGATATAAAAAAAAAAATTCAATAACTCATCGGCGCTCATCAGCGATACACACACGAGAAAAAAAAAGCGAGTTTTACCAACAAGATCATAAAAAAAGCATCACCGGCGTTTTTTCATGTATCGCTATCAGAAGAAAGTAGATAACGAGTATATAAACAACCCCGAGAGATATACCGTCGGCGAGATAGAAAGTAAAGGTGCGCTCGCGCGCGAGTGTATATATACAGAGGGAGAAGAAGAAGAAAAAAAAATGGGAAACGGAGCGCGAGAACGACATCGGTCAGCTAATAATAGTAATGACGCGCGCGCGCGCTCGCCATGGGGAAGAAGAAAAGGTGTATAGGTATAGTGCGCACACGTATAGCTATCTGGGATAAAGAACGCGGAGGGAAAAAAACAGATAACGCTCGCGAGACACACCACCTGTCTTGCACTCGCGCCCGCATGCGGCTTACGAGTGTCTTGGAAATTAACTCGTTTTTTCTCTTTTTTTTTCTTTGTGGCGATGAAAATAAAAATACTTACGCGCGGATACCGGCATTTTTCCAGGTGATGCTTTGTAAGCGAGTTGGCCTTTGTTTCTTGGTGAAATGAGCTTGATGGGTTCTTGTTAGATTGATGCGAGTATGCGTTTCTTATCTGGATATATATTGAAATAAAATCATATGACTTATTATAGATATCGTTGGAAATAATTCATATAGTTGCAACGTAAATGTCGATACAAATTATTAAGCTAACGTAATAACGAGCGTTAATGATAAAGATGATTGTGTGGAATCTTCAAGTCTTCTCTTATGCCAATCATGTACGTAATAACAATGAACTCATTTTTTGAATAATAAATAGAATAAAATCTCTCTTTTTTTAAATTTTTGATAAAGTATTCATATCGATAACATGCAACAAAGGAATAATGCATTTGGTTATTTATTTTTACACGTCAGTGCTGAAATTGCTACGTATTCGTTTATAATAATTACCGCTAGGGGATAAGAAAACCTACTGCTTAAACATATAACATTAAAGCATAATAATAACAGAAGGAAAAGGAGATTAATAAAGAATAATAATATTAGAATAAAAAGATAAGCTTCTGTTTTGGTACGTTGTTCAAGTAATTTGTAACCGCATGTTTATTGTGAATAACAAATATTTTTGTGCTATTTATAAAATTTTATTAATTATACCTTAAAAAGTAGTTCATTATTGCAAGAATCAACTTGAAAATCAAATTTATTGTTCAAATAGCTACTCAATTTTCTCTTACACAAAGCAAACAAAAAATATACTCATATTTCTAAATCCGTGAAAATAATGATTATCCATTCAGTCATTCCTTTCATTATAAAAAATAACATTCCAACTACGTTAGCTGTAATTGAATAAAATCTCCCTATTTTTTCAACACCTACTTCACCTCATTCTCGACCGAAAGCAAAGCAAAAAAAAAGAAGAAGAGAAATATTCTTCCCACCAATTTCAATTTGAAGCTCATTCAGCGAACCACATTTACGGCGAACGAGGAATTCTTCAAACTAATTATTTTAGAGGAGCAAAGCTCGCGGACGCAGAGCAGAGCGAGAGAGCTGGACTTGGGACAAAAGGTCTACAGCTCATTTTTTTTACTCCTCTGTGCGACGAGCGTAGCAAAAAACACACAGAGTTTTGAAATATCCCTCGGTCATTAAACGCGTCTGTGAAGTTGCGTGTGCCCGAGCTCGCGGGCGCTCCTCGGGAAGAAACGAGTTTGAAATAAGACGAAGGAAAGAAGGAAAAAAAAAACCGAAGAATAAAGAAGGAGAGCAGCGCAAAGTTGGCGAGACGATTTTAGAGGCGCTCGGGTGTAGTTTAAAGTGCTGATGAACTTGGTCCGGCAACTTTATAAGTCTGATTAAGAAGCAAATTTCGTCCTCGTCTATTTTTCAAATTCACTCGGGCTAATGCGTTTCTCTAAATTCTTCATGGCGACTCGGAAATAATTGGATCCCAGTATATTCGCCACGAGATAATGAGCGTACCCTCGTGGAACGCAGATTTTGATGAAATAATTATTTTATCATGAGATTATTTTTAATAGAGATTAAATGATTTTATTGTAACCATTTATATTTGTAAAAATATTTTAATAAAAACATGTTATGTTTAAAGACCAGACACTATCAAATACTTGATAAATTATCTATTTCAAAACTGCATTCCAAGTGATTTTGCAAGTTTAAAAAACATTTCAATGACGTACTTTCAGTTATTAAATGAGAAATGTCTACGATAAAAAAAAATCTCCAGTAAGCATATCTTTGCAACCTTCAATTTTTTTTAAATATAGCTACATATTAAAATCGTAAAAATCATATCTAGTCTAGTTCAATACAGACATTACGACACCCAAATAGCATTCAAATATTCGCGCAAAACTTCCGGATGAGAATTCTCTGATAATGAAAACAATGACTATCATTTTTTTACAATTACAATGATAAATTATTTGAAATTGAGATTAGAGAAAATCGTGCAAAAAAATGAATACTCACTGTAAAGACTATTTTTGTCGAAAAATATTTCATTATAATTCGGTATTGTTGTCGGCTACGTTTTTTTGTTGACACTGCATTATAAAAAAACATCCATACTGAAAGAAAATATACGGTATCATCTTATAATTTGAGCTTTCAAAGTAGCTCTTAACTAATTAAGTATCTCATTCGCATTTAATTCAGTCGCTGGATAAAAACTTTCATACTCAAGCGAGTTTGAAACAATTTTTTTTCCTTCATCCTGAGCACACAAAACAAATAAGTAAAAAGCGCGGAGAATTGTAAAGAAAGAACAATAGCGAAAAAAAAAACATTGCGCACACAAAAAAAAAGTTAACGAAGAACGCTCGTTATTCCAACGGACTAAACTTTTCTTTCATTTCAATTTGTACACCAAACAATTATAGTACAGCTCGCTAAAAAAAGAAAAAGAAAGAACAATTTAATCCAGCGAGGCATCATTCTCTTATCATTTCCCAGTAAAACACGCATTACCTTGTCTCGTCTCAATCGCGAAATAACATCGCACAAAAGAAGAGTCGGACGATCGTAAAAAAAAGTGAGAGAGAAGTGGCTCTCGGGCGGCGGTGGCGGTGGCGCGCGCGAGTGAGCGAAGAGAGGAAGGAAGAAGGGCAGGTGTTGCGGCCGCCTAGCAGCTGCCTCCCACCTGGGACGTGCGCTCGTCTCGTCCGAGTTGTTATTGGCATTGCTCGCGTGTTTTCGAAGCCTTTCTCGAGCGGTATACTGCGCGCCTCTGCGCCCTCGAGGCTCCTATCTGCTGCTGCTGCTGCGCGCTGCTGCTTCGAGGATAGTCCTGAAAACGATGCTTTTTTTTCGGAGATTTAAAGGTGCTAAGGCGCCCGTATATAGTGTTGTTGTTCTTCCTCGGCGCCGTTTTAAAACACTTTGCACGGAATTTCTTTTTCGCTCCTGGTGGTTTTATGCTAGACATCGATTTCTTATCACGCAATGATTTTTGCTGGAAAATTGGAGTATGCAGATATCTTCTTTTGTAAATATGCTAATGAATAGTTTTGTTTTTACTTTTACCTAAAAGGATTAAAAAGAAATTCATAAAGAACTATTTTTTATATATTGGGCATTTTTGTTTCTGATTATTGCCGATAAAAGGCTTCGCCAACTCGTATCTAAAATAAACTTACATTAGAGCATCATGCACGTATAAATTAACTAAAAGATGCTCATAATCGCGGCTTGGTTCAGTGACGATTCGATTGTTAATATTATTATCATCGTGACAATTAGGATAAAATTTTAATGTCAATAAAATTATAAAAATGAATATCGGAAATAGTAAATACTATACGGTATAATGTAACTTAATTATAACAGCAGACTGAAAAATGAATAAATACAATTTTAAACTCACGACGAATATCGGATATTCGTATCGGTAATAATCAACAAGAGAACAAATACAAATTAATCAATTTGATCGTTTATAAAGTTAGTTTTCATTAGTTTGAATGAGTACCGCAAGAGGATACTAGAACTTGCAACTGAAACAAGTAAAATTATAGCCTATATTGAAACTAAAAATTTTGACATATATTGTAATAATATGAGAATAATGAAAAAGAAAATTAGTAAATCATTATTTTATCTCTTTTTAAAAAACAGTTGCTTATTCTAACGATAAAATTGGGTCATACCGAAATCCTCCGACTTGTGAAACAAAGTTCATTAATATAACGCAGCAGTTGAAAAAGCCGTCAAAGCCCATTAAACCGGTAATAAAAGTCGCGAGCGTTAAAATTTTAATGTCGCGTATACCGCACAAGAGCTCCGCGACGTCACACCAACAACTTCTCGACCTACGTCAAGTATACATACATTGCCGCAATAAACTTTAATATCCATCATCCCTCGAAAAACGAAATCTTGACGATCAATCGGTAGAGGAGCGCGCGCGCGGGCGCGTGCGGCCCTTCGAAACTTGAGTTTTAGATCTTTTATCTCTCAGAGGGTCGGATACGCTCCACTTACGTTGGTTGTTATATATACCTCTGCATCACCTGCGGCCGCCTAATGACGACAGTCCGCGCGTGAGCTTGTTTTTCCGGAGGGCTTTCTGCTTCGAGTAACTTGTCGACGATGATGTCATAAGGGGAAGAACAAAAAGAAAAAGTTTGGTCGATTTCCAAGTATCGAGTGATTCGACGAGCTTGCAACTGCGTATGCTGGCTTTTACGTACGCGCGATGAAGCTTTCGTTTATATGCTCGCGCGCTTGTTTTATTACGCTATCTCCGAGTTGATGGACGAAATTTAATGCAAGAACGTTGTTTTACAAGGGATCGGTGTGCGTCGTATACGCTGTAGATTTTGGAATTTTAAAGTGGAGTGTTTGATCGATGCAACACTTTGATAAATCAGAATTGAAATTTCGATGAATTCTGTGTTAATTTACGAACGCGTTTGCAATCAGTTGACCTGATTTACACTTTTCGAATATTTGATATTTGTTCAAATACTTTTTAAGCGATTCAAAATTCGCAGCTGACTGCAGATAAATTAAACTCAACGATGAATAATAAATTCAACGGGAAAATTTCAAAAGCTAATTTATTCAAAGTAAATAAGTAAAAATGATGACATTTTTTTTTCGAAAAAATGAAGTTCAACATTGTGAAAGCAGGAGTTATTCGATACCTAATGCAACATCATTCACTCTACGCCAGCAAAAAAAACTTTCCACATTCCAACAATTACCCGTCCTACGCATCTATATGCTCTTTCCTATGAATCTCAGTATACGTATGATGCGAAGAAACAAGAACAATTTCCTCGAACTTCCAATGCAACTACACAACCACGCGTTTGTGGCTCTGGTTGCATTCTTTTCTCGACACGAGCATATGCGTCATGGTTATACTATCCCGAGCTTGGTTTTGTACATATATAATACCCGTGCGTGTCGCTGCATACATATACGAATGAATAGCGAAACTTCGGGGGCGGACGTTCGGGTAGTTTCTTGTGTGTTTGTGCTTTCTAAAGTGTCTGCGTGATGCAGCTGTTATAGCGTTAAATTCATGTCGTTTTTAACAAAGCACTGAGTTTGTTTGGATTTTCAAAATACTCGAGAATGGAGTGATTGATGAATTTTTATCGAAAAACTATATAACGAACATGTATAATTAATTAAGTATTTTTAGAATTTCAGAATCTACGGTCATTATTTATTTGAAAAAACTTTTTATTCAATTCTACATGAACGACATAAATCTCGTTTCAATAAAAAGAAAGTCCCATTTGATTTGAAGAATACAGTAAACAAGTCGCAGGGCTCAGTGGAATATACTGTGAGTCACGAGTACAGTCATTGCTTAGCGCCGCATAGTCTGATGGCCTGATCAAATAGCATATGATGACTAGCTCTCTAGCCCTTTCTTAAATGAAATATTCCGGAAAAAACTCTTATTTCAACATTCTTTCCTTATCTTTTGGCATTTGAAAAAAATAAATAAATGTCCAAATTTTACAATGTACATACCTATTTTCATTTTAGAAGATACGACAGATGTACAGCATTCAATACTCATGGAGCAGTATTGATTCACCGACAGTATAAAGGGCAGATCAAACAAAACGAGTGGAGAATAGAGGAGCGAGAGATTAAAAGGACAGACGTAGACAAATAGACGGGTTGAATATTCGTTGAAAAATTCATGCTATACGGCAAAAAGCAATTTCAATTTTTCCCTTTCTTCCTTTGACGAAATATATAAAGGAAGTTTTTCAATCAAACTCGGAAAGTCGTATTCTGGAAAGTTTAATAATCTCCGCGGCACTTGAATGCTGTATTCCGAATCCTATTGTAGAAGCGGCGCAAAGCGGTAAAAGTGAAAATGTCCATAAGCGGCGAAGGTAAGATGTGAAATGTTATAAAAGCGGATTTACATAACTATCCGAGCTTGCGATGCATTTTTATACGCGTATAAGGAGCTTTCGCGTTGCTATGCTAAATTCAATAGATTGCTGCGGAGTATTTTTATGTCAATTTAGCAATTCTTTTTGTAAAGCTTACTTCTTACTACGAAAGCGCATTCAAGGCATGGTTAGTATTTAACATGAATTTCAATTTATAACAGTTAATAACATTATGAAAGAAATTTCTGGATCTGTGTATGTACGTAGAAAGGCTGAGATTCTTAGTTTTTAATCATTTCTCAAAGCAAATTGTGATTGTACAAAAATGATCATTAATTTGTTTTTCTATAAAAGTATTATCCGCAGACTTTAACAATATAAGTGAAATAAAAATAATATCGTATTTCGTTGATCATGCAAGCCAAAAACACGCATCATTGAAAATTTACGAGAGCGTACCGCAGAGTACAGGTCCGCAAGAGAATAAAAAAAATGTGGTGGATCGAGCCAGCATTTGTAAGCCAAAGCTCGCTTTGATGTACGTTTAATGACTATTCGGGTGATAGGGCAGGTTCGTCACTGGGTGTCATTTGCCAATTCATTGCGTCGAGAAATCACGACTAAATTAACCTGCGTCGAGCCATCACAAAGGTCCAAATCGCTTGATTATCGATCCGCTTGCATCTGAATTTAACTGTTGTACTAGCGAACGCCGAGAGATTTCAATTATTCCAATTTGCAATGCGACACGCACACCTACGCATGAAAGAGAGAGAGAGAGAGCATATAGCGTTTACTCATTGAATAGGCTTAATCGTGTGCCATCGGCGAAATCATTGGGAAACTTTGCTAAAGCAATTATCAAGTGTGCTGTCATAATATTTGCATTGCTGATAGTCAGTTATATGACAGTTACTCATTGTGATAGTTGATCGGATTGACTTGATTTAATTAAGTTCGGCTCTATCAAGTCCATAATAACGAATGAGAACATGTCAATGAACGATTGACAAAAAAAATATTAAAAATTTCGGCAGCTAAGTTTGCATAAAGGAATTCCTAATCATAAAGTAGTGGAAATGTTTTTATCCGTTTGAACTGCGTAGATAAACTTTGAGCTAAGCAAGAATCGGATGTTTCATTATCTAATTAGTACATTTCTATTTATAGAAATATGCATATGTGAAATGAAATGCTGTTGTAGAAAACGAAATTTTTTTTGGTTACGATGATTATAAAAAATTGTTGTATCTGCTTATTATGAAAGATCACAGTAATTTTGTATAACGCTGTGTAGAAATACTTAATATTATTGATACTCAAAGTGAAATAGAGATACTCATTTATACGTGGGTGGATATATACTCGTAGTATAATCGCAAACAATTGGTAGTCAAGCAATAAAATAAGTTATAAGATTAAAGTTGTACTTAATTATGACACTTTTTTTATTAAGCATCTTATTGATACATTTTTTAATTTGTCTTCGGATACTTTTATTTCTATCCTGTGAAAGCTATTCTTTTCCACTGACACATGCAATCGTTACCGGAACAGAAACCACTGCGGTATCCATTTGCTGGGCAAAGAACGTCGTTGCAATTGTCAGGATTACAACCTGCTCGACCTGCAAACAAAAATTCATACTACTTTGAGCACAATAAATTTCAATCCATTTTAAAGGCTACAAATAATATGCTCGACGTTTCACTCAAGACTTTGAATAATCAAATTTCGTAGTAAATTTTACTAATAAAATAATGTCCAGACACCATAAAAGCTATATTTTAATCCCGATAAAATCGTAAGAAAATAATTAACCAACTGCAGAATCGATTTTACGTCATTTAAAAATAATTCATTTTGAATTCTTAGTAGATAATTTATCAAGGCTCTTATACATGTATAGAGAAGTAACCTCTTAAGTTTCAATGTTAAATTTTAAATTATCAATCGATAAATGATGATTAAATTACAATGGGCAAATCATAATAGAAAAGCTAGAAAGTTATTGGAAAATATGCACTGAGAAAAAATCCTCTTGTAACAAGAAGATTCCTCTTGATATAAGAGGATTTTCATCTCAATATAGCTGCATTATTCTTTTTGTAACAAGAGAATCCTTTTGGTACAAGAGGAAAAATTCTTGTTACAAGAGGAATCCTTTTTGTTGTAAGAGGAAATTATTCTTGTTACAAGAGGAATCAATTTGTAACAATGTGATTTTACTCAAAATTAAATTCCACTTGTTACAAGAGGTCTGTTTTTCCCGTGTAGTTCTAATTTATTACTACTTACAACCAACTATCACTAGGGCTACGATGAACAGGCAGAACAGATAGAATTTCATTTTTTTAAGAGTAGCTGCGGTCTGTGTCTATACGAGTAAGCAAGAATAAATCCAACTATATTTTTGAAGAAACTACAGTGCTTTATATATCTATTTTACGACCGAGTCAAATGAGCTAAAGAGGGGATTCATTGCCGTTTTTCAATGTACCTATCTTTAAAAAAGGAGATTTTTCGTGATCATCTTCAATCATGTTCATCTAGAGAATCGTTGTAAAATGAGCTATTAATGCAAAAAAAAAATATTCTTTTAATTTTTGTAAAATAAGTTTCTCCATTTGTCTTTCTCGAAATTAAAAGTTTTAGAGACAAAGCTTACATAATGGAATTTTTAATGATGATGAAAAGCAATTATTAGATTTCCATTTATTAGTAGATAGTATTTTATCAAATTAAAGGAGCTAAAGGGGTCTATTGAATCAGAGAATTTTAACCTGGGAGATCACATTCCCATCGGTAAATTTTAATGAAAAAATTCATGAACTACTGGAAATTAAAAATAAAATTTATTATAACTTACAACGAGCGATCACTAGTGCTACGATGAGCAGGCAAACCAGATAAAGCATCACTTTTGAGGATTAAAGTTGAAGCCTGTGTCTCGTTCAAGCAAGAATAAATCCAACTAAATTTAGAGCAAATCGTCAACTTTATATATCAATTCTACAACCAAGTCAGAAGAGTAGAAGAGATGATGATCTGAGTTTTTCCGAACGATAATTCAACAAATATTTATTATTAATCATGTGCTCAGATAAAAGACAACACAGGCAGTATTTTTTTTATAAATTCTAAGTTGGGTTTAAATTTCCTACAGGCCTTTTGATAGTGGTGTAGTAGTGATGCAGTTTCTCACAAATACATTTCCAAAACAGAACTACCAGAACCACTATATTTTCTACGTAATTAAAATATATTTTATCATTATTATTTCGAATAAATATAACGCTTTTTCAAAAGTCGGACTGACGTAATTTTGTAATAATTAAATGTTCAATTAGAATCAACCTGTACCTGACTTACATCCGATTTTCGTGATTTTGACTTGTGTTTTTTAAATTGGAATATAATATGTAATATCGGTAAATTACTTTCAACGAGTTAGTTAAAACACTTTTAATTATTGTTTACTTTAGCTCGATATCAATTTTAAAATATTTATCTTTTTCTAATTTGATTAATGCTTACATTTCATCACTACCGTTGCCGCGATGAGTAGAAAAATAATTAGATACGATTTCATTTTTTATTTGCAGATTCTGATTATGTCTGCATTGAGAAAGACTTAATTTAACTGACTCTGCAACATTTGTATCGTTATGTTTTATCATTTCAAAACATAGCTGGATAACGCCAAGGCAGCGACGTAATTTACTCGCTTATACATTCTGAATAAAAAATTCAATATAAATATCGAATTTTCAGATCATTTGTATAATTAATGTGATTAATACTCTTTCAATTTGAAGTTGAAGAAAAAGTAAATGTTCTATTTTCGACTTATTCAATGCAGCTTTCAGGAATTTTTTTGATTGATCACTGTAAAATAGTAAAAAACCATTTTTAACAAATTACTACAATTCATTGAAATAATTGAAGTAAAAATGTTTTCAATTCCTTAATTTTAAAGGAAATAGCGGACTTTTAAAAATGTTAGTAAATATAAATACATTAGATGTTGCTCTTCAACATCCAAATAGCTCCTAATAAAAACAAACGCCGAACAATATATTTTTAGACGTATACCGGACCATGGAATATCAGAATGCACACCCCATTAAAATACTTAACGATCGTCGCGTCACGTATGCGCGAGTCACTTTCGAGTTGCACGTTAATTAATTCCAAATTAATTTGCCACTTTTTTTGTCTCTTTCTCTCTCTCTCTCTCTCTCTCTTTCCCCTCGCGTAGTGAAAATTCCGCTAAGGGCTGCGTACACCATAGCTATGCCGTCCTTGGCAGCTCGTCAACCGTCGGCAGCTGTTACGCGGCGCCTTAATTAATGCGTCGTGCGTTCAACTCTTTTATTACGCGATACGAACGCACGCGCGCGAGCACGATGAGTGAGAGGCAAGGAGCCGGAAAAAAAAGGAGGACGCATCTGCGCGCGTGCGAGATGTCTGCGATGCGTGATGCGCGCGCGCCTTCTTATGCACAGAGCGATATCGTGTTGTTGTTGTGTATGAATATGTTTTTGAGGCTCGTTAAGGTAACAAGGGGTGTGAGGACGCTTATACTGTCGTTTCAGTTTAATACAGTTTTATATCTGCTTTTAATTACGTTTAGTGGTGTTTTAAAGATGAAAACTCGACTGTTAATTTTTTTAGGGTGAGAATGTTTGTTCGCTGAAGAAAACGAGATTTGATATTACCGTCGAAAAGTTCTCTATTCTTTTTAGAAGTAATAATAATAAGATGGGGTGACAGAAAAGTACTTGGAAAAGTATATAATCCTTCTGATGCGTTTACGTGCAAAAACTCGTAGCTGCGGTTGCTCCCGTCTTTTTTATTGGATTGGGAAGTAGATGTAGCCGAGTTAACCAGCTTGGATGAAGTTAGTAATTGATGTTTATGGTGGAAATATAAAGGTGCTGTGTGACTGTTACGGAGTCTTCAGTAAACAAAAAAAAAGTAATATGCTCTCTTTTACGTGAATTTATGCGTAATTAGGACTTTGCGCGTTTATCCAAATCAAACTTTCTTTTCACATTCTTTGAGTGGGACTAATTATACTACGAATTAATTTGATTTTTATGTATTTTGATTTACATAATCTCTTTAGGTAATATTTGGTTAAATTTCTAATATGTAGAGGGATACGAGAAAGCAAGATATATATTTTAAAAAGCTCATTGATGCGTAATATATACGATGCGTATTATTACTTCACTGATTTTTAACACAAAATTTTTTGTATATTCTAATGAATATTAAATACTACTGAAGCAATTTAATGAAATTGAAAACTAAAGAAATTAAAAATTGTATATTATAACCAGAAACCATGGAAAAATCTAAAAGCTCTTCAAATACTTGAGAGAGCACATCAATTTCCTGCTATTTAAAGCCGCTAATAACAACGAGGTTATATACTCTCAACTGGTCGAACTCGTATCGTCGAAAACGATTCTCCAAAACACCTGCCTCGCCGAGGCAAAAGAGGCAATATATACTGCAAACTATATACAGCTCGTCGAAAAATTCCACCGCCGCCGCCGCGGCGAACTGATCTAACGCACCGCGATGCAGGTAGGGTTTCGGTATGCGAGCCGAACGCATGAATATTTATTCGGCAATGGTAATAGCGCGGGGCAGAAGCACTAAATGTTGCCAAGTGCTCGAGTTTGATTAAACTGCACGAGAGAGAGAGAGCGAGAGGGTGTCGACGCGTGCTGCAGCGTCGTTTTTTTTTTTTTACGACGGAGCCCTTTTACGACGTTGCGTTTTAGTGGGATCAGAGGAGGAGGAGGAGACTCGTGTGAAACGATTGTTGTACAGCAGCAGTTGTACGATCTTCATTTTATGTGATGGAGTTGGTATAACGATGTATCTCTGGTGTGTGTGGCGCGCCGACATTTCAGTTCTTCTCTTTTTTTTCTTATCTTTTTTCATATAGCGTCGTGTGAGGCGAAACAAAGTATTCGCCGCGGTTAATGTTACTCTCGAAAAAAAATTTTTTTTTGGGACCGAGTATGGAATATCACACTGTAATTACGTCATGAGACAAGGCAAAAGCCTTTATCACTGGATCGAATGACGTCTGCCCTTCTTTTTTCGGTTTATTTTATCCCCTTTTTATAAATAATTTTTTTTAGAGGATATTGTATTTATAATGTTGGCTAATCGTTTTATACGGATATTAATTATCGGTTATTACTCCAATAGAATCCAATATAATTGACCCGAAAATTATTAAATTTTAACGATAATCGGTCATTTTATCAATGTTAATTTAATTAACATTTTATTAATTTCAAGAAAATATATTTCTAGACAACTTTTCGCTTTCTACCCTTTTTGCCTCGAAGCAATGCAATTTCAATAATAACTTTGTTACCTCGAACAATACCTATTTTTTTCGACTACGAAGTATTCCATTGACGAAACGAAAATAAGCAGTTACAGTAGAATACAAAAAGCCCCTCGTCAAAATTACTAGGAACCGCAATCGTCTAGCTCAAAAAGCACATAAGAATTTCAAGCTCAGTCAAAACTATTGAAATAGAATATAATAGCGTTGTTCTATCGAGCCTCGAGCCAACGTGTCGGGAGGGAAATAGCGTGCAGAGCGAGGTAACATGCAAAAAAAAAATCACAAGTCAAAAGGAATGCAGGACCAATTAAAAGGTCAGCCACACACTAGTCTAGCCTTAAAACCACCTGATCCAGATATTTCTAAATCGTCTCTCTCTTTTGGAGTCTCGAGCGGAGATTCGCGCGCGCGGCACAGTAAGCCGAGACACAAAGTGGACTCCCTCGGAAATTGTAGGTTGCTCTCTCTCTCTCTTTCTCGGCCGAAAATTCTCCACTCGTCTGGCCTTTGTTCCAAAAGGCCTCCTCTTCGAATTCAGGTATACGACCTGCCCGTCGACCGTCTGCGAGTGTGTATGCATGTGTATAGCCCAGCAGGTAGACAGAACAGCCTGCTGCTGCTGCTGGCTGCCTGCCTTTCTTTTTCGGCTGCTGCTTCCTTTTTTGCTTGTTCCTCGAATCTCGACTGTGTGCGCGCTCTCTTTCTCTCTTCTTTCTTATCGGTCTCTTTAATAAAATCTACTGGGTGTCCACCCGCGATGCCAAGTCGTTAGTCTCTTGGATTTTGCGCGCGAGATATTCTTACGTGGCGCTTTCGCATGAATGAGTTCTTATGAATCGTGTGAATATCATTGAAAATTTTTTTGATGACCGATTTGATAGAAATTTTTTTTTATTTATTAGTTTGTTCACGCAATTATTTGCAATTTTTGACTGTAGAGGAATTTTAATACACGTAACTCAAATACTGATGAACTTTTAATAAAAGTTTTCTATTATAATTGTTTTGAAACAATTCTACGTTTTGAATATTACAATGATTTTACGTCATATGCCTATAGTTACCTTGAACGGAACTACTCAACTAAAATAAACTAAATTGAACCTTACAATTTTCTACGTGAACTCGTTGAAATATTAATTAATCATCTAAAATTTTACGTAACACAGCCACGCAAATTAGCTAGAGGACATTGTTATCCAATGTATTCCAGCCTCATTGAGAACAACAATCGCCACGAGTGTCTAACTGGAGTGTACAATAGATTTCACAAATTAGGGATGAATAATGAATCATTATTCAAAGCTAATTAACCGGCACACGAGGCATAAAACCTCTCCCCCCTGATCGTCCACGCACAAGAATGCCAATGTAAATTCGCGATCACACAAATTTCTCAATCAGCGCGCTCATCGCGATGGCAAACAAAAAACCCATCGAGCCAGATTTCATTGCATCGGCCACGCAGCGCCACTTGGATTGAAAAAAAAAGGAGAGTTGTATCGCCCCTCTGTGTGGCCGTAAATTAACATATTTGGACACAACGCGCACTCCCTCAAATCTTCTTTTTTTCTTTTTCGTGGGTCTCATTCGATATTCCGAACCGAAGAAGCAGCAGCCGCGTAGTGCACACGCGACTATAACGATAAGAGTAAAAAGACAAGCAAGAAAAAAAATAATACCCGAGAGAGGAATATAATGACGATACCGTCGTCGTAGAAATCGAACGCAAATATGAGAGAGCGAGAGCGGCTTTCCATTGTGCTAGTCGTAATCGGTCCGCAGTAGATTACCTGCGCTGCTCTCGAGCGTCCGGGCATCGTTCTTTTGAGGTTTTCGAGGAAGCCACACGACGTGAGGATTGCGTTATAAATTGAATTTGTGGTTGGGATAAATTGCAAATGTATCTTCTTATTTTTAATTCAAATATTTGTTGTAGATTAAATTCATTCGAATGCGATCTTCCGAGGATTCTCATTAAGACAAAGTTTGTGTAACTTATACAAACTGATACATGGCTAGAGAGCTCATAAATAATCCATACTCCGTATTGTAATTTACGGCTCATTAGTGGAGTTTAAATCAAATTAAAAGCATAAATTACGTCCGTTTACCTTCTCCCTGCATAAGACTATATTTCAATTTTTGCTCGTAAAAGTAGTTCGGCTTCCCCGAATATTCAATCAAATTCAACTCTCGAAATTTTATCGTTGAAATTTTGCAACTTTCCTCGTCCTCAATTAGAGCTTTTATTGCGCAACGATTCCGCGAATGTAATAATTAAAAAGAATACTATGAATTTCAACGAAATCGTTCAGAAAATTTATGTCTCATAGTATATATAACGATCGAATCTACATTCCAATAAAATCGCCGTGTATACAGAAAAAAAAAGAAAGCAGTTCGAGCTAACACACTTCAATTACAAGATACATAAAATGATTTCTCGGGCGATGCACTCGAACAAATTCCACGCTGCTGCAGGTATACACACACACACACACATACACACAGACGGACAGACATAAGTAAAGTATGTTTTACGCGCAGGACGACCTCGCGAATGGCCTCGCGCAATCGTACAATTACCTCAAAAAGCAGTTGGGTGATGGGGGCGCGCGCGAGTGCAGAGCGCAAAAACCGGCCGCCGCCAGAGCAATTTATTTATAGAGAAGCCAGGGAAGACAAAGCGCGAGACAAAGCGCCTCTGGGCAGAATAACAGCAGGGCGAAACGCGCGCTCTCCGTGCTCGCAGGTACACATGAAAGTTTTCAGGGCCGATGCTGCTGCTGCTGCTGCTAGCTTACTGCTGCTGCTGCTGCGTGTGGCCGGCCTTGAACACTCTTTTGTTCTCTCTTCTCTTCTCTTCTCTTCTCTCTGTCGCCCGACGATCGTCTTTCGCTTGCATCCGTACACGCGACGACGATGACTGGTTTGTTTTTTCATTATAGGGAGAGAGAGACTGGATACGTCGATTAACCCAGCTGTATAGATACGAAAGAGGTGTTGAGCTGATTTGCGAACATTTTAATCATGAGTTTGCGATGATTTGACGACATGAATTAGTGTTAAAGGATATATCGGTTTTCATCAGCGAAGATCGTTATCGTTGAATATTATGTGATATTTGCCGTTTGAATTTTTCGATAATCGAATTTTTTTTCAGGTGCGAAGTTAATCAACATTTTTTTTTTCGAAGCCAATTTTCACACAAGGATACGAACGCGAAGAATTTTCGATGAGCGATCGATATTTCAGTTGGCACGGAATTTATTTCGTACTCCGGAAAACCAATTTTCACCAAGCAGTAAAACTATGCTGGGATTTTCGTCGAGTGACTTGTTTTTTGAAAAAGACTTTTGCATGATAACGCTTATGGAATGTTTCGATTTGCACGATTTTGAACACTAAACACGTCGATTTAATTTATTTGGTCCGATATATTGAACTGGTTTCACAATTACACGCAGAAGTAGATTATACAATAACTTTACATTCGTCAATACTAATAGAATATATTGGATGCATATCTATTATATATTATAATATAAAAAATCAGACTTTGAATTCAGTATTAACGATAGTCTAATATTGATCCCAAAGTTCTTCTCTCTTTCCTTAGTTGTATGTTTTTATCGATGATTCGACTACAGTATAATATTCATAATTACATGTTGTTTTGCACATAATATACCTTTAAAAGTAACTCGACGAATTCCAATCCAAAGACAACGTCATTCCAAATAAAAGAATCCCAAGATCCATCATGAAAACTCAAAATTGTAACAGCCCCCCAGTATAGTAGCACGTTTAACAAGTAAATATCCGTAATAATAGGAAATTCGCCTAACGATGCCCATGTTCGTAATAGCAACAGCAACAACATCAGCAGCAGCAGCAGTAGCCAATTGTGTTGCCACGAGAATACACCTCCCGGTTTCCGCTCTATGTGTGTGTATGTATATATATTCGCTCAAGGGATTTGCATCTCATGTGCGTGCGCGTGTGTACGCGTATAGAGCAGCCGTCCAATAGCGCCAGGATATTACGCTGTGTCATCCTTTATCTAGCCATAGGCAAGCGCAGCAGCAAACGTGTTTATTAGCATGCAACTTGCTCGCTTAAGTTCATTACTATCGGGAGTTTATATCGACGTCAAAATAGCCTTTATAGAAAGGATCGCGCGTACAAGGGACAAGAGCTTCTTCTATTTATCTCTGACAGTTCCGTTCGTTCGTTCGTTCATGTATATAGCACTGAACGTTTCGTATTGAATCGTACTACGCTTTTTTATATATATACTCAGCTCGTACTATTACCTATTCGTTATTTATTCCTCGTAAAATACACACAATAGCTAAAGCTACACTCACTCACGTTATACGAGTCGTAATGAGTATGGTTCGAGCGCGAAATTAAGTGCACACATAATAGTATACGATCTATGTATGTGATGTGTATGTGCGGCTCGTGAAGAGAGAAAAAAAATGGAGCGTTATATTCTCGCGAGGGAGAAAGAGAGAGAGAGAGAGAGAGAGAAAAAAAGGAGGCCGAGGGTAGGGAACCCGCGCCGCCAGTTTCCTCCCTTCCTCGTTTGTCTTGCTCCGCTCTCTCTCTCTCTCTCTCTCTCTCTCTCTCTCTCTCTCTGCGCTATTGATCCCCTCTGTGCGCCGCAGTAGCAGCATCCAAATACGCGCTCTCTACACACTGCTGCTATATACTGCATGATTCTTTTTTTTTCAACCCGAGGGTTTTAATGCTTGGGGTTTGCGGAGGGATTCTTAATTGCTGGATCTTTGATTAACGAATTTGCTGGAGGGTGATTGTGTTGTTTAATTGGTGTTTTAGTTGGGTAGAGTTAATGATTTGATATTTCACGTGAGAGTTATTAAGAAATTTCAGTTTTACGTAGTTATAGAAAGATTAATTTAAATGCGTTATAAAAGCGTCGGGGATCGTTTATCATTACACCGTTGTATCTAATCTTTTTCGCCCCAATGTGTGATATGTTATAAGTATATAACAAAAAATGACAAAACACTCAAAAAATATTCGATATATACTCAATCATTTCGAACCACCGAAAAACAATCACGCGAAACTATCAGCCAGATGCTTTTTGGCATCGCGTCAAATCTCTTTTTTTTATCACGCTCAAATAATGTCGCTCTCACTTCTCTTCTATACACACAACGAAAGCTGAAGACACGGCGTATATAAATAGTAAATTTCCGTTACATTATGTGCTTTATACGGTTACGCGCCATCATCGTGCACTTATCGTATATCATCGAACCTTATATAACAGCCCCTCGAAGAAAAAAACAAAGCGGAATATCAAGTCAAAACCGATTGTTCGAAATGGAGAATAGGCCAGACTCTCGCACCTAGGTATATCCGCACCAAACGATCCTAATAATTTTTTATTTGATATCGTAATTGATACGCAAATTACATCTAACTTTTCCTCTCCCTCTACATACACAGAGGCACACAGACTCTATCTCTCTACTTACGTACAACAGAATTATTTATTGATAATCGTTGTTTATAGTCCCCTATCGGCTTATTCAAAGTAGCCCCCTTTCGCAGATAAATTTTCATCTGACTTCAGGGAAGAGGGGGGGAACTTTTCCCTTGCGATGAAATTATATAATCTACCACCACCCTCCTCGCGGCCAAAAGACGAAGACGAAGAAATTGTGCTCGTGTGTCTCGTCGATTCCTCCTTCGTGCTAATAAGAACCGGACGAGGGGTGGCCTATAGGCCTCACGTCTACTGCTAGACGTGTACACTTTATATCTCCCACGTATATATATATATATATAGAGATTGTTATATATATATATATATATATACATACAACACTTATATCGAAGACTCACGGATAGTGTGTGTGTGTATGTGTGTGCGCAAGTGGCTGGTTTATTCGCGGTATGCTTTGCGTGCGAGTATTGTACTTGAGAACTGCGGGATTGGTGGTTGGACTCTCTTTAAGAGTCGTTGCACGAGTGGCTGGTGGCAGGTGATAAATTTCACGTGAATGAGCGTGAATTGTGTCTCTCGTTTTCGTGATTATTAATTGGGTTCAGACACCTGTAAGAATATTTACTGCGGCGTGTATTACGGACGATGAGTACTGCTAATACTCGTTGATCGTCTTTAATTATGAGACAATTCATTAT
>JAWWMK010000008.1:11813187-11823193 GCA_035047105.1 Galeopsomyia nigrocyanea | reverse complement strand
ACGTCACGCGCGAAGGATGAGACGTTATATATGTAAGTGTGTATATTTATTCCTTCCTGCAGTCGATATTTTATTATATTTCTTGTTTTGCCTGTTTATTCTCAATTAGCTTTTTTTTTCTATACTCACGTAGCTGCGTATTGTATGAACATCGATTACTTTTACTCGTATAAGAAATTAGAAAAGGTTTCGCTAAGTTCTTTTTTTATTTCACTGGAGTAGCCTAGGTACGCGGGTTTTTTATTTTCATCTATGGTCAAAGAAATAGAAAAAAAAGTTTGTTTGAAGAAATAATCAACATCGATTATATTTTTTTTACATGTATCGTAAAAAAGCTTTAGGAGCGCACATCGAACGAACATTGCCGATCGGTTATTTTACGGTACGATAATCTTCTACATCTATGTGTTATTTTGTTCTGTCGATTTATTTCGCTTACAGACTGTATGAACTCTCGCCGCGATCATTGACCATTTTACTATATAAAAAAATGTATTTCTCATTCCTTCCTCCATTACATTTTGTTTCTTTCTCTTTCTCTTTTCGCTACACTCACACTAACATCCTCTTTCACACCTATGCACTTTCGAACGCAGCAATACAATATTTATTACGTGTTTTTTTTTTTTTTCATTTTTGTTAAAAAAAAGAACTTGCATACTATTCTCTCGTAAAAAGTTCGCGGTATCTAAATATTTAAGTAAAAAAAAGGTGATAGAAATCAGTAGTATTTACGATCTTAACACAGCCAAATCTTTGTTTAAAAAACATCCGTTTGTTCGCGACGAGGCGAATATAAATATTTTTTCAGTGGTGGACACTTCACCGTTAAAACGTCAGACGTCAGCGTTATAAGATTTGAGATAATATCCGTATCATATACACCATTGCCTCGTACCTTTTTTTTTTATTCCCTTCATCTCAACATTTCGCCATTCTATACGCATGCAGTTTGAAGGAGCTTCGCTTCTTTCGAAACTTCTTATAACTTAACACACCAATACGTACTTCATTGAACACTTGGTGGATCTTTCAATTATATAGATATCGCAAGACCTTACAAATTTGCCTTTATCAAATATCTTCCCGAAAAACTGCGTCGAATATTTTTTTTAGCCTAAAATTATTTTTATTTATTTATCCATTACTAACCAACATCACACACGTTGGTGTATATTTAGAACGTTCGAAACAAACAATACTACAAATCTAGCAACAATTTCGTCAATAGTTTTTTTCTTTTTCGTAAATTTATATGAAACTTTACTTTAAAACTTCTTCTTTTTTATCAAATGAATATTGACCTCGTAGCAACCATATAGCGCGAAAGCAAAAAATTACTAATTTACTAGAGCAAAGAGTATTATCAAAGACAAACTTGTAAGACTTTTGCCACGAACGTCTATACAGGCGATATAATTGGTTTCGTTCTCCCACCTTGAAATACAGCATTAATCAACTGTGATTGATACAACTCTCGTTAAATAATTGCAATAGTACAACTATCTATTTTATGTAACAAACATCGACTCTTATTTTTATCCTTTGACTCCGCAATGATTCCGGAGAAGAAATGACCCAGAAGAAAATTGTATGTCACTTTCAGTACTAGTACACTTGTGAGATATATTTATATAGAATCTCCAATGCCTTGGTTCGAAATTTCGATATTCAAGTGGTATTAGTATAGTAGTAGTTATAGGTATATGAAACTGAAGAGACAATCAATTCGACGAATAAAATATGTGTTCATTTTTGTGGCATACAAAAAAACTTTATTAATACAAAATAAAATTCTTCATCATTGATATCATGAGTAAATTTGCAAAGTTAATTTTATAAAAATTAACCATATATTCATAACATATCACATACTATTTTCTTGCTGGGGAGTGTTAACAAACACGCCTGCCTTTTTTTTTTTGCCATTTCGCTTCACACTCTCGCTGAAAAAAACCGTGTTTCACTTCCCCTTTAGCTCATCGCATACATATTATTATTATTAATTTTTTTTATAATAATTTTTTAATTATTATTTACTTTTTGCTAATCGGTCAACATTCGTCGTCGTAATATGTTTGAGCGACAAAAAACACGCGCCTTTTTTTTCGTAATGGCTTGTAACACGCATATAAAGGTATATTAGATAATGAATAGTCTAGTAATGTACAAAGTGTATATGTATAATCATCGGAAAAAACGAACGCATCTATCATTTTTTTTCCATCTCCTTCGCAACGTGGTGCTCCTTTTTTTTCTTATTTTTGTTTTAACAACGATTGAAAGATGCCTCTCTACGACAGTGTATTTCTTTTGGCAGTTTCAGATTTCTCTCGTGAAAAATTGAACATTTAATCATGTCGCAGATACTTCTTGGCAGTGCCGAAGAGAGTGATGGTTTTTTTTTCTTTCTCAACACTCGTTTATACGTACTACAATTACATTTCTTAACGTAATTTTTCTAATGTATATAAATGGCAGTATTAGCGTTCTTTCTAACATCTTTCTTTTCGCCTGCTCGTAAAAACTCCATCTCCTCGTCTTTTAGCTCTTCCACGCGCGAAACAGTTGTGTACGTATGTATATTTTCATATATATAATAATAATATATGTGTGTGTTTACATTCAAGTAACAACTACAGTCGCGATGTAACATGGTAAATTACTAATAAAAAAAAGAAGAATAAAGAAAGAAGAAAATTGATATTGTGAACGCTTGTTGTCATTTTCATATTTTTTTTAAAAACTTTGCTTAGCCTAGAGTTTTGGATTACATTGAAAAAATTCTCAGTCAATTTGATTCGGCAGTTAGTCGTCAATGTAGCTTTTGAATCACATATCACGTACCCTTTTTGCCGCGTTGGAAAAAAAACATCGTAGAAAAAAAAAACAGAGAAATTCGACGTTACAAAAGAAAAAAAAATTGTATATCACTTATATCACTATCGAATTTCCGATTCGAGGCGTTTCACTCGCGGTACGCGCAGAATTGCTCTACTTCGCTACGTGTATTTATTAATTTTTTTCTCCTTCTCATTCTTGTCAACAGCTTTTTATTCTTTTTGAACATCGAAACTCGTAACGATTTACAATCGTCGTCGGTTTTTTTTTAAGCTTCAGCTTAGAAAGTCTTTCTTAATACATTTATGGAAAATTCTGCATTTAAAAACGAAGTCAATAAAAAGTGACGCACCTCAAATTTAAAATGCAACAGTACACGTACACGCAAAACACACACACACTCTCTCTCGCGTATCTCGCAATCGTCAAACTGACTCGCACGCACAAAAAATCGCATTCACGCGCAAAAAAAAAAACACACGCACGCATGCTTTTTTTCATCTCGTAAAAAAATTTTACAATATAGTCTTCTCCGCCAAGTCTCTTAGTCTCGCTTAACACTGTATTGCTATACAAAAAATCGCGTCGGCTGAACGGTTGATATATTTATATATAATATATATAAATATATAATCGAGCGAGCGCGCGAGTCGCCCTCGGTTCAATCTCGCGTCGCTGCGCTCCCGTTAATGAACACCGTGTGCGTTGAAAAAACGTCAGTTAATCGCTCTTTGAAAAATTCATAACATATTAATACCTACTCGAGAAAGAGAGATAGAGATATAATAGAGAAAAATTGAGAGCGGGGCGAGAGTAGGCGACTCGCGCGCGAGAGCAAACATTCATAATTATATATGGCGTCGCTCGACGATATACATCCGAAGCGTGGTTGCCGCTCGTCTTTCCTCTTTTTTTTTTCTCCTCGTTTTCTTTTATATTATAAAATAACAATTAAATTACTCGATTGTGATTGTATTAAAGTTGAAAAGTAATAAAAATAGCAATAGTAATAAAATAATGGTGGTAATAATAATGATAATAATAATGATAATAATAATAATATTAATAGTAGTAATAGCAATAGTTCGGTAATAATGAGAATAATAATTAACAATGAAAAAAAAGGTAGCAAACAGAAAATAAAGATCCGCTGTCGGGCGGTATATCATTAAAAATTGCATACTACGTGGTCGTGGTGTGATTCTTCCTCCGCGTTTATCATTTTGTTCATACTCGATTTTTGTTTGTTTGTTTGTTTGTTTTTTTTTTGATAGTGGGTCGATAGTTGATTGCGCCGGCGCTATAATTCTTGTTCTACTTGTCTGCTTTTTGTTTTTATTTGGGTATGCGGTAGTAGCGCAGAACGAGATAACCCATTGTCCTGAAGACGACGAGGAAGGCGAGGAGCACAAGCGTATTTGCCCAGAAAGGTAAGCTGCCACCTTGGCTGTCGAGGATCGCCGACACTGGTATCGTCGTGCTTTCTTTGCAACCGGGGAACTTGCTCGTCTGCGCGCATCTGCGAAAGTATTCATCGTTGACGATTTGACAATGGAAACAAAACTTATCGAAAAAAAAAGTGATCGAAACTTACAAGATAGGCTCGCCAACGCCAAACTCCAAGATCTGCATATTTTGATAAGCGTAATGGACCATGCTGACGTACCGCGCCCAGGACAGCCAGGGCGGCACCGCAGTGGCAAGGTAACCTCCTAAAAGTTGCGTCGCCAGAGTGTACAACGCCGACGCGGTAATGCTCACCTGCAAATCCGTGCAGCAAGCACCCACGAAGAAACCGACGCTCTGAAAGTACCAATTACCAAGTCGTTTGAATGATTCCGAAAAAAAAAAAAAATTATAGGAGTAAGCTACGATAACGCGAGAGCGTCTTACCTGCGCCACGAGTGTGTTGAGAAGTAAAAACGCGAGTAACGAGACGAAAACGGAAAGGCTGTGAAAGCCGAGCATCGGATAGCTGATAATGTGGTAGACCGCAGGAAGGGTGATCGTCAACGGTAGCTCGCCGACCATCTTTGCCAGGTAGTACGCCGAGAGACGATACGAGCCCGACAGACGCTCTTTATTGATCACCTCCCGTTCCGGCGGAACTGCGCAACAATTATTATTATCATTATTATTCTTACATTCTCGAATAACATATTATCTACCTCATGCACACATTTGACGAAATCTACAAAAAAAATGCACTTTTTTGAAGCCCAAAAATGAAAGGGAATAAAATTTTTCAACACCAGAGCTTCTGGAGTTTTTTCCTCTTCTTTATGAAGGTATATAGTGACGGAAAATTCTCGTGAACATTAGAAAAGTCCCCAAGAACTACTTTTTTTTGGGTATTTTTTTTCTTTATTTTTAATGAACCGAAGATTGAATTTTTTTATTTTATTTTGTTGATAACTTTTTACAGCGTAATTATTTAGAAACAAAACGAATTACTAAGTAAAAGTCTTCTTTTTTGCTACAATTTTAACTGGCCAAAAATGCTTCTAGCGGTCTTACAAGCCGAGAAATCAGCATTTTGAACAAAATGACGTTTTTTTGGTCTATTTTCACTCGAAATATGCCCATTTGATTATAATGGGAATTCCCCAAAAAGGTACTTTCGAAAAGAAGAGAAAAAAAAACTGCGGAAGCTCTAAAATTTGCATTTTTTTCGTAGATTTCGTCATTTATGAGTGTATTATGCACTTACAGCTCGTAAGTGCGCCAAAATGCGCGAATAGCATCCAATAAGTGGTGCTGAAGAACATCCAGCCCTGAATGTCGTGGAGCGCTTCCTCTATTCGCGGCAGTCGGAACCATAGCAAACCGGCAAGCAAACCTAACGCTATCGTTTGTAGCCAGTTCAGACGCGAGAGCATTCGAGGCCGTGCCTCCTGGAAATTTCTCTCTGATAATACCTGTAACAAATCGAATATCCATATTTTTTTAATACACTGACAAAAGTGTTACTCGTATTGTTATTTTATTGCATTTAATCGATCAGAATAATGAGAATGAGCATAATTTTATACAAAGAAATTGGAATCTATATATGCTTTGAACAATATATTTTTTTTAAAGCAAGCGTAAAACTGCATTTCTGACGTTTCTAGAACCTTCGTTTATAACTTTTTCGTATGTATTTTGTAATAAAAATTGTTTTTCTACGTTCAAAGTTTCCTCGAAACGTGTAAGCTTTATTAGTCGAAATGATGGTTATTTAAGCGCGTCTCAACATTCCTACTGTTACAATAAACTGTTACAAAAATACTCGTTCGTAGGCATAAACCACATCATCATTCAAAAATATGGATTTCAAATTATTCATTTTTGCAATGATAATTGCAGCTTCGTCGCGTTTGACCGAAGGACAAGGTATTTAACAAAATATTATAATTGATATTGTAAACCTCTTGAAAAACTGTACACAAGATATAGAGTTTTTAACATATGCTTGATGCTCTATCAGTATGAAACATCGGTAGCTCATGCATCCTTTGTCAAATTTCGAACAAAACATCTATTTTATCTTCAATGCATTGTTTCTTTCCATTAGCATCTGTAAAGGTAGATACTGATACGTGTCTACGTTATTGCGGTGGTGAGTTTTAAAACTAAAAAAAAATTCTACGTTCGTTATGTTGTCATTATTAAATTTATGCAATATTTCTCTATAGATTTGAACAAAGTAATTGAAACAGCAGTAGTGGAATGCGATACAGAGTGCAAAAAAGACAACCTGCTAAGAGCCCTCAAACAAAGATTTGGTAACTCGCTATTTCTATGAGAATAAAAACTTGAACATATAGGTATTTAAAAGTCAATTTTTTATTTTTCAGTGAAGCAATGTCAAAACAAATGCGAAGATAACCGCATACAACTATTTTATAAACATATCTCAGTATATAAACTAAAGTTAGCATTAGTATTATTAAACTCAAAAGCGATTTTTACTAGCTGATATCGTCGATAAACCACATCCATCAAATTGTGTTTTATTGTGCCAAAACGCTACTTATGACCCCGCATTAGGTGTGCTGGGAGATATAGAAATCGAACCAATTGATGAACTTGATTCAGATCCCACAGAAGATTTAGAACCTTGCGAGATATAATATGTTACATTATTCTTCACGCTGAACGCGAATCGTTCCAAGAGTAAATAAATGATTCTATATACTCGTCAATAAATAAAGCTTCATTATCCCCGATTAACGTGAAAAAAATTTTTCTTTCCATCAAAAGATTCACACGATAATGACAGTTAAAATCGAGTCTCACTTTGAATTGCGACCAGAAACTCGTGGGCCACTGCCAGCTGTAGTCGTCGTCGGCGGAGCTGGCATTGCTGCTGGCGTGGCTCTGCGTGTCCAGCCAAAGTGTACGTCCCTCGTCCTCTTTGCCTGCAAAAGAAAGCCAGATGTCATCCAGACGGAAAACGGACAAACAAAGCAAAAAAAAAAAAAAAAAGAAAAAAAACAGACGTCTGCGTGGCAAGTGGCGCGGGTGGATATACATTATACATATATATAATATTTGGGCAATATCGTATATAAGTGGACAGGAACCGGAAGTCCAAAAAAAAAAATACGATTGTGTGTTTTCGGGTCAAGGCGCGCGCGCCATACGTTCGCGAGGGTGTATATATTATTTTCGGGGCTTTCACTCGTCGCCCAGAGACAGGCGATGTTTTTTTTTCTCTTTGTTTTGAGCTTTAAGCAATATACTTTGTTTCGTTTCTATATATATGTATGCATTTGATACGCAAGAGCTAGTTCATCAAATTACTACGTGTCGAAGAATATATATACCATGTTTCTTTGTTCGATGCCGTTATAACACGATAATGCCTAGGCTTCGTCTACTTAAGCTTATTATCAAAATAATTGCATCAATTTGCGTTATACATTTCGCCTAACGTTCTTTCTTTTATTTTATTTTTTTTTACCGAACAACCTCGAATCATCGCTTATTTCCAAAAATTATCAGTCCCAAAATATACGCCCTAAAAAGTCAGTTATTTTTCTCTTTTTTTTTTCGAGGTACATATAGAGACGACGACACAGTAGCAAGCACAGGCAGCGCGCGCAGCTTGAAACCGGCCGGCTTGCAGCAGCTTTCCGAGAGGAGAGAGAGAGAGAAAGAGGAGAGGGTTAGAGCACAGCAGCATCGATCCACCGCCGCGCCGCCATTGCCGGCGACGCTGCCAAGCATTTCCGGCGGCGTCGGAGAGGCCTCTGCACTCTCTCTCTCGCTTTAAAAAAAAATAGGGAGAGAGAGATAGATCGCGGGAACGAACGCTATAAGGAGAGAGTTAGATAATGACAGAAGTAACGTTAGATAACAGGGTGTTGTCGTCGTCGAGCTTGCAAGCTCTCTATTTTTTTTTTGTTCGTTTCAAGGCAAATGGAACGCGTTGAATTTTTGATGATGTCGTGCTTTTATATCGAGTTAACTTTAATCATTTAGAGCTTACTCGATCGATCGATCGTTTTATAGTAGTATCTTATATTCACGTCGCTCTTGATTGCGATGTACATACACCCAATTCTTCATTCGTTTCATTATCGCGTGTTCGAGAAGGTTGTTAATTTGTGAATTCAATTATATTATCGAAACCTTACGGATTTATACATAGCAGTTCTATTCGCGATATCCATTTTCAAAATGACATTGAATGCAGGAATAATTGACGATATAGCGATCGATTAACACGCTTGGAAAAAGAATGATCTCGATTAATTAATTTTTTCCTTCGTACAACAAAACGTTATCGACATTGCCAAGTTGAAATCGCGTAATTGCATCGGTTGTCGAACCGTTCGCTCGCCATCGACAATCGATGAAAAAAACCAATTGCTCGCAAGCTTCGTATTCGCTGTGGCGATGGGAGCGATGTCAATGATCAATGAAAAAAAAAAAAAAGAGAAAGAGAGTGTGTGCGGGAGATAGAAGAGTCGACGCATACCGTTGTGAGTGATGTGATGCTCGTGATAATGGATGAGATGGTCGCAGAGCGGATGCTGGCTTGGATTGAACTCGGGGCGCAGTTCCGGCGGGCAATCGGGCCCCTGTCGCGCGGCTCTCGCTGCCGCAACTATACGCTCGCGAACCTCTTCTGGCCCTTTTATCTGTTCCACTGTCGGAAAACAAAAAAAAAAGTACGTTTAGTTTAGCATAAAAATTTGAAAAAAAAATATAATTTATTATTCGACTCACGTATGAGATCAGCAGGATTGTAATGTGGCAGTAAGGTGAGGCCAATGGTGGAGAAGAACCTGCCGATATTGGCAGTGGATCCGTAGTACGCCACTTGACCGCGACTCAGCAGTAGAAGCTTGTTGAAACTGTGAAACATGCGCGAGCTTGGCTGGTGCACCGTCACCAGGATACTTTTGCCCTCCTGTTCGGCGTATTTTTTCAGTCGAGATATCAATGCCTGAGCCGAATGCGAGTCCAGCCCGCTCGTTGGCTCCTATTAGGTAACAACGATCACACGTTTGTTATAGATTTTATACTTTTTTTTTCTTTATTTAATTCGATGGATGTTGATTGTATACTTACATCGAGTAACATTAACGAGGGATTCGTCAGCAATTCGCATGCTATACTCGTTCGTTTCTTCTCGCCACCCGATAATCCTCGCTTTGTGTAATCTCCAACGACTGCAAACATCATGATTATTATCATTATTATTGTTATTTCGAAGATTGTACCGATAAATTATATCGTTCGACATTTTACGACACGCGCTTTGGAATATATATGTATGTTATATGTAATCGACAAGTTGTCATCGTACATGCAAATATCATTGACAATCGTTAATCATCGCGACGTTTACGAGCCTATTGAAAATTTTCATTGTCGCGCTAATACTTGATGAAAATATTCATGTCCACGCAACCTTATTTACGTTGATTGTTTTCAACGAATATTTTTTTTCAATGTATATATATGGCCAATTCCACGAAAAAACTGCAGTAATTTGGTAGCGTTTTTTCAAAAATTCAAACTGAGGGTGCGCTCTCAATTTTAGGGTTTACGGCTCTACGAAGCATCAACAATTTCGCAATCCTCTTGTCCATCCTCTCCTTTGATGTGATACCCCTTTTTTTACTTGTGACAGTGTTAAAATCACGCGAGAACTCTGGCATCGATAAAA
>JAWWMK010000008.1:11760836-11800427 GCA_035047105.1 Galeopsomyia nigrocyanea | reverse complement strand
TATTATTTTTTGACCGTTTTAAGACTTCTAAGTCCAAAAAAAAGGGTGTCACAAGATTACGCGGCGTGGGGCACTAGCGTTTTTAGGTTCTATTAGTATTGTAGATTGAGAAAATATAATAATTTCGAGCGTACCCCCGAGTTTTTAATTTGCCAAAACCCGAACGAATTTATGGCAGTTTTTTGTAAAATTGGCCATATACGTTGGAGCCGTGAGGTCATTGACTTTTATCTTTTTCTTATAGAAGCACAACAAATTGCGGAGATGCCGATCGTTCGTCACTGAGATTTCGATTGTTCTGTTTGCGCCTCGTGCGGCGAAGAGGAAAAACAAAATATTGAGGCTTTTTGAACGACGACGACGATGATGATGATGATGATGATGATGATCATCATCATCATCATCATCGGGAGAAAACTGGTATTAATGGCGAACGATTGCGTATTATTAGACTCGGAGAAGCTACGCGCGCGCGCGCAAGAGCGACCTTGTCAATTATAAAGCTCTCTCATTGAGATCAATAAAAGCGAAATTCTAGGCGCCAATAAAAAAAAAGAAAGAAAGAAACTTTTTTTTTTTGACGAACCTGGGAGCATTGATGATCGGACGTCCCATTGCCCGCTGCTGCTGGCGCTTCTCGTTGCTTGGCAGGCGCAGGTAGTCTTGGTCGCCGAGAAGGAACAGATCCTTTGAAATAATCATGTCCGCTGCCGCCTTAGCGACACACCCTTTTTTCCTCCTTCCTACTCCAAAATCTTCCGTGTTTCTCTATCTTCGTCGTTCTTTTTTTTTTTTTTTGCGCTTTACTCCCTTCGACGACAAATCCACGCGCGGTGGGCTCGCTGCTGTCTTCCGAACAACACACTCTTTTATTTCTTTTTTTTTTTTTTTGGGTTTCCGCGATCGAGGGCAGCGAAACGAAACGAAAGGAAAAGAGAAAACGAAAAATAAAAAATGAAGAAAAAGAAAAAAAACTAGGAGCCGCGTTTGCTCCCCACCTGCTTCTGCTGCTGTTTGCCTAGCATATTATATATTTTTTCTTCTTCTGTATTTAGAGACGTGATTCTCTTTCTCTCTTCTTTTTTCTTTTATATACTCGAGCGCGACAACACAACACACGAACACACTATGTGGTAATTATTATCTATCTTCCAAGAAGCCGCCAACAAACAAACAAACAAACAACTTCTTGCTTTTTTTATTTCTTCTTGTTTCTGGCAGTGGTAACTTTGCGTTCAATGGTAAGCTGTGATAAGAAATTCGGCTATCCTTGCCGACGACGACGACGACGACGACGACGCTGCTGCTGTCAGTCTCGCAAGTTTTAACGATAACTGGCCAAGCATCGTTGTAAAGCTCACTTTCTCTCTCTCTCTCTCTTTCTCTCTGTAAACAGAAAAATGCATATATATGTCGTTAGTTTTTTTTTTTTCGTTCGTAAGACGATGCGTGTGTATTCTTAATGGATGCTTTATCGGGCGCATATAAGGTTCGTTGACCTTTATATCGAATGCGCGTGCATTTCGTTTCGAGATTATAACAATGCACGTTTTCGGGTTTTTTTTTTCTTTTCTTTATTCGATCGACGAATATAAGGTTCGTATATATGCATGGGCTTTTCGAGATATATAAAAGTACGTTCAACTCTCTGCGGCTGTTAATAAAAATAAAACGCGCTGTTTCGAACAACACACACACACACACTTGGTTTGGCATAGCGCGAGCTTATATATCACAGACGCGAGATAGGCTCGGTGTGTCTTTGCTTTTACCGATAAATCAATTCAGCAAAACGACGATGTATAGTTATATATAGTGTAGAACGAACGATCGATAACTTCCCTTCCGTTTTTTTTTTCTTCTTCAAATGTATCGGAATAAAATAATACTTGTGTGTAAATCCGACCTGTATACTTTTTACGATGTAAATATCTGGTTCGAAAAAAAAAATTTTCTATTTTTTTTTACTCTCTCTTTCTTACGTCACGCACTTATAAGGCATATCGCGACAAGTAGTTTTATAACAGACAGATAGTCGAACAAACGCCGACACACATAATACACACATACTATACACACAGAGAGACAGACGGACAGACAAGAGAGTGAGAGCCACGCAGGTATGAATATTCAGTCGACCGTATCGCTTATATACACACACACACACACCGCATTATATATATATATACACACTCTCGCGCGACTTTAAGTCAGAGAGTGCAGACACAAAGAATCGAGAAAAAAGAAGAAAAAACGGAAAAAGCTCCATTTCCAAACGTTGCGTGCCCAATGTTTAATGTTTAACCGGCCGAATCCAAATGATGCAGCGAAGATTTTTTTTAAGCGAGTGTGAAAAAAGTTATCGCTTTTTTTTGGTAAAAAAAACAAACAAAAAAAAAAACGCGTCGGAACCGTGCGCGCGAGACTAGTTCAGCTGATAATTCTCTCGTTATCACTCGCTATACACACTCTCTCTCTCAGTCTCTGTCTCTCTCTCTCTCTCTCTCTCTCTCTCTCTCTCTCTCTCTCTCTCTTGTTGAAGGCACAAAGAGTCGTGCGATAATGTTAATGACACTGACATTGCATTATTGAGCGAACTCTCGCATCCAAATCGGCTTCGGGCAAGAAAGAGATAGATTTCTTATCACGTCTCCCTCGCGACAGAAACACACAGCACGCACATCACACACACACACACACAGCACACGCACACATATCGCGGAAAGTAGACTAACGCGAACAAGTATATATAAGAAAATACAAGATTCGCTACTATACTGCTGCTGCTGCAGAAGAGGGAGATCAGCTGATCTAACGCATCTAATCGCCGAGCAAAACAAACACACACTTACACACGCACACACCGGTAACTGTTCTCTCTCTCTCTCTCTCGCTGCCACTGCTGCTTCGTGTCTCGATAGCCTAGTAACTGCAGCAAGCAAGCGCAGCAGCAGCAGCAGCAGAGCAGCTCTCCTTTCCCTTTCAACGCATGCGCCCGGCACAATTGCAACAAGCAGTATATAGCTGCCTGCTGCTGCAGTATATAAAGTGCATGCAGCCTCCGATATATATGTGTGTGTATTTTCTCTCTCTTTCGCGAGAAAAAAATATAGAAAACTCACCTGTCTTATCCGTCGCTGATGATGATGATGATGATGATCGTTCAATTCACGACTTTATGAGCATCGCTCCGCGCACAATGTAAATAATACACGACGAAAAAAAAAAACGAAAAAAAAAAAGAAGAAAAAAAAAATTAAAGAAACAGCACACACGCGAGTATAGGTGGAAAAAAACAAGAAAAACAGTACTACGATCTGACGTGCGAACGATCATCGATCGATATCATTGCTGTTTTTATTCTTATTCTTCTTTTTCTTCTTCTGGCAAAGTTCGATTTTATTCGATTGAACAACAATTAGGGTGCCGTGCGATTATTATTATCATTAAAAAAAAACCAACAACAACAACAACAACAAGGCAGAGAGTACGATGGTATTACATATGTATATATAGAAAGAGAGGAGAGGGGAAAGAGACCCGTGTGTATTTTATATATATATTAAAAATCGTCGTGGTCGCCAGCGACGCGGCACTTACGGCGCTCGGACGCAGACTGACTTGCATCGGCTCGCTATAGCTCCGCGCTCGCGCCCGCCTGCCTCGAGAGAGCAGCAGAGAAACTGAGAGAGAGAGAGACTCTCCCGCGGGGGCCCCGCCGCCGAACCGAACGCAGAGCGGCTCTTGTCTGTATACACTCTACGTGTGTGTGTGTTAGGGCGCACTCGCGACATATACATATATACATATACACATGCAGACGAACAAGCTCTCTCTCTCTCTCTCTCAGTGCTGCAGCGCCGCGCCACGGGAAAAGCGAGGGAGTTTATAACATCGCCGGATATGCAGCAGCTGCCGCCGCCGCCTGTGCAATATACATGCATATATATAGCTATATAACCAAGCCAGACCCCTACTATCCGTTTTATACTTGTGTGTGTACGGTAGACACTTACCGATATATATATATACATATACATACATATATTATATGTGTGTGTGCAGTATGCTACTGCTGCTGGTGCACTCGATCTGTAGATGGGAAAGGTGCGCGCAAGCGCAGGAAAATTTAGTTTGTTATTGCCGGCCGGCGAGAGAGAGAGAGAGAGAGCTTTTGCGCTGCTGCTGCTGCTGCTGTGGTGCCGGGGACAGCTCGCTCTGCAAGCTCTCGAGCATTGATTTTTCCCTCCCCTCTCTCTCTCTTTCACTCTCAGCGGATTTTGTTGTTTGTTGAAAATGCAAAATTTTATCGTTGGATCTTTTCGAGAATCAAACATTTATGTATATAGTTTTATAATGTTGAAATGAGCTTTCGAATGAGCTTTTCCAAAGGGTGCATAGAAAATCGATATAGGCGTTCTCTGTTTTATTCTATACTGATCGTTTTGTTTTTGTATTCTATACTGATATTTCATCTAAATTTTGTCGAACATATATTATATATACTGTAACGTTACAAAGCGCTATTATTGATTTCTTCGTGACTGAAGTAACTCGCCTCTGGGTTTCTTCGTATTATACTCGTTATCGTCGTATTTATTCAAAAGGATTTCGACGAGAATCCAAATAAAATCCAAGAGCCTTGCATATATACATGCACTCGCATTATATGCAAGTGCATAAACATATACTGTCCTTACACAACGGAGAGCTCTGCGATCAGCTGCATCACATGAATGCAATCTTTCAATGATCTCATCATCATCATCATACACGTACACAGCACTATCTCTCTCTCAAACCGAATAATTCAATAGCCACACACTATATATCTGCTGCAATATTCTCTTCCGTTTGGACAATCGATCGCCGCAAGTCGACGACGACGACGACGTCTTGAGATATAATTAGGGCACTAGGCGTTGTTGAACCCTCTGTATCACGACAGAAGCTCTCGCAGAATTCTCTTTCTCTTTTTTTCTCTCGGTGCAAGGAAGAAGAAAGCGCATCGGTTCCGCAATCAGACGAATAAAAGACAAGCCGTGTATATCATACAATTAAGTAATTGTACCCCCTTGAACTACTTCGCATATCTTATATATATACACACATACACATACACACAACGAACACGCTTATGGGTTTTTCTTTAATCCATATTATTTTGGAGACGGATTTCTTCGGAATTTTATAGCCGCGTAATACGGCGACGCGGGTTTGTTGAACCCCTTTATTTTGACGAAAACAAGTCAATTTATATATAGATGAATTTTTATTATTATTAGCGTTATGTATAGTTGTTTCGTTGACGAGATGTATCGCAGAATATTATTGCATTATTTATCGTAGCAGCTCGAGTATGCCACGCGTTTTGTCATAACAAAGCTGCTGGAATTTCAGTTTTTTTAAACGCGTTTTGGATTCCTATATGACGTTTTGAAGAAAGGCCCGCCTTACTCGCTGTGTGTGCGTATACGTGTGCTTTTCGTTATTTACTGTTACCTCGTATAACTGACAGCTTATAGCGTTATAATACTTTGATTAATGGATTCTATATTCGTGACTATTATATGTTCCTCGTGTCGTGAGATTTTTATTTTTTAACTTTGATATTTAGAACGAATATCTGTAAACTCGCATTTTATTTCGATTTTTATTTTTATTACAAAAAGCTGTCCGTTACGTTAAGCATCAAACTCGCAGACTATAAAACATCCACATCCTCGAAACTCTAATTCCCCGGAAAATTGTCCATATACACAAGTAAAAAAAAAAAAAAAGAAGAAAAAAAAAACAAAAAATGAAGAAGTCTATCCCAAAGATAGAGGCAGGCAGACTTTACAGACACATGCAAATGCATCACTGCTGCAAAAGTTGCGGGCTTGAGAGAGAGAGTGTCTGCGGGGCGGATGCTAGATATACCGAGTATAGAACAGAGGTTCTTGAACCTCCTAGCGTTATAAAGCTGCTGCTGCTGCTCATGCTTGTGATGTGAGCGCGCGAGAGCAAAAGATGATCGTACTACTGTTATAATGTTGACGGGGGGGGAACCCCCCTTATGGTCAATATAGAAAGATGAAGTGTAAGTTCGAAATTATACGATCGTTAACGTATCGTTTGTGACAGTTAGATGAAGGCGCGTGTTTTTTTTTTTAAATTAGTTTGATGTTAGAAAATCTAGCGCAAAATATATATTTGTGTATATACTGCAGAAAATGAGAAAAAAAAATCGACCTTGCGATATTGTATGTGTGTGTCACGATTACGGCATTGTTTGCGGGTATTATAGAACGAAAAAAAAATAAAAAAATAAAATAAAATCTGTTGAACGCGAGGTTGACCTGTTCTACTGGCTGAGCAACTATATGTATGTATATATATATATATCGTAATCGTGTGATTTGATCTGTCGTTTTTAACAGATCAATATATATGTCAATTTTCATTTAATGCATCGTTTGAGGTTTCGATGTAGTATCATCGAACAATTACCGTTTCATCTTTGTATCTTCAATGAAGAATAAGATTCTCGTCTCAAACTCGATTCAAAATGCCTCCACACACCATTAAAAAAAAATTCTTTTCTTCTGACACGCAAGATTCCCGTGCGCTCGCTCGCATGTATATATAAAAGCCGATTTCTTCGTACGTCCTTGAAGTTCACGGCCAATAAAATCGCATACAGCACACGAGCTCACTCGCAAAAGAGAGAGAGAGAGAGAGCTTTAACGGAACGAGGTTTTCGGGGCGGCGCGTGCACGGGCTCCTTTTCGGCTGTCGAACTCTCCATGTGTGTGTATATATGCGTGTATATTAAAGCCTGCCCGAGAACACTTTACATTCTTTATATCAGACGATGTTTATTTTTTTTTATTTTTGACACGCGAAAATTGATTGCGTCATCGCGTTTAAGTTTTTGCGGTTGCTTCGCGAAGTTTGAAAATTGAATTATTCTTGGATTTGGATTGATGGACATTATTGTAAGATTGAGTTTTTTTTTTGAGCAATTGATATTTTAAAAGAGAATGCATCAAGAGTTGCGATGTATGAACTTTTTTTTTAACGACGGTAATAAAAACCGCCTTCGGTTGAGATCGTATCGTAAAGGATTGCATTGCATTGAGAATAACGATGAACGCGTTACACGGCTCTTTGAAATATCAACAAGGTAATTATTTTCGAAAGGCATCACATCTCGAAATCACAAAGTCCAAAAAGAAAAAATGAAATCGTCGATTATCCGAAAAATATTCGTTTGTAAAAAATAAATAAAATAAATAAAAAACAATCTAACGTCGAAGAATTATTACTCAGTCTCGTATGCAAGCGGCGCGTTTTCCGGTCGATTTGACGCGACGTATAGGCGAATATACATACACACATGCATGTATATATACGTCGTCGTCGCCGGTGAACGCATAGCAGGAAATGCAATTATCGTATTCCCGCTCTCTCTCTCCCCTCTTTTTTTTCATTTTTTTTTTCACTCTCGTCGTCGTCGTCGTCGCCTGCCTACTGCTACTGCACACCCTCGCTCTCATTACCTTGTTCGCACTCCCTTTCGAGATGCTGCAGCATGCATGTTGCGTTTATATTATACAGCGAAGGCTTTTTTTTTCCCGCAAGCGTTTGTCGCGCTTTGCGTGAATTCTTTTTTTTTTTTTTTCTCTAACCAAAGTGCGAGCGATAAGTTTGTTATACTTCGTGTTGATTTTGTATAACAGAATTTTTTTTTTTCGTTGAATGATTTACTTCGTGTACAATTTTATTTTTGAAATGTTAAAAAACAACGAATTTATTTGAAAAAAAAAATCAAGACAGTAATTATTAATCATTTCTCTATAAATATACTACAATATGAGTTTCTCTCATCTCATCAAGATCTCCCATTTCGAATTTCTCCTTAGAAAATTGAGAACGCTACTCTATCAATTTCCAATTTTTTCTTTTTTTTTTAAATTTTTCTCGCTCGACAGCAACCCGTTTAAAACAGCTTCTATAAAAGTCAATGAAGATGAGGTACGTCTTAATAAAGAGTAAACGTCTCATTACGCGAGCGGCGTTCATGTATATATACGCAAACCCCTTAGAACCCATGGGTAGAAGAGAAAAGAGCAACATCCTGCTTGAAATTGAGTTCTCAATTAATCCTGCGCAAATTGTTTCGTGAACGCAACTTTTTTTTTTTTAATTCAAGCGCATACTTTATCGTCGATAAACCAATTACGCGTATCGACTTTGTTTGCAAATAATGTTATCTGTAGTCAGCGAAATCGTCGGATATCGTTTTAACGTCGATAATCCTGCTGATTTTGAGGTCATTATTGGATAAATTGATAACCGAACCTCATATCATCACTTGTATATGCTAGGTAATCGTTGTTCGTTTTATAAGTTCGCTCGTATTCCGTTAAATCGACTTTGCTGTATTAGGTGAATTTCATTACTAAAATTTTTTTTAAGACTTCAATAATTGCTGGTGTAGGCTCGAGCTGGATTTCAAACGCAACTCGTTTTTAGAAGCTATAAAGAAACAGGTCAATTACAATCATATCGCTGCAAAATTATCAACATTGCGAATGCAGCTATAATCGTTTACTTTTTTTTTTTATTTAATAACGTGTGATTTCGTTTCGAGCGAGAGAAAGAACAAAAAAAGCTAATCAATTTAATTACTTCAAAAAATACAACTTCCTTATTCAATCTAATCTGAAGATGGTTTTTTTTCACACGAAACTCTTTCCATTTCATAAATTATCCAAGCTCCCGAAATAAATCGTACTTAGCACATAGAATTCCCGATAAATAAGTAGGTCGTTAAATTAAAAAAAAGTACAAAGTTAAAAAAAAAAAAACACCATAAAGCCGCAATAATTTGAGCACTGGCGATTATTTGACCCTCGTTTTACTCGCGAGATAGGTACCGGCTTACGAGTCGAGTGCTTCAAATGACGCTCATGAAACTTGAATGAATACGCTTCGCGCACGTGATACACCCGGCAGCCACTGGACGACACTTTTCAGTGTGCAAGCCGACGTTGAATGTTTTTCAAACTTCCGAATCAAACAAGCTTTTTCTTTTTCGTATTTCTCGCAAAATACGATATTTTTCATTTATTCATAAAAAAAATAAATGTATAAATTTAAACGCATGTAGAAAATCGAAGAAGCATATGCTACAAGGGGGGAGGGAGGAGTTGTGTGTACAGGCGCCGCGCAGTCAAAGTATAACAAGTGCAACCGGGTGGTGCGGCGCGCCTAAGGTTATCGGCTTTCTCCCGCGTACTCCACCTTATCAGCGCGCACTTGCATGTGCCAACGATAAGAATGTTAATTTCTCCCGTCTCCCTCTTTCTTTCCTGGATTCGCGCGCGCGCGCAGTTAATGTATAGTAGCACAGACAAAAACATTCAGACTGACTGTGTTGGCGTCCTCGTTTTGCAAAAATAATAATAAAAAAAAGATGACGTCTTTTGCGATTTGGGCGTATATCATCAATCGCTAAATGATTTATCGATGTAACGTTTGCTCTGTGTAGGTCATGAGAATGTTTTCTGAAAAGAGTCGACGATAAATGCAAAAAAAGAAAGAAAAAATTGTTGCTTCTTAGAAAATTGTTTCTCGACGATTTATTTTATAAACCCTGCTTGTCTTTTCACTACTACACTAGTGTATATACAGAACCTTACTTGTAACAGCAGTTAGAGAGCTTCGTCCGACACTGCGTTTCACAATTATGCTAATAATAGTCATTTAAAGAACAAGAACGAGAGAGAAGAAAAAAAAAACAGAGCAGTAAGCGTCAAGGCAGAGCGCATGTGAAAGAGCCATTCATATACGTATGTGTATATACGATGAGCGATGTATGATAATTAGTCATCGTAATCTAGGCAGTCCTCGTCGAAATCTTCCCAGTCGTGATAGCGACCCGAGTCCAAACCTAGATTCTCGTCGCCTTCCGATAGTAACTCAATTATAGCGCTAGAAAAGTGAAGAAATAAATCATTAGTAGAGCGATATTGTTACGATTCATATAAAAATCTATTTTTCTCATTCATTTACTTCAGGATGTTTCCTTCGTGCCCGTTCCAAGTTACCGTTCCCGGGTGAGTGATTTTGTATTCCAACAAACTGTCCAGTTGTTCGTGTAGTTTCTGAAAAAAAAAATTTTTTTCAACGCTTCACATTTCAAACTTTCTTTTTTTTACAAGTGTATTTCTTATTAATACCTGGATTATTTGAGCGGTACCATGCTCGCACACGAAAGATAAATTATTGGCCACGGTAATGACGCTCTTGCCGTGCTTATCGCCTGTAATTAACAAATATTTTCGTCAAACAACAAGCATAAGAAAATTGATCCGTTATACAAACCTAAAGAACTAGTCGGAGATGCGAAGAGTAAGGCAACGGGACTGACGCAAGTCGTGTCGAACAAATAGATGCCCGTAGATTTCCTCTTCAAAAAATAAGTTAAATATGGACTAGGAAAGGAATGTACTTTTTCGTTGATACTAGCTGGATGCACTTTCACCAATTCTTTCTCCGTGGTTACAGCTCTGACGCCCTTTGCCGAAGCCCGTCTGAAAAGAAAACAAAAAACACCACAATAAGAAAAACAAAAAGAAAAAAAGTGGTAACGTACGCGCTCGATCGACGAAAGAACGACACGATGAATTATAAAATAGCTTACTTCACGATAGCTATATTTGGATACAATCCAGCGCAGACGATCGCCTTAATGAGCGACTTATTATGCGAGTTCCTGTTGGCTGAATCGTCTCGCGGATTGTCATTGCGTAAAAACTTCATTTCGCACAAATAGCGAGCGAACTGCTGCTTCATGTCGGACAACAATTTGAGCGTATTATAGGAGAGAAAATACTCCCGGCAGAAGTAGTATGCGCCACCGCGATTGTTTAGTTCCTCGAAGCGATGCAAGGCTTCAGCCAAGGCTATGTGGTCGCTGAACTGATTCAAGCCGAGCTCCGATTTCTTGCGACGCGCTTCCTCCTCTTTGCCCAGAGGACAGTAGAATGCGTCTTTGAACGACAGACTCGCCGCGATTGCGAAAATTGGCTCGATGCATGAAAACATCGCCGCCCATAGAATCATCTTTCCTGTGAAAGAACATTATATCCGAGAGTAATGAACGTGAAATTATAAAAGTAAAAAAAAAATTAATGTCGTACCTGTTCGAGGATCTAGAGGCAAATGAGCCAAGTGGTAACCTAATGGGGTCAAATTTTCCGTCTCGTCGAGTGCATTCAGTTGCAATAACAAATCTAACGAGAGCGATATCGCTTTGGGATCCGGTGGATCCATAACTGTCGACAAAAATTCTGCCGCTTTTCCTATCTGCAAGATTTTCACTTGCAGTATGACTTCTTCCAAGCGAGTTCTAAGCATCTCTGGCAATGGATAACGATCGAATGTGTTCCCGCGAGCTTTCGTATACAAATGGTAACATATTCCAGGTTGTACTCTGAAAGTATTAGAATTATTATTTTCAACTGCGCGTACATGAATAACGTCGTTGTATCCAAATCAAAATAATACCTTCCAGCTCGTCCTTTGCGTTGCTTAGCATTGGCCTCGCTTTCCCACTCAGCATCCAATGTTTGCATGTTATTCTCTACATCAAAGTTTGATAGCTTTGTTTTACCGCAATCGATGACGTACACGACATCCTCAATCGTAATTGACGTTTCAGCGATAACTGTTGCGATTATTATTTTACGAACATCAGGCGGTGGTACCACAAAAATTTGCTTTTGATCGGCAGTTGGCATTCTGGAGTGTAGTGGATAAATAATGCATTTATCTGAAACAAAAATATTAAAGGAAGATGTAGAAAGAAAAAAACGATTAGTTATGTTTTTTTAATGAAAAAAAAATCGTTTACTCGGCGGAAAGCTGCCGCTGTCTATCATCATCCTATTCAATTTCGAAATATCCTGCATACCCGGCAAGAAAATCAATATCGCTCCGGGATCCTTTGTTAAACAAATATGCTTTGTTAGTTCGATAATAAGATCCAATGATAAGTCTTCACTCTTTGGGTTCTGTATTTGTTTTAATACGTGTTCTGGATAACTTTTCTGTAAATAAGCAAACATAAGCATTGTAATAAACAAACATAAGCATTCGCTCAGGAGATTACTTTTTGCAGCCTACCAAAGATTCTAAATGACGCACGTATGGCCCAATCATCTCTTCGAACGCATTAAATTTCTCAATAGCTGCTCTGCGTTTCTTTAAACCTTTCCTTTTTTGGCTTGGCGGTACAGATTCCGGAAATTGAAACCTAATTGACAAACATTTAATTCATATTGTTTATCCACACAAATGATTCAGGGCAAAAAGTCGATGACACACCTTGTTAAAGCAATAACATCTTCTAAATAAAATTCTTCTACAGGATAAGTGAATCCAGGTATGTGTATCATTGGACAATTGGCATAGTATTTCGAAAATTGTTCAGAATTTAATGTGGCACTCATCAAGATAACTTTCAAATCAGGTCTCTGCAAAAATTCAAGATTTTTAATAACATAAATCAACACTGGTAAAATAATTACAAGTTTATTACCCTAGGAATAATTTGCTTCAATAAAGTTATTATAAAATCACTCTGTGTACTTCTTTCGTGAATTTCGTCCAAAATAATATGCGAATAATTTCTGAGAGCTGGATCCATTTGCATGAATTGCAATAACATTCCAGTGGTGCAAAATACAATACTTCCATATGGCCTGGCTGGCACTCTTTTTTTAAATAAAAATATTAATAGATTAATTCATGGTTCACTCAAATGTTTATAAATTGAATAGTATTAATATGAATTCTGCTTAGTATTCAGTCTGAAGCAATGATTGTGCAAATTAAAACAACAATTTGCATATTCTAATCAACTCACTTTTCTAATCGAATATGAAATCCTACTGAACCTCCCAAACGGTCTGCTCTTTCGGCAGCCACTCTTTCAGCAACTGATATTGCTGATATCCTTCTTGGTTGGGTGCAAGCAATGCATGTAGTGCTACCTCTGCCACATTCAATTTCATAATCTAGTATAAATTGAGCTACTTGTGTTGTCTTACCACAACCTACAAGTTTAAAAAAAATATATTTTTATGGATCACACTTAAAATTCATGTGAATAAACATATTATTACCTGTTTCTCCACTGATAAGTATAACTTGGTTATGCTTAATTAAATCCAAAATTTCTCTTCTCTTTTCATATGATGGTAACTTTATTCGAAATTCAAGCATTTTCCTATATTGATTAGAAGATTTTTGTCTATTTAATTCATCTAACAATTTGATATCTGTGTTCTCATCCCTTCGCAATTTGGGTGGCAAAGTTAAAGCTCTATTCAGATTGTCTTGTAAATTTCCACTAATGATATTCAAAAATTTTTTTTTGAACTGGGAATCATTAATATGATTATATCTAGATTCAAAATATTCTTGTTCATCTTCATGTTTCATGTGAAAGCCTTTATCAAACGAACTTCTTGGAGTTTCAATCAAATCCCTAATTCTCCTTTCTGTATAAGGCTTCAATTGTATTGGCATTGCATCTGTTTTTTTTCTGTTTTCAACTTTCTCTTTCTTTGTCTGTTTATTCCTATAATAAAGGCCAATTTCCTTTCCTTTGAGCCATGGGGGATGACCACCTCGACCACCTCGGCCACCTCTTTGAGAATGACCTGAGGACATTCCTGAACTTTCCGGGTCTTGGCTAAATCCTATTCACAAAAAATGTCAATATGAGTTTTTATTACTAATACTGTTGTTATATTAAAATATAATTTCCAAATAAATCATTGAAGATGTATAAATTAATTTTTATAAACAATTTTGTATATTAGAATGATCTGTACCTGATTTTTCATTTCTCCATGAATGTCCATGTCGTGATCCAGAACCTCTGTGACGATGAGACATTTTTCCAGATATTTCTTGAAATTCCAGTGGACAATTTAAAAGTCTAAAAGTAAAATAAACTTCTAATTTCAAAAGTTTGATGAATAATGATAAGTACGAAACATAACCTACCGCGAATTGAAACTCTTTTTCACAAACTCATGCAATGTTAATTTTTGTTTGTCATGAAAAATGACATTCGACCTAATGACCTATGACACTTCTCAATTCGCTTCTCTACATGCTTTAAAAAACCTGTTGATGCTCGTGCCAATGATTTTGTTTTTATACTCTCTGCTTAAGAGCTTATAACGACTGAAATCATGTAAACATTGGCGATGCCGTCAGTGAGAACACTTACTTTGGTATTTTCAACGTTCTAAAATAAACGTTAATGGATAATTTGAATTTTTATACCGTTTCACAGATTTTGCTTTGGCACGATCAACTATTTTTTCTTTATTTCAAATATCTGCAATAATAGCGAAAAAGAGAGATAACGTGGGATACCTCGACAGCGGATTATATCTCACCACTACTACGATCGCCTACGTATACAGGAACGGAGCAAGACAGCAGAGTGCCCTGAGCAGCAAAATAGTAAAACTGAGATTTTTCTAATAAATATTGCGTTTTATTCGCGAAAATATTTTACTCTAAATTAACGTGTCAACCATAATTTGCTATTTCTTAAAATTAAAAGAGATAAAATACGAAAAAATAAAAAAAATTCTCAGGGCAACAACAGCTAGAGCCAGAGATGTGCATCGTGGTGTTTTGAAGAAGGAGCAGTCAGCAGCCTAGTACATAGTAGAGGCAGTAAAGACGGAGTAAAGGCTGCAAGCTGGTGTTCGTGTTCTCCTTCCTTGTCTCTCTCTCTCTCTCTCTCTCGCGCACGCAAATGATGCAAAGCCTCAGATAGGATAGGCGCGGATGGAAAAAAAAGTGTCGTGATTCGTGATCGCCAGGCGCCAATATAGCAAACAACTCGTAAAGGTTTCCCTGCTGCACGTATGGCTGTCATCGGGTCGTCGAGAGTTACTTTGCACGCATAGAAGATCATCCACATCTCCTTATTATTATGAACTGCTGCACGCTTGTCTTACGGGGATCATCCAAGGTGTTCGGGAGCAGCAGCCAGAAGCCGCAGCGGTGAATGTGTCAGTGATTTATGTGCTCGTTTCGCTAGCATGCTAATTGGGTTTTTAGTGCATCGCCGAGGTTTTCGTGTTGTTTATCCTTGGCCTGTGTGTATATGTGCAGCGTGTGTCGCTTTATTTTTTTTCTTTCTTCGGAGCTAATTTGCTCTCTTGGAGTTTGATGAGAGTTGCAAGATGATTCCATAGTCGCAACTGTGTATGGAATATATGTACACAGCACTTTGTGTTTACAATCATTTGGTACAGATGCACTGCTCAGACATGTGATGACCCTATTCTTTGTTACTTGCTCCAAGTGTCATTTGGAAAATTTGTATAGTTCCTTCTATAAAATGCATGCTATTTGTAATTATCTTTTTCCTTTTTTTTCTTGCATTTTTTTATTTCAATAATCTTGAGCGTAAAAACAATTGGATGTATCGTTACACAATGCCTTTAATAAGTTGCATGATATGAATCTACCAGAGCAATTGAAAAATTATCAACTCATGCCAATCAAAACAATTACTGCACTGCGTTATTTAGCTTTGACGTGATTGTTGCTTTAACAGTATTTGAGCAAACATTCATTTGTTTTTAGCTAGCAGCTATTGATGTTGAGAGAAATTTCGAAACTCTAAATAATAGAAATTATATTTTGTAGATAAAAGAAAGCACATTGGCTGCAGAGTTTTCGGGATGACTATTGTCCTCTCGTGTGACGAATCAACTTTGGTGTCAGTGTGATGGGTTTGGCGGCAACCCTAACGCTATGGATCTTAACCTGGAGCTACCTACTGAGGGGCACACTATTAGCCCCTCAGGCATCAGCCAAGCAAGTACCATGCGACAAGACCAGGAAAATTTTTACAGAATCCTGGGGTGCCATCAGCGATGGGCCCAAGGGCTCAAACTACACCCAGGACTCGCACTGCGAGTGGCTGATCAAAGGTATTCCATTGTTTCCTGTACTTTTGTGATTAAGGTTAATAAATATAAAACTAACTTTAAAAACTTTATTTATCCAGCCAACAGCAGTCGGCAGTTCATCACTTTGAGTTTTCGAACAATGGGAACAGAATGCAGCTATGATTATGTATTTGTTTACGATGGGGATTCATTTAGATCTCCTCTATTGGGCAGCTTTAGCGGGAAAACCGAGCCCCAACAAGTGACAGCCTCGTCGGGATTTGTTAGTATACATTTTTTAAATATATATGCTTTTGAGATGCATTTTTCTCAGAAAATTGATAATGAAATGTATTGTTCATTTTGCAGATGTTAATTTTATTGTATAGTGACACTAATTACGTCTTGGACGGTTTTCACGCTGAATTTTCCGTTACGGACTGTCCAAACAATTGTACAAATCATGGAAAATGTATAAATAACACTTGTTTTTGTGAAAACGATTGGGGCGGGAAAGACTGTGCAAGGCCACTTTGTCCAAATAATTGTGGTGCCGGAGGAATTTGTGGATTAAAGCAATGTCAGTGCCATAGTGGATATTCTGGACAGTCGTGTTCACTCCATAAAACTCATCCTGAAGGAAATAGGTTTGTAAAACAGTGATGTAAAATATCTAAAATATCTGTCAAAGAAATTTAAAAATACCTGTCTTCTTTTTAATTTTCAGGTGGCATTGGCTTTCACATTCCGAGAGTGGAATGACCCCTAGAGCTGCTCACACTGCTGTTTACATAAGTGAAACCGACTCCGTATACGTTTTTGGAGGGTATAATCTCAATTACATATTAAGTGACTTGGAGATCTATCGCTTTTCTACAAGTCAATGGGAAGACGATTATGGTACAGTTCTAGGTAAGATTCAATGCAAAGCAATCCTCGATATTTACCATTCAATCTTCAATCAAATACTCATTATTTCTTATGGTTTTTAGAAGGATCTTCTGCAGCGGAATATTTAGATCCAATGTTGATTGCCAGCGAATTGGAACACATTGGAGCAGGCGCCCACGAGCAATACGGGCTTCCAACGTCGATATTCTGGAAATTGCTGGCTAGATATTCGCTATTAAATTTCAAGGAAAATAACACGTCTCCACATCGGGATAAGAGTCACGACGGCATTCAGTATGGCTGGCGAGAACCAAAACCACCAGACCATAGAGATAGAGATAGAAAATTGCAACAGCATGTAATAAAAAATAATGACACTACTGACAATCAAGAAAGAAAGAAACACACGAGAAGAATCAGACCGTCGACGCATACAAGGTAATTATTCATCAGCCAAAGTTAACGACGTGCATATGAAGCAATTTTGTTTGTGTATTGCTAAATTTTATTGCAATTTTAGACATCGAAGAAGCTCGGACAATGATGTACATTATAAGCAGCGGCACGTTACTAGTATTGACGAAAGTACTGATTGGGAAGATCGAGTTCTGGAAACTCCCATGGAAGAGAATGCTTTTTTGCAAGACATATTGGAACCTCAAATTACGACTCAGTTCGCCATGAACGATGACGTGACAGAACCGAACATTGAGGAACTCGTTAAACCGTCTCCGAGATACGGGCATGCAGCATGTAAATACGAAGGTACATTTAATTTCATAAAATTCTTGAAAAGTAATTAGTTCAAAATTGTAGAACTCAAAGTTTGATTATTATGAATAGGAGGTTTCGTGATCTACGGTGGAAAAGTGGAAGACGGATCTCTTTCCAACGAACTATGGTACTACAACGTAAACAAAACATCATGGTCGTTACGCGCTAAAAATTCACCATTCTATCCTCCAAGACTAACCCGTCATACACTGACGCTAGCCGAAGAGTACATTTATTTGTTTGGAGGTAGCACCGTAGACGGAGAATTTTCTTCAAGCTTGTATAGAATAAAATTAAATCTGAGTAAGTTGAGTTTCGAAAACTTTGTCATATTCAATTTTCATCGATTAATTATTAAATATATTTAACAGCTGACTCAACGGCAAGTACTGAAAAATGGCAAGAAGTCCGACCAAGAGGTGGGAAAGAATTGGACGTGAGAGTCGTAGCTCACTCGACAGTTTATCACAAAGCTACGAATTCTTTGCTCGTTTACGGTGGTGTTGTCGCCAGTGTAGCTCGATTCAGCAAATTGTCCGACAGAATGTTCGTCTTTCAACTCAACAGAAGAGTATGGTCGGAAATTCATTATCCAAGAGCTCATTTGCGAGATACTTATGTTCCTCGAGAGCGTGCATTTCACACTTGCAACATCATTGGTACGATAGATAAATCACCCTATGAAACGACAAGTTGATGCCTTGAAATGTATTTTATTAAAACGAAAATGTTAATTTTGCAGGTAATTATTTAGTGGTGTTTGGTGGTTACTCGCACAGACACAACAAGGAAGAAATTTGCTACGACAATCAAATGTACTTGTATCACCTGGGCTGTCATGCCTGGGTGAGTCACGACGTTTTGAATATAAGCGACAAAGGTGAGCACATCGAAATGTTTTCTATCCTTTCTAGCGATGTTGTTTTTTTTTACGAAATATTTAATTCGCCATTGCTTTTACTAGATTCACAATATCCAAAACAACAAGGCGTATTTGCTCACGCATCGGACGTCAGAGCTGGAAACACATTGTTGCTAGTCGGTGGTTATCACGGCAATGTCAATGCCGATCTGCTTGCTTACACTATACCTCCAATGCTTGCGCCAGGCGATAGTGACGCGATGGAACCCGAGCACTACTGTTCCCGACACAAGAGTCTCGTCGAATGTGCTGCCAATCCCGAATGTGGCTGGTGTTCTGCGGATGAGGTACGTTTTTTTTTTCAACATTCTAAACAGCAGCTCGTTTTGTTTACTAATAAAAAAAAAAACATTTCTTCGTTCAGAACTGCTACGGCCGTACCATCGTTAGTAACTGTACGACAAATCTGCAAACAACTCGCTGCCCAGGAGTATGTCCAGCCCTTGGCGATTGTCACTCGTGTCTGATTCACGGCCAACCAGGTGGTGGTTGGGGTACGAATTCGCGTGGTCGCAGTTCAGTCTCGAACAAATTCAACTTGGGCACTTGTACTTGGTGCGTTCAGAACGCACGCTGCCACCACAAGGACGACAATTACGGAGTATGCGGTTTACGCGACGACACACCGTCGCAAATACCCGGCTGGTGGGGTACGAAAGGCACGGAGATTACGCGAGTCGACGAGTGTCGCGAAATGGACAGAAGACCCGGCTTGACGTTTCTGAAGTACAACCCACCGGTGAATTTCTCCCAGCCGGATTCCGTGATGATCGTCAACGCGACGACGGTGGATTTCAACGTGCCGTCTACCCAAGGTGCTAAAGTGGAATCGGGTAGAGGTGGAGAGATGGTTGCCAAATTGATTGGTTTCTTGAGATTGCCCATCAACATCTGGGACAGCAATATGGAGTTGTTGAAAATGTGCGTTAGTTATAATACTGCTAGCCTTCACGTCTCGGGAAACAACATGACGCACAATTTGGTAAGCTACATCATTCATTTGAAAATTACTATCACGAAGATAAATTCTAAACGATCGAATATCTTCCAGATGGTTGTAGCAAATCTCACGGCAAAAGCGTCACAGTGTGTACCACTACGTACAGGTCCAGATTACTTCTTGTCGAGCTACGTTACCTTCCTACCAGGTAGATATCTTTTAAACTTCGAGTCGAGAAGAATGGTCACGGCCAGTTACGCGCACTCGAGCAAGATGGAGATAATGCACAGCCGTCGCACTGAGAATCCCAAAGTATTCACCTTCGAGTATCTCGAACCATATCAAAACGGTACCTGCGAGCAATACACAAATTGCCTGCATTGTCTCACCGATGCGGCCTGCGGTTGGTGTGACATTAACAACAAGTAATTTCCTTTTTCTCATTCTCTCAGTATAATCTAAGAAATTGACATTTTGCATAATTGTATTTTGCGTGAAACAGATGTTTATCGCGCGCAGCCAACGAAACCGAGAGTTGCGTTGCGGACGTCGAGTGGGACGAGAATGGCAAAGCCGTCCGCGAGTGGCATTATCTCACGATCAATCCAACGACTTGCGCCAACTGTTCCAATTACATCTCTTGCGAGTCTTGCGTCAGCACCAACATCTGCGAATGGTGCGTTCACCACTGCACAATTATTACCATTCATCGAGTCTTAATTTAATTACATATATTTACGACACGCGCGATAATCAAATTAAAGGTGGACAGAAGAAGCTCGTTGTGCTAGAATAGGTCGAATGCCCGACGCAGTGGTCAGCCTCGATCAGTGTCCAGTCCCATGCAGACAACGTTCCAATTGTACGCAATGTCTGATTGAACGCGGTCGTTGCGTCTGGTGCGAAGCCACGCAAGAGTGCTTCTCTTTCGCCGTGTACACGTCCGAGTATCAATTTGGCTTATGTCGCGAGTGGACGGATCAGGCTGGTCTCATGGGTGTAACAACGCGTGGAAGTTCCTCGCTCACTGGCAACGAGCAGTGCAAGAGTTGCAGCCGACACACCAATTGTTCCAACTGCTTGCACTCGCTCAGCTGTGGCTGGTGCTACAGTCTGGATAATCCCATACTTGGAGCTTGCGTGCAGGGTGACTTCAATCAAGCTCACGTCAACTGTAGCTTGGTAATTCATATTTGTAATAAGTACATTAACGAATCGACTTTGACATTTCATTTCGTCTCCAGGTGATCAATGAATTCCAAAATACAACGTTGGAAGCGCACGAATCCGGTTGGGCGTACGCCCAATGTCCAGACGTAGACGAATGCGATTTGGGCCTTCACGATTGCCATTCGAATGCCGAGTGCACCAATACCCACGGCAGCTACAGCTGCCAGTGCAGACGGGGTTTCAACGGCGACGGCAAAGAGAATTGCACCAAGACTTGTTACGAGAAGTGCGTCAACGGCTACTGCAGCGAAGCTCCTGATTATAAGTGCGAGTGCGATCTTGGCTGGACCGGACCTGATTGCCGCACTAATTGCGGATGCTACAATCACTCGACTTGCTCTCTCGGTCCTGGTACGTTGATTCTATTATTTACAGAGCCGATTTACATTTGTAAAAATAATGGTATTTTTTATACTTTTCAGGAGTATGCGACGAGTGTCAGGACTGGACGGAAGGCCGTTATTGCGACGTTTGCAAAGCCGGCAGCTACGGCAACGCCACAACCAGCTTGGGCTGCCAAAAGTGCGACTGCAACGAGCACGGCGACGTCGAGCTCGGCACCTGCGATCCTCAATCGGGCACGTGTTTCTGCAAAGACAACACCGAGGGAGATCGTTGCGAATTGTGCAAAAAGGGATACTACGGCGATCCGCGAAACGGAGGAATGTGCTATTACGGTTGTATGTCTCGTGGAATGCTCGATGGCGAAGGAAATGGTAAACAAGGTCTTGGCAGTCGTCATTCGCAGCTCAGTTTGTGGGAGAGTCATCTCGGGGGTTCGCTCACGCGAGAATGTTTGTGGATTATCAGTCCAAAGACAGGTAATTTGACGAATGTGAAAAGACTGAAGCTGCGATAAAAAAGATGTACAAGTTGTATATATTTTTTTAAAATCCTACGCAGGTCTCTCGTCCGACACAATGACACCGAGTATTCAGAGCGTCATCCAATTTACAATTCACGACGACATTAACGTCAGTTGCCAAGAGAATAGCGTCTACGTGTACGACGGTTTGCCAGCTTTTGTTTCGTCGACGAGCAGCCATCAGAGCCAATTGCTGGGCGTTTATTGCACGGAAAGTACCGATTATCCTGTCACCGTCGAGGCGAGATCCGGTTTTCTCACCGTCCATTACAAACAACTCGACGAGGTTGAAGGTTTTAACGCTAGTTACGTCGTTATGACGTGCAACAATTGCCCTCCAAATCGGGAATGTCGGAACGGCAACTGCCTCTGCAAAGTTGGTTTCGTCGGTATCAATTGTGACATCGAAATTTGTCCGAAAAATTGCTCTGCCGCCAAGAAGCAAGGAGTGTGCGAGAAGGGCTATGGACATTGCGTGTGTGCGCCAGGTTTCGGAGGACAAGATTGTTCCATTAATATCAAGGTATTAATAAACTATTCGTTTCAATGAGTTAATATTTTAATAGCTTTAGCTAATGCAAAGATTAATTTTTACAGAACAATCAATTGGTATTTACGGAGCTGTTTAACAGCGAGTTCCTAGCCGATCAACTCGATCATCTACGCAAAACTTTACCGCGTTTCGGGCACAGTTTAGCAGCCGACAGACGCGGTAGTCTATGGATGTTTGGAGGCTATTCTTTGAGTCATGGACCTTTGAACGACATTCGACTGTTTGATACCAAAAACAGCACCTGGATGCCAGTCACAGTAGAATCCACTTCGGAGGCATCGATGCCACAGGGACGATACTTTCACGCGGCCGAAATTGTACATAGCAGGCAGCAGATTTACGTTTACGGCGGACTGTCGATGAAGGAAGAAGGCGTGCAGGGCTTATCCAACAATACGTTGAGCGATTTCTGGAAATTCAGTCTTCAAAATCAGCACTGGATGCAAATCGTCGACCACTCGATGTCAAGAAAAGAACCACCACCGTTAGCCGGACACACGCTGACTCTATTCAGAGACGGAGGCGAATCGGAAAGTCTCGTTCTGATTGGTGGTTTTAGCCCCAGATACGGATACTTGGACACGGTGTGGGAATTCAATCTCGAAACGGAAAAATGGGAAGCAGTGCAGACTGTTGGAAACGGGCCACTCGGCGTTTATGGCCACTCAACTGTATTCCACAGTAAATCTAAGAGTTTTTATATTTTCGGCGGTTATACTTACGCCATCAATCGAACTTTCATATCGAACAAGCTTTACGCTCTCAACTACAAAACGAAAACGTGGTCCGTACTGCCGCCGTTCGACGACGATCCTGCTGATGGAACGGTACTGGTGAGCTTTTATTCGTTAGCCGTAGGATTGAGGTATACTAATGTAAACAATCATCATCGCACATTTTTATATTCTTTCCTACGATTGGAGAAAAGAAAAACTTGGTTCTGGAAATTATTATTAAAGCAGATTTGAAATGTTGGTGCTTTTATATTAATTTCGTGAATCTCAATTCGTCATTGTCGCTTTATGATTTTTTGTCATTGAAATGGTTGTAATAACTCAATAATCACTTACTTTTAGCCGCAAGCTCGATTCTTGCATTCAGCCGTAACTACCGACGAGTACATGGTGATATTTGGCGGACGTCAAAACCCACACAACACCACCGACTCGTTGATAGCATACAAATATTCATGCAACTTGTGGATTCGTCTCATAACAAAAGATATGGAAATTATTGGAAATCCACCTCCTCCAGCTTACGCTCACGCAATGACGCACGCAGATCCAGAAAATAACGCGGTATACGTTGTCGGTGGATTCGACGGTGGAATCAAAAGCCACGTTACGTTAATTCACATACCCGAGGATCTGTGCAACTTGTGGACGGATAAGATAACGTGCAGAAAATATTACGGATGCTCGTTCTGCTCGGTCACGACTATCAGCGGAGAGAACGCCTCGTACTGCTTCTCGAACGAAGAGTCGTTGCACCGCGACGAGAAGTAAGTTTGCAAATAAATCATATCTACAAAAAAAAAGTATTTTTTTCGGAATCTCTCGTAATTTTATTTTACGACGTTTTTTTTTTTCAGATGCGACGTGAACGTGACGAAAGCGCACAGATCGAACGGCATATTTTGCAACGCCGACTGGATGTCAAGCAGGAAATGTGAGAGCTTCAAAACGTGCACCGATTGTCTAGCCGAATGGCCGTATTACCAGGAAAGAGAGCCAGTATGCAAATGGTGCATAGACTGCCACGGCAAATGTATTCCCGCTGATAAGGAGTGCGACGAGCAGAGCAAATGTAAGCACTGGCAGAAGCTCGTTACCGATGTCAATCAGTGCGGCGAGAGATTGTGCCCGGCGAGCGACTGCGAGAAGTGCAAAAATTGCCAGGGCAATTGCGTTTGGACGAGACAAGTTTTGAAGACGTGTAAGGCTTTTAACATTTTTTTTTATTTGGTTAAAGATATGACGCAATACGAGTTGATGATTGTATCTTTACAGCTGAATTGGGTTTGAAGTTAACAGCCGAGCCCGTCTACGATTGGAATTGCGTTCCAGAGGATATTTTCAATAGATCCAGCATAAAAATGACGAGTACACAATGCGAGAAGAGATGCTCCGAGCATAAAGATTGCAAAAGTTGTTTGAAAGGTACAGGTGCTGAAGGAGGTTGGCGGGAATGTAGATGGTCGACAAGATTAAACGAGGTATGCTAATTAAAGTGTATAAAAAGCTACTTGTTTTAAAATACTAACTTGCTGAAACTCTGTTTTACAGTGCATTTCACCATCGTATCAACCACTCTACTGCGCCGGAGGTGTATGTGGCTTGGTTTTGCGAAGCACCGACGTCGAGTACTGTCCGGAGCCATGCTCCGCCTTCAAGCAGTGCAGTACATGCTTGAAGCATTCTCACTGCGGTTGGTGCTCTTTGGATTCGACCAACATCACCGGTCAAGGAATTTGCACTGAAGGTTCGTTGGAAGCACCTCCAGGATTCGATCATCCAGCTGGCGGCACTTGCGAGATGCTTTATTATCAGCAGCACCCTCAACCTGATTTGCGTAAGCCGCGTCATTGATTTGAATTTTCGCAAAGAAAATATTATCAGTGTTCACGTTAAAAATTTCGTTTCAGCTGTTACAACGGCAATGACATCTCACGAGGAGGAATATCACGACAACGTTACAATTCCTATGAGCAACATTGTACCGTCATTGAAATTCTCGTGGCATTATGTACGTTGTCCACCAGAGAATGAATGTGAAAATGGCCACCACACGTGTTCGCCGAAAAGTGAAAAATGTTTCGATTTGGACGAAGGCTTCGAATGTATGTGCGGCGAAGGTTACAAAACTGAAATGTAAGTAATATTTAACTGATTTAGTCCTTGGTTTTAAAACTTTTTAATACAATATCCTTTTTATATTCGTTGCAGGACTCACGGATACAATGAGTATGGAAGGTAACACCTTTTTTTCATTGTTACAATTTTTTTTCTTTCAAAAACAAATGTCGAGTTGAATATGTTCTTTATAGGAAAACGTGCGTGCCAATGTGCACTCAAGGTTGTGTAAGAGGAACCTGCATCGAGCCAAACGTGTGTCATTGCGACTTTGGTTACGTTGGAAGCAACTGCTCGATACAATGCCAGTGCAACGGACACAGCGATTGCGCGGGTCCCGATAAACTTGATGAATGCTTGGAATGTCATAATAATACGATGGGTCCTCAGTGCGACAAATGCAAACCCTTGTACGTCGGCAATCCGGCGGACAATGGCCAATGTGTACCGTGCTTTGAATACTGCAATGGGCATACTCGCATTTGTATTAATGAGAGCCAAACTGTTCCGGTGAGTTTTGTAATCATCGGTGTTGCTGTTCATGGCAAATCAATTTCATAATTAACTTTGATTATTTTAGGATCCAAATTCGATTGACAAAATGTCGATTGAGTTACTAAAGAAACAGTTGGTCGAAGGTCCCGTTGCCAAGGCTAAATGCGTCAATTGTGCCAATAATACCAAAGGTGATAAATGCGGCGAATGTGTTTCTGGTTATTTCCGAGGAACGGAAGATTTAAGAGATGTTTGTCGACCGTACGTCACTTTATATTCTATAGATGCAAAATGCTTTTCAAGAATTGCATGTATATTGCAATTTGTAGGTGCGAGTGTCACGGACATGGTTTTACTTGCGATCCAGTAACGGGTGAACAATGCGACTGTAGAAATAACACGGAAAGCGAATCTTCTTGTGTCAGTGGCCCATCCAAGGGTGGAAATTCTGGTCTTACTCCTTGCTGGATGGTCCAATGTAGCAAGTGTAGAGAGAATTATGCCGGCACTCCGACCAATGGCCATCAATGCTATAAAACTGTTACCGTTGATAACAAAATGTGTTTCGATTCCAAGCTAATAGGTAAATATGTGCTATTTTACGAATACAATCAATCGTGTCTATATTCTCAACTCGTTTACTCGCTTCAAACATTCATTTTATATTTTAAAAAATTGGACAACAGCAAACTTTCACGAATCAGCAATTGTTTCGCTCTTGTTTGATAATTGAATAGTTACGATAGTTGTTTTCTTGAAAGTCCAAACAACTTTTCTCATTCCACTCATATTCACGTCAAAAAAAATACATTACCACAACATCATTGCAAGTGGATAATCTCTATGAGATTTATATGTATTAATTTTTGCCTTTTGCTATTTTCTCTGGAGGACCTTACGGTTTGTACTCCTTTAATACTCGGTGTTTTTATTATGATTTGAATTATCATTTGTAATTAACGAGATTGTTTTCTTTAGACGAGTGCAAAGTGAAGCCGAAGCCATTGAATCCTGGACAGTCTGTCTTCTACATGGTTCAGCCACGTTTCATGAACGTTGACATCAGGATTATGGTCGATGTAACTCAAGGCGCACTTGACTTATTCCTGAGTCCTCGCGACGATACATTTGTCGTCAACTTGAATTCGACCACTGGTTATCAAGAGGTGAGTTGTATTCTGACAATCATATATTTTCACTGACGATACTGATGTAAATTTTAAAAGCTCTATATTTATTTTGAGATTCAATAAATCAATACGGAATTGCTTATTGAACTCTTGAAAGAAAATGAGGTACATTTGTCAAAAGACAAAACGATTGAATTATAAATATAAAGAGTGTGCAAACATTATGTTTTTATTTGAAATTTTTTTGATGCACCAAAGAGTGTTGCATAATTTTCTTGAAATATTTTCCTTGCTTTCTACCTTTTTATTGATTTCGAATTTGCATTATTTAAATTCTGACGACTTTGTCAATCATGTTTTAATCAAGTTTGCGCTTTGTATAAATTGAGGCTTAATTATGTGTGATGTTATTTCTACAAATATAAAAGTGTGTTATTTTTCACTGAAAAATTCAGAATCATCATTTTTTTTTTCATTTTCATTCTCAGGTGGAGCTCGATGAGAAATTCAAATGGCGCAAGGACTACGAATACATCTGGCCGGACGACGGTCCATTCCGTGGACGCGAACGTAAAGTCGACTACTACCCTTACAGCTCGTATCACTTTTCGTCAAACGGCAGTGAGTCTCAATGGAATCCGAGCGTCGAATACACAGTTGTCGAGCGTCAAGCTGAAGGACTCGCAACTTACGTGACGATCAACGAGCGCAATACTTTCCTATTTGTGCGAAATCTCACCAATCGGCTGGTGCTCACTTTACCCCAAGACAGACACGAACTCGGTTCGACCAAGTTCCATATCGCACTTAGAGCTGTGGATCCACCATTGCCGGAGATCAATGGACGAGCGTCGTATGGAATGATATTCTTCAGACAGGATCAATTGCACATTGATCTATTTGTGTTCTTCTCCGTGTTTTTCTCGTGCTTCTTCCTCTTTTTGGCCGCGTGCGTCGTTGCCTGGAAAACCAAACAGGCGGCCGATGTAAGGCGAGCTCGAAGGAGACACGTGGTCGAGATGTTGCACATGGCCAAGAGGCCCTTTGCTTCTGCTACGATTTTGTACGACCGCGAGGTAAATTTTTACAATTTTAAATATTAACAAGTTACGTTGGAAAATATATCATTTCAATTCTAATTTCAGGGTTGTCCATCGAGTCAAGGCGAATGCAGTCCAAACTCGCCACAACGGAAAAGCAGACGAAACAAAGTGGTCAACTTTCACAGCGAAGTGAGGCCGGTAGCGGTCGAGCCAACGGAGGACGGAGTCGCCGCGGTGGCTACGGTTTTCATAAAGTTGCCTGGAGGTAGCCAAGCACCTGTGAAACTTGCCCTCGGCAGTTCGCTTATTTTTTTAACGAGGGTCTATCCAGCCAATAGCCGTGTGTTTCTCAGGCGACGCAACAGTCACGCGTTGAATTGAGACGTCTTCCATGCTTCTCGAAACATTGCATTGCAAGATGCACGCCGACATTCCATTTGAATTTGCGAGCGTACTTGGAGATTACATTTTCCGATTGATTACTTGTGTATAATAGGACATATGATGTATATATTGAAAGGGGTAGGGTTACTGGTGCTATAATAATCGATTTGATAAGAAAATATAATAATCACGAAGATGCCGGGAGAAATAGAGGAAAATGCTAGTTTACGAGATTCAAACTGATATGCAAAAAAAAGCATCTAAAATTTTTCTCTGATTTCAAATGATTTTTAATCAAAACCATGCATAATAAAGTTTCGAGCAATCAAAATATTACACTGGCATATAACTTACTTTTGTTGGCAGCAAATTTTACGGAATATTTCTTTTCGAAACAAAGCAGGATCAATTATAAGTGTAAATAGAGTGAAGAGCAGATTTTTTTATTAACTATAGTAGTATCGTCGTCCTTAGTGTAGAAAAAAAAAGTTAATCCAAAAGTTCAACATACACGTAGTGTTATAAAGTAACATGTAATGTCTCATGCCATTCCATGACACAAGACTGTTTAGACCTGTAGAAAGCTTCGAATGTGAAAAAAAAAAACAATTGCAATATTATTCTTATTATTCTGTTCTCTAATATACAGACTAACGCAAAGTTACAGATTTATTCTTGCACTAGACATTATTAGATTGACGCACGTGTATTGAACTCTTTCTCCTTTGCTAACGTAGCTTCTCAAACTTGTAGTTACCGTTGATATAACGCGATAAACTTAATGCACGAAAACGCAACAATACAATGATCTATTGAATCTCTTTGTTCAACATTGAAAAAAAATAGTTTCTGTTACGATTATTTACGTGAGTAACTCGAAAGGATATTATTTTTATTTAGTTATTTCAAATTGAATGTGAAACTATTTTTTAAATTGCGTTCACTTGTGAAATAAGTAGATAAAAAAGGAGTTATTTTATATTTGAAGAATAAGTCTAATTAATGGCTCTTACGTGCTCAAGGATAAGATGCCATAAGGGTGTCGGTTATTTTTGAACAAACAGTATTAGAAAAGCATTCTCGTTGATGCATCACATACGAAAGACGCTTTTGCAATTTTACCTTTTACGACGAGACAATATTTTTATTGAATGTAGCCTTTATTGCAATATTCCGTAACCCAATGTTCCAATATTTGTGCAATAGAACTTAACGAGTCATTTAAAACACTTTTTTTTTACGTTACTTCTATGTTTGTCAGATTTACGTAATCACAGATTTTTAATGAGTTGTACATGCACTAATTGATGCCATATTTTTATTCGATTTATTTTCACTGGTTAAAACAGCACTTTTCTCTCAACTCTGCATATGCACTTTTATTCGTTAAATTATCGCTTCTAACTTGCTCATATTTGTTATTTTTCGATTCATCAAGTTCTTGAAGCATGATTTACAAATGGAAGAGCTCGTTTAAGAACACAATGAATGAGTGTGTAGCAGAAAATTAAATTTTTCGAAAATCAGTCTCGAGAGAAAAATGCAAATTGTTCCTACTGTTGATGGAATTTCACTATGAAAAATTGTAATCCCGCAGTTTGTTAATTTTATAAAAGCTTACTCAAAACTGCTGTATAACTATTTACGATTTGAAAAGTGAGCTATAGTAAGAAGTCAAAATCACGCGTATTATGAAGGGAGCAATGATGCCAACGATTGTTGATCAAATACGTACTGAAAATCGAAAAAAAAAGATATTGATAATAATGTATTTGTTGATTAGTAACGTTATGAAATTAATTATTAACGAAATATTGTAGTATTTCGCGAGTGATTTGTCAAATTTCAAAATTAGCGATGAAGAATAATTTTGTTGACAGTACTTTCAATTACCAATAATTGAAAGTGCCGCAATACTTTAGTACAATTCATTGTCTTTTAATAGAGTTGAGAAGTTGTGTTCAGTAAAAATTGCATTATTATCAACTTGTAAAAAATCAAAAGATCTCGTCGACGATGATTTCGATTTTCAAGTGATTTACATATTGTATGTATATATATATTTTGTCTGTTGTAAACGAATGAGAAGGGATAAGCTGTTATGATCTGATAAACGAAATATTTCTTTTGCGAGACAAAATTTGATAAGATCGTCCGAAAGAAATAATTTGCGCACTACATGTATACGTCCAATATTGTTATGCATTGTCGAGAAATTAGGGATAATATCAAATGATTTTAAATTAGTTATGTAGGATGCCTAGGGTCTCGATTTTTAAAGTAAAAAAGCAATCAAATGGAATGAAAAAAAAATTTTTTAATTGTTGCGGTTTTGTGCGTAGCGACAAAGTAAAGAAGGCTGAATTCCTTTTATTTCCGACTTAAACGTTTTCTAGACGTAAGCAGGAATTCTGCAGTGATCAATGAATTATCGATCGTGATAAAATGAAATATATTTTCAAGGCTCGACAAGTAGTTGTAAAGTTAAACTTGACGATCTCTACTTTTCAAGTGAATTGTCGGCATCGAGACTCCGGGACTTTTAACTATTATTATTAATTGTAAGAGCGCAACAAAAAAAAGTATGTACATCAAAAACATAACAATTAAGTGAACACCATAAGAAAAAAGCAAAACATTCTGAAATTTAATGATTGTTTTTTTCTCAAAATGATGTATTAATTTACATATCCCGTCATTTACACCGCTAAATCTTAAAAAAAGTAATTTATAATTGTTGTCATCACGTGCGCGCGCTCCAAATCGATCATTTTGAAAATTCCTATCCTTATCGTAACTCGCATTAACTTTAAATGAGAAAACTTGTGATTACTTTTAAGCAGCAGATGTAATACATTGTAATTGGAATACTCGTCGATTAGAAATCCGTGGTGCTGTTTGTAGTGCAGTATGACAATTTGTACATATACAACACTATATTAACGCTCATATTAAAACCGTCGCTGAACTAAGCAGTGTAAAATTAAACAACAAAACTAACAAAACAACATTAAACGAAAAGTACGCGTTTAAAGAATTAAGTTTTAAGTATCTATATGAGATGAAGAAAAAAAAATATAAATATATATATTTAATTTGTCGACTGTACAAATTATCATATTATTTTATAAATATTGTATTTTATATGTATTATTATAGCAGCTTCGCAAGCGAGCGAAATCTTCCATATAGCTGATAAAAAGAAAAGAAAAAAACGTGTAAAGTGGTACACGAGAAAAAGTTTTTTTTTTTTTTTTTTGAAAGTGTGTCGCTGCTCCTAGAACTGTTAAAGGTTGTAAAGTCCTGTATTGTGGGGTCGTGTTACAATGTGTTTGTCTAGGATGATTAATGGTGCATCGTTGTGTAGGGCGAAAATGTATGAAAATAAAAAACAGGAATTATACAATAAATACATATGCAAAAATGTAAGATTTATCAGTGTTGTATTTATTTCCTCAAACCCTCAACTATTATCCTCAACTTTAAATACAAGTTTAATTCTATTTTGTATTAACATCCATTGATTTTTTCTTGAAACATAGTTCGATCGATTGCATCTACATAACAATCAGTTCGAATAGACTGTTTCAAGTCATTTGAATTGTTATGGAACCTGCGTTACCGTGGAAACGCGAATCAGCTGTACACTACCCCAAGTGTAGTCTAGTTATAACCCCTTAGTGTTAGTCCATTATTATACCTGTAAGACCACAACAAAAATAGCAAAAAAAAAGTACAAACATGAAATTCAAAATATCGCAGCAGCAAGGTGCAAATCGTCACACCAAAACCGTCACCTGCGTAACTTGGATCGCATCGGATGAAATATTCTCGTGTGGGTAAGTATATTTTACATTACTCTTTTTCTTATCAAAACTGACGACGATTGAATGTACAACAGCGACGATCACTTGTTAATATGCTGGAAATTCGAGGGCGGAGTCATCAACTCGAAAGTCATCGCCGAGTTGCCCGATGACTTTTATCCCACGGATATGCACTGGCATCCACGACCCGTTCAACCGATGGGTGTTGGTGCTGTTAAAAAACAATCGCTCGATGTTTTGTTGATCACCACAGCTGACGGTATACCGAAACATTCTTCAAAAATTAAAGCGAAATTCAAAAAAATCCAAATTTAAAAAAATTTTTCTTCATTGTAGGCAAGTTTCATCTCGTCAACCGTGCTGGTCGTATAGAAAAGTCAGTGCAAGCTCACACGGGCGCTACGTTATCCGGCAAATGGAGTCACGATGGAACAGCTTTATTCACAGGTAACGCAATCATCTGAATAATTATCAAAAACAAAAAGAAATAAACGAAACGATATTTAATATCTATTCAGCCGGCGAAGATGCATTGATAAAAGTATGGTCGCGTAGTGGTATGTTAAGATCAACGGCGATCCGAGGTGGTCACGAAATTTTCGCATCCGCCTGGAGTCCCGACAGCTCGTCTATTCTCTATTCCCAAGCGTCGGTTTTACTCATACAATCGTTGACAGCGAGTACCAAACCCACCAAAGTAAGTCGACTGTATAGTAATAATTAGATTAAAACTGTAAATAATCGACGATTAAAAAATATTTGTTTCAGTGGATAGCTCACGACGGCCTCATACTTACCGTCGCCTGGAATCAATTTCACAATCTCATTGTCTCTGGCGGAGAAGATTGTCGCTACAAGGTAAAATTCATCGTCAATCGTTGTAAAAAGTCAATTGATTCTTTGATGTGATTGAAGGTTTGGGACGGTAACGGAAACCTTTTGTACGCCAGTGGTTTGGGCGATCAACCAATCACGGCGGTAAGTTGGTGCTTTTCCGGCAGTCACTTTGCCGTTGGTTCCTTCAACACACTCAAGTTGTGCGACAAGACCGGTGTACGTAAAAAAAAAAAAACAATTTTCTTCTTCAAACTTCCAGTTGCTTACATTAACCTTTACAATCGATTTTGGCACAGTGGCCACATTCCACGGAAAAAATCCAAGCTGGAAGCATTTACAACATCGCCTGGTCGAGCGACGGGACCCAAGTGGCTCTAGCATCCGGCTCGGGTAGCGTTCTGATAGCCCATACCATCGAAAAGTAACGATATCGTTAAATTTGAAAAAAAATACTCTGGATATCGAAAAAAAAAATTAAACTTGCAGAAAGCTCGAGTACGGTGGTTACGAGGCGACTCTGATTAAGCGCAAAGCGATTCAAGTGTGCGAGATCGGCAGCGACCTCAACGAAATATTGGACATTGCCGATCGGGTGGTTCAATTGGAATTTGGCTTTAATCATCTGGTGGTGATAACGCCGAATCAGTGTCACATTTACTCGGTGAAAAATTGGAATACACCGGCGATATTCGATTTGAAAAATGGCTCTGTCTCCGCTGCTTTACTCGCCGACAAGTGAGTGACTTTTTTTTTTCGAGAGAGATGCAAATTATACGTACACTTGCACCTTTTTACATTGTTTTTTTTTCCCGTCAGACACTTTTTGCTGGTAGAGTGGAATATGATGTCGCTGTACAATTATCAAGGCAGATCTTTAGGCACGCCAAAGTGGAAAAACATGACTGCCGAGCCTCTATATCCACCTTGCATATCCATCTGCTGCGACACTATTGCCGTGAGAGATCAAATCAATCACAAACGTATGATGATCGATGAATCTTTATTTCATTAAAAGGGTAAAAAATAAATTTTTCTACATCTCAGTTTTACACGTACTGGAAATATCACCAAAGAAGCCAGTAGCCGAGGGTCAACCTTACACTCACGTGCAAGACGTCACGAGTTTGGCCTTGAACTACGTGGGCGGGATTGGCGATCGACAGCTCGCGCTCATAGACGCCAATCGCGATCTATTTTTAATTTCCATACGATCCGCTGGCTTTGGTCGTGTTTGTAAAATTGGTATGCCTAAACAAAGAATGAGCTTTTTTTTTTATTATTATTTTACAGAGTTGTATTTGACAAAATGTACAAAGTAAATGGAAAAACAAATTTTAATGCTAGAGCTTTCAGAGTTTTTTTTTCTCTTCTTTTTGAAGGTAATATAGTGACGGAAAATGATTGTGAACATTGGAAAAGTTCCCAAGAAGTACTTTTTTTTCGGTATTTTTTCCATATTTTTAACTAAAGATTTAATTGTTGTCAATTTGTTGTCAACTTTTTACCGCATAATTAATTTGGAATAAAACTAATTTCTACGTAAAGGTCTTTTTTTTTTGCTACAATTTTGACTGCTCGAAAATGTTTCTAGCGCTCTTGGAAGCCGAGAAATTGAATCAAAGTTTTTTTTGCTTATTTTCACTGAAATAAGCCCATTTGATAACAATGAGAAAATCTTGAAAACGTAGTTCCTGTAAACTTTTCTAATGTTCACGAGTATTTTCCGTCACTATACACCTTCTAAAAACTCTAGCGTTAAAAATTTTTTTTCCATTTTGTGCTTCAAAAAAGTGCATTTTTTTTTGGTAGATTTCGTCATATATGTATATATTCTTTTTTCCGTGCAAAAATTTCGTATCTTCATTGTTTATTGCAGCGGTGATGGCGCAAAACATCGCATGGGCAACAGATGCAAATGTGCTGGCTGGTATGCTCGACACGACTCTGTCGGTTTGGCTCTGCCCGAATTGCGTCCATTACAGCGATCGTAAAGTCATACGGAAGACACGCATCGACAAGGACAGCAGGTGACGTATAGTACTTGTTTTTTTATTTTTATTGTATTTGTTTTGTCTTTTGCGAACTTTTTATCGCTCGACGGGTATACTGGATTTTTTTTTTTTTTTTTTTTTTTGCAGTGAATTTGGAAAACAACCTACGATTGCGAGTGTTAACAATGGCCTCGTGACCGTTCGAAGAGGCGATGGTGCTCTAGTTGTATCGTCGTTTTACACGTTTTTCACGACTCTACATCAGCACATCTTAAACGGACGATGGGAAGATGCCGTTTCCGTCTGCCGTATAGTTCAAGTAACATTTCAACGCACACATTTTTTAAATCGCATTTTCGATTCTTTTTAACTTTGTTTTTTCTCTTTCCAGAACGATACTTTGTGGACCTGTTTGGCAGTAATGGCAATCGACAGCAGGCAATTGAATATCGCGGAGGAAGCTTGCGCGGCTATCGGTCGATTCGACAAAGTCGATTACATCCGTTACGTCAAAGTAAGCACACTACAATTTTTTTTTTCTCTTTCGAAATAAATTCTTATGGTAAATCTCACATACAGAAAATGCCAAACGAGACTGAACGACTGGCAGAAATGGCACTGCTTGCCGGCGATTTATTGGCCGCCGAGGGCATTCTACTGCAGAACGCTATGGTCGCCGAAGCGATAAAGATGAACGTCGAGATGTACAGTTGGAATCGTGCGCTCGAACTCGCGTTGAAACACAAGAAATTGTTGGCCGAAGTATTGGACGCGCGGAAAAAGTATCTCGAGATACTCGAGAAAAAAGAAGTCAATCAGAGTTTCTTGGCTGTCTACAATAATATCGCGAAAGCACAGGCTGCCAAGAGGGTGAGTGTAAAAATTTTTTTTTAAAATTTTGATTGGATGAGAGAATTGATTTTAACGATGGTTTTCTTTTTTTAGGAAGCGAAAGAGAAAGAACGCGCCGAGAGGGAGAAGGAGAAGGAAAAGGAGCGCGCGGAACGCGAGAAAGCCAGAGAGATGAGGGAAAAGGAAAAGGCAGCGAGGGAGTTGAGGAGGCAAGAGTCGAAAAACAGCGAGAAGAGTAGCGTTGAGACTGAAAAATCAATGACACCTGAACAAGACTAAATAAATACAAATATATCGGTTGTCCGTGTGATGTGATTTTTTTTTGTAAATATACTTTTAAGTGTGTTAATAAACATGTTTTAAAATACTTTCATTTCTATCGAATAAACAATGTATCATAGAAACTGTCAATACATTTACATCAATATTTTTTATAACCGACATTTTATATCTAGTATAAAAGAAATAAGTGGTTATTTTTAGTTGATGAAAGCTCAATAATGCTTGCGTCAGAAGCTTGTAATTATGAAGTGCGTTCAGGGCAAAAAAAGAATGAAAAAAAGTTTCATAAAAGATTATATGTATTATATGCTCTAGCCATCGATCTAAGATATATAGATATGGACATTGTCAACAATGTTAAAATGTATTTAAACTCTCGATATCTCTCTTTTCTTAAATATATAACACGGCAAAAAAATATTGCACAATCATTCCTAACAGTTTATCTATAAATGCAAATTCAAAACGATATTCGTACAATTATATACACAATAAAATAAAATACTATCCGGAAATACTAGATTTATCCACTTGAATAATAATAATAAAAGAAGAAACGTTTTCATCACAGTATAAGCACTCGAATGATCATCGCGATGACGCCGACGAATATGGTAGTTATGGCAATAAACAGAATCACCGTGCTGGTTGGCCAGTCGATCTGCTTCGGTACTGGTCTGTATCGTAATGCCAAGGCACTCTGTAAACAAATATATAATGCACATATGCATTGAATCAAAAAGTTTTGATCGACACGCCGCGGGAAAGTGGAGAAGAGTTAAAAATAAAAAATCGAGTATATACAATCGTATATACAATCTGCGTTTATTTTGAAAATTGGTTTTTCAAAGTGAGCTATTCACGACTCGCTTAATTATTTTGACAGATAATGTGCAAAGCTACCAAAAAAATGCCGTAATTTTAAAAAGTATTTTGAAATGTTCAAACTGGGTACTCTCAATTTTAGGTGCACAATGTCCTACGAGGTATCAAAAGATTCGTAATGCTTTTGTCCATCTCCTCCTGAAATGTGACACCCCCGTTTTTTGCTTGTGACAGTGTTAAAATCACGTACAAACTCTGGCATCGATAAAAACAAAAATCTGCGGTTTTAGTTGTTTATTTATGGTTTTTTTGGAATTTCATAAGAAACAAAAAATGTTAGCGTTAATCTGACTTTAGAATTGAATTTTACGGCTCAAAATACGTCGAAAACGACATTTTATTTTTTTTCTACTTTGAATTTCGACCCTTATAGAGCTTTGTGCATTCTTGTATTTTTAAAAGCTCTACAAGGATAGGAATTGCGAGTAGAAGAAAAATACAAAACATTGTTTTTTGATGTATTTTTAGCCGTAGAATTCGATTCTAAAGTCAGATTAATGCAATCATTTTCCGTTTTCTATCAAATTCCAAAAAACTATGGAAAATTGCGTTTTTTTTTTTCGATTATTTTTAGAGCTTCTATGCGCGAAAAAAGTTTGTCACACGCCGCTTCGAAAATGGGCACAGGTTTTTTTTAGGTTCTGTATTTAATATAGATTGAGAAAATCGCATCCCCAAGAGTGTACACCCCTTTTGAAAATTCGCCCCAACTTTCTCGAATTGTGGCATTTTTGTTGTTGTAAATTTTCACATATGACGAAATCCTTAAAAAAAAAAACACTTTTCTGGGATCTAGAATGGAAAAATTTTTTTTTAATGCTAAGGCTTCCGGACCTTTTTCCTCTTCTTTTTGAAGCTATATAGTTTCAGAAAATGCTCGTGAACATTGGAAAAGTCCTCGGGAACTATATTTTTTCAGCACTTTCCCGATATTAATAACAAACTAAAAATGTAATTATTTTGCAATTTTTTTGATAACTTGCCACCGGATAATTATTTTTGAATGAAACTTTTTTCTACGTAAAGGTCTTCTTTTTTTCTATCATTTTGATTGGTGAAAAATGTTTCTAGCGGTCTTAGAAGCCGAGAAATCAATATTTCAATAAATGCCGTTTCTCGCCTATTTTCTGTGAGAAAAGCCCATTGGATTATAATGGAAAAATACCGAAAAAGTAGTTCCTGCAGACTTTTCTAATGTTCACGATACCTTCAAAAAGAAGAGGAAAAAGGTCCGGAAGCCTTAGCATCAAAAGAAATTTTTGCCATTCTAGAACCCAGAAAAGTGTTTTTTTTTTAAGGATATCGTCATATACACTTTTTTGCGATTATTAGCCTTGAGCTTCGATCTTTACATTCAACTGTGACGATCAAATTAATTCGTCGAGTTCTTTCGTAAAAAAAAAAAAACATTTTTTTTTCCTTCAGATTCATCGTGAAAGATCGCGACACAGCCTTCACGCCGGCTCAACGTTCCCTCATAGTCATGCAAATCCTCCTGCGAGGACGCTACGACGAGGTGCACGAGAAATCGGGTATAAGGCGACTTTTGGCCGACGGTACTTACGTCGATTGTTATCCACTTCACGAGGGTGTCTACAATAAACCGACGCGCGATGGACAGATACTCGATAGATACTTGCTTTATCTTATCTGGGCGAGACCTGGACAATGGTACACTACAAAAAATAATTCTTATTTTAAGTATGCAGCAAATTTAAGAACTTTCGTATTTTTCATTTTTGTCGTGATTATTTGCAATTACCAGGATCAATCTTTTTGCATCAAGCTTTTCTTGGCATAAAGAATAAGACCTATTTATTTTTAGATCAACTTTCCAGCTGCTTCATTAAAAAAACATCGCGTTCTTACATTTGCTGCATACTTATTTTAAGAACATTCCTACTTAATTTAAGAACTTTTTTTGTAGTGTAAGTATGAGAATTATTATAAATTTTCGATTTTAATTTTAATCGATTGATTGTACAATCAGGTACAAAAGACAACCTTTATGGCTGATACGTCGTTACTTCGGTGAAAAAGTAGCGTTGTATTTCGCTTGGTTGGGCTTCTACACTCGAGCGCTTTATCCACCTGCGATCGTCGGTCTGCTGTGCTTCTTTTACGGACTCGGTAGCATGCACGGACCCGACAACATACCCAGCAAGGAGATTTGCGATTACAAACTCGCGGGTAAGCTTTGCTTTGGTTTTCTAATTTTTTTTTTGACTTTGTTGTAAAAAAAAAATTGAATTTTCTCGCAGGAAATATAACTCTGTGCCCGTTGTGCGACAAAGCCTGTCCGTACACCAAACTCGGTGATTCTTGTTTGTTCGCGAGGCTGACTTACCTGTTCGACAATCCGTCCACTGTATTCTTCGCTATATTCATGTCTTTTTGGGGTAACGTGTTACATCTCATCTGTCATTTTTATCTTTCAATTTTACATATCTTTTTGGAATTTTCTTCGCACAGCAACGACGTTCCTCGAGATGTGGAAACGACGTCAAGCGGTGCTCGCTTGGGAATGGGATCTCCAGCACGGTGAGGGTGACGAGGAACCGCGACCGGAATTCGAAACCAGCGTCAAAACTTTTCGCATAAATCCCGTGACGAGAGAGAGAGAAGCTTACCTGCCAGTTTGGTCGAGAACCGCTAGATACATCGCATCTGGATCCATAGTTTTCTTCATGGTATGTATATGACGATATCCTTAAAAAAAACACACTTTTCTGGGATCTAGAATGGAAAAATTTTTTTTTAATGCTAAGGCTTCCGGATCTTTTTCCTCTTCTTTTTGAAGGTATATAGTGTCAGAAAATGCTCGTGAACATTGGAAAAGTCCTCGGGAACTATAT
>JAWWMK010000008.1:11734159-11760736 GCA_035047105.1 Galeopsomyia nigrocyanea | reverse complement strand
AATCAATATTTGAAGAAATGCCGTTTTTCGCCTATTTTCTGTGAGAAAAATCCATTTGATTATAATGGGAAAATGCCAAAAAAGTAGTTCCTGCAGACTTTTTCAATGTTCACGAGCATTTTCCGACACTACATACCTTCAAAAAGAAGAGGAAAAAGGTCCGGAAGCCTTATCATTAAAAAAAATTTTTGCCATTCTAGACCCCAGAAAAGTGTGTTTTTTTAAAGGATTTCGTCATATAAGTAAAAAAAATGTATAACTCACCCATCCACCATTAGCCTGAATCCAAGCAGCGAGATCCTCCTCGAGTACCATCGTCATGGCCCTCTGAATTGCAACAAGAAACTCGGGTTTACCCTGTTTCACGCAATCCACCGCCATGCCACCAGCGACCGCGTACAAAGCGACGATTTTCGCCCAATTGCACTCGCCACCTCGAAGCATCTCTCGAGCGATGTCGGTTAATGCATCGATGACTCTCTGCTCGGAATTGAAAGCACCGCAACCGACTTGTCGGGCTATTCTTTCAAATAGCTTGGGATGCATTTTCTCCAACTCCGTGCCCACTGCAATCAACTCTGGATACACCTCTTGCACCAATGCACCGCCTGTTAGTAGTTTGGCGCTGCGCATTCGCTTCAAACCGAGCTTGCGATGAAATATTCCAGAACGCTTCAGACGATTTCGCATGTACTGGCCGCATAACGAGGCGCCCTGTTGGATGATTAGTAACTTTTTTGTATTCATTTTTTTTTGTTTGACGGATAATCCGTTATACTACTGACACACTCGTTTCAGATAATATACTGTAGAAAAAAAGAAAATTTATCTTTATAGTTTCGCGAGTTTGTTAAGTTTTGTTGAATCAGCCGACGCTTTGACTGTGATACTTTATGCGAATTTTAAGTGTTTGCACGACGCATACATTTCTCTTTTTAATGTAGCGCATATTCACTTTTTTTTTGTTTGGAAAAAGATAAGCTGCCGCTGAGTCGTTGAGAAAGTATGTAACACGTGTGTAGCGTAATTTTTAAAGAGTCAACTCGTGCTGCTCGGATTGATTTAAAAATACCGCGAAATCTCACCTGCTTATTCTATTTTTAGCTTCTAAAAATACACTCGAGCGGTTCGGCAGTAGTTGATTAATTAATCGAATGGAATTTATTCGATTTAAAAAATTAGTTTTGCATATTATATTAAAGACTGTTTTGAATTTACATAGGAAAGTTGATATTTTCGTTTAAAATTATATCATTGTCCAATTCGAAAAAGTATCGATCCATCAAATCGAAATCAATAATAAAATCTCGCCAAACTGTCGTCGATAGAGCGATTATATATATCCCCACTCATGACTTTTGTTTACGTTCGATTTCGATCGCGCGCAGTGAGGATAGTGACCGCGGCATAGACGCACGTGTTTGATATATTTCAACGATAAAAGACAATTATGGACGACAGCGCAGTTTTCGCCGTTCGCGCCAAGGTATTTTTTTTATATATAAATCAGAATAAAACTTTTGCACACATTGATAATTCAAACGATACGAATTTAAAAAAAATCTATTGTCAATTTGATTACAGTACGCGGAAGATCTGGAGGATCTAGTGCAATGTCCCGTGTGTTTCGAGCGTCCAAAGGGTGCGGTGTCGATGTGCGTTCAAGGTCACAGTCTTTGCAAAAGATGCAGAGATCTGTTGTACGAGTGTCCCGTATGCAAAAGTAAATTCAGCGTTAACACGAGGAATTTCGTTGCTGAGGAGCTCTGCTCGAAACTCAACGAAATCATCGTAAGTGTGTGATGTTTATATATATTTCTCGCGTTATATATCGTAATAATAACAAGATTGAAACGACAATTTTTATTTTTGTTTACATATAGTCGTCGTTGCTTGAGCCGCAGTTCAACAATTCTATCGCTTTACCGCTGTTGCCCGTAGTGCCGAATACCATCAAAAAATCCATCTCAACGCAGACTGAAAATCCATTGTTTGATGAAAGTGTTCTGATTATCGATGACGATAAGATGAGCTGCTGTCGCATTGGGTTTTGCCAATCTCAATTGCCGGCTGATTGTATGTATCATCACGTGTGCGATTATCACAGTTCCAATTTGATCGAGGTAAATATTGACTAGCGCGTTTATTAATACGGGAGCTGGGTGAGTTTCCGTGTGCAATAATATAGGGAATAAAAGGGCGATTCTGGTGTATTTTGAGCTACTGAATCCGAATGTGCGTGTTTTTTTTTTTTTTTTTTTGAAAGAATGGTACGTTTTGTTTGAATCGACATTGTTTCAACAAATTGAGAAAATAATGCTTTTTTTGATTTTTATTAAATTTTTCTTGTTAATTTGGTCAGAAAAAAGGTCTCTTGTCATTTTTTTTTCATAAAATGCGAATTTCAAAAGTTATGAATTTTTAAAGCTTCAAAGTTTACAATTTTTTCTAACTTTCGATGTTAATTACTTTATCTATTGCATATTTTTTGAAAATTGAAGAACGCACTTGTTCCTCAAAAATTACCCTTCAAAGTTCGAGTCCGCGCCATATTTTAAAGCTTAAAAAAATTCATAACTTTTGAAATTCGCATTTTATGAAAAAAATGACAAGAGACCTTTTCGTCTTACAATGGACCAAAGAATCGCCCTTTTATTCCATTGAACATATTATTGCACTCGGACACTCATATAGGTCCCACTCTATATATTCTCTCTTTTTTTTAAGTCAATGATTTTATCGATTTTTCAGGTGAAATTTTATGAATCCGGGAAGGAGACGATGCACGAGGATTTCAAGATCAAATACGATTTTGAAAAATTGTACGATTTTGCTGTCTACTCCAAGAAGTCTGGTATGTTTTTCATGAACGTCCATATCGACAAGGAAGGCGATGTGTACTTTATACTACAAACAACCAACGCTTCTCAGGAGAATAAATACTCTTACGAGCTTTATGTCGATATTCCTCGCAAATGTTTAATCAGATTCAATGGCGTGGTAATTGACAAGTTTAATTACGATATAATTGTCTTTTAAAATTTGATTTTGATATATTTTTTTCATCTTTTTTAGGTACCAACAAACCTCACTGGCAAAAAGTATCTTCAAGCGCGCAAATGCAAGAAGGATTGTTTCAAGCGTTTCTTCAAGAGCGACATGGTTGAACTTATCGAGACCGATAAACGAACTTTCGATATTTCGCTTGTTATCGGGCGCATCTAATGCCGAATTTTATATTTTCGTCGGTCGCACTTTGCAAATTTTATTTTATTCATCGCTATGTTCCGTTTTTATTTAGATTTATTTGTTAAATTGTATTTTTTTTATATATTACGAATCGAAGCATATACATATCTCAAGTCGCGTGGGTTCTTTTTTCATACTCCATTTTTATAAGATTACAGAATGATTGATCACACGCGAATGTGCATCAGTTCGAGTGATTTGAATAATCGAGACTTGTGTTTTTTTTTTATTTTACTTTGTCGGATTTTTTTTGGTAGAAAATTGACACTTAATATGACTTGAGAAAATTGAAAAGTTATACTATAGTAAACGATTGTATTTTTTTAACTCATTAAAATCATGCAATATCACACTCGCACATTCACTTTATTACAAACATACCTGTGAAACGGTAAGCTCAACAGAAACCGAAAGCGATCTCCAACCAATAGTTTTGGAAATCTTTCTGGACACGACGTCGCTGACGTTGCTGAGTCGTCGTCGTGCAACATCGAATGCATCTTGATTAGCGGTGAGTCCGATGATATTCGCGTGAAGTGTCGCTGCCAAACTGTTTCTTCGATAATTTCGCACAGCCGCCGCTGTCGTTTGCGCATCCTCCGGCGACAGTCGCGATATCTGCGACATCCTTCTGATGCGCTCTGGTCGTTGTTGCGTCATTACATCTTTTTTTTCTTCTTCTCGCTCTTTCTCGTCGACTATTATGTTTTGCGTCGATTGGAATTTGTTTACACTGGTGCAATTGGATTGACGAGTTCTTCAAAATGTTTTTCAATTTATTTTTTTTTTTTTTCCGGTTATTATAACTGGTTTCAACACACATACGAAAATTTAAAATTAAATATCGCCTCAGTTGATGGTCTCTTCTTCATGTAGATTAGAGCGAACTACTTGAAAATAAAGAGAGAAAAAAACTCGTTTTCTCGAAATCGACAAAATCAAATAACACACACACACGTTTAAATTTCCACTCGACCAATTTCCATCAATATACTTACACTCCTCGAGAAAAAATCAACACGCGCGAACAAAAAAAAAAAAAAGAAGAAAAAAAATATTATATGAAAAGCTCGCGGTAAAGCGATAAGTCACGTGCGTTCTCTCACCTGCAGCCTTGGCGGTGGCTGTTCGCCGACTAAGCTCCTGTTTCTTCGTTTACAAGCCGGCCACCGAGTGTTTGTTGTATTATAGCGCCGCCGCGCCTGGGGAACGCGCTCCCCATACTAATTCGCCCAAATCGACGAGGTCGAGAGATTCGTCAGGGACATCTTCTTTTTTTTTTTTCGTGTGTGTGTATAGATAATTGTCGACTTCCGATCTGACCTGTTTTTTTAGAGAGAGAGAGAACATCAATTTCAATTTAAATCAGTGAAAGTTAAATTGGAGGGTAGGGTCGTATCTTCTTTTTTTTCTATTTTAGACTGATCAATTATGATAATGAAACGAACGGCTGATATATAATTGACGATATATCGCTGACGTGTTTCAATTTTCACGTAATGACATTTAATATTTTTTTTTTTTTTTTTGAAATTACATAAAAATATGGATTATCGTTGGAAAGGTAATAATTACAAGCGAACATTCGGAATTGTAAATAATTCGAGTTGGTTCGTCGACGAGTTGCGCGAAACAAACCAATTATCACTTCACACTGACAACCTCGTTAAAAGTATGTGTACTTGCACGTTTACATGCATATAATAAGCATCGCGTATACCGAAATTTAATGTACGTTATCTACCTCAAATTAAAATATATTTTTCACTTCATCTTAGAAACGACAATTGAGCGCGTCCATCGCGTCATTATCATTGATCGCATCCTCGAAAAAACTCGCGAGCTGATAAGATTATTTTACTATATAACAACGTCGCCCGGAAACCGCGAGTCGCTCGAAATTTTTTTTTTTAACGGGCTCGTATAAATGTCTCGATACGTTAATCTTCAAGAGAGAAAGAAAACACCTGTTGGGTATGTTGTGTACAATGCGACAATTTATGCGAAAACGTCACGTATTTTTACGCTTCGGCGCGCGAAACGTCGATAAGAAGCGTTCTGTTTTTTTTCTTCTTTTTTTACGAGTTTATACCTTTCGAATCACGACCAATTACAGTATATACACGGGGAAACGTTCGAAAGTCGTATTAAACTGCGACTTTCTGAAGTTTTATCGACCGAAAGTCGCCGATCGCGATTATCCGTTTTAGGTATGACATATGGCTTATTTTTTTGAATATGATAATTTTTTTTTTTTTGGCGGTCAAAGAACTTTTCGAGTGAGTAAAATATAGAGATAAGCGTGGTGGCCTTTCTTACAAAAGAACGCTTCGTTGAATGTATAATTGTCATCGTTTGCTACTTATAAAAACAATGTTTTATTTCGGTAATTTTTTTTTTTCAATTAAAATACTTTAGACATATAAAGTTTATTTATTAACCCGTATAAATTTACATCCGTTCAATCGTCTACAGTACAAAAAATAAAAGAGATAAATTAATAGGATTATTCCGGTCATCATACAATTGTAAGCCACAAGAGTTAGTACCACTAATGCCTCGACTATAATGCCTCATAGCGTTATTTTATTTTTTATATTCCGTCGCGCTTGACAATCAAAGTCAACAATAAAATTTATATCAATCTATCGGGCACAAGATTGTCTTTCGTTGTTTAATAAACCGAATCGATTATAAATTTATCAAAAAGTAATCCGCACCAAAAAAAAAAAAAAAAATTAAATAAAAATTAAACGCAAAACTCACAAAAAAACTCACGATAAACTCACCTACGACAACGACGTGTAAAGCTGACGGTCGAAGAGCGACTACGTGACAACTGTCGAGAGGCAAACGTCCAAAGGATCGACGTATAAGACTCTCGCTCGGCGCGCTCGCCTGTTCGCGCATAATGACATTGTAACGAGCCAGTGTGTAAAAGTGTTTTTTTTTTCTTACTCTTTTTCTTTACACACGTGCGCGCATAAGACGTGGTCGATCGCCTAAACGATCATCGTCGATTCCATCGTTTGTCAGTGATGATCATCATTCATTATACGAAAAAAATTTGGTTTCTTGCTGCTATAATTTTTTTTTTGTTTATGCGCTTTGTGAGATGATTGTGAAGTGTATTGGTTGTCTGATATGTTAGACGTTTGATTGAAGTTGCGGGGTCATTGTTGGAGTAAATAAAATTTAAATAACAAAATATAATTTAAAATACAGTAGTAGGATTTGAAACTGTATTATTAATAAGAAACGAATATCTGATCTTTCGAAATTATTTTCATAATCTACGCAAATGGATGAATAATGAAGGCACATTAACGTTCTATAGAAGGGTCGAGTTGCTTTCGCAAACGAGCGCCTTTGTGCGTCGATTTTGGGCCTCGATGGACAAATATGGAAGAGTTATATGCCTCGTATTATGCGCGAACGACGATGACGCGGATACCTCATGCAACTTTGCGCGAGTCGAAGATTCGCTTTTTTTTTCTTTCACTCTTTTTAGCTGTCTTTACTTTTTTCATGTATGAATGATTCTTCGCGGATCATTAAGTATGTGGTTACTCGCAGGCTATTTAGTTGATGTATAAAGGTGTCTTGATGAAACGTACGTGGCCTTTGATGTCGACGGTTTAGCAAAAAGAATTTGAATTTTCGATGCTTGATACTTCAAATTATTTGTACAAGTTGATGATAATATGAAAAATAAAGATACTTTAATAAATTAATAGTCTCATTATCAGATCTGAAGTAAGCCTTTTATTTACTCGGTAGAAAGACAATTAAGAATAACTATTGAAAAATAATTTTATAGTAGTAAACAGCTGAGTTGGGAATGGATTACGTATTGTTTGTTACTTTTTTTTTATGGAATAATAAAAACTGAAGAAATGTGACATACTACATGGAGAGAGAGAGATAGATGATGAAATAAGTCATGAGCAATTGATTTAACAAGAATTGTATTTAATTGTTCAATAATCTATATCTATGACAACGACGATGATATGACGATAATGTATATCATATAATAATAATGATAATAATTAATAATAATCAGGCAACAACTTTGATCGAGGAAACAGTACAACTGGCGATAATATAACATTAATTTACACACGGAAAGCTTTTAAAAACATTCCATTCCATTATCGTATAGATTTTTTTTTTCATATGTATAATATACATTTATATATATAATATTTTTTTTTTTCGTGTATAATATAATACCATTTTGTGTACGTCACTTTTACTCTCGTAAATTAGGCTACGCTTTTTTTTATACTCATTTAAAAACCATCAAAAGTGTGTATATATATAGTTCCGTTTGTAAATTCACGCTCGTCGCGTACAACGCATTTTTAAGGTCAACCGTATCATTTTTATCATTTTTTTTTCGAGTGGCCGTTTGAAGATTTTACGCACTATATGCGCTACGATTAACAACACTACCATACTTTAGATCGCTCTTTCAACGTTGAACATTTTTCATTTTCTTCGCCGCAAAATATTCTTTTTTTATTTTTATTTTCTCAACCGATGCACTACAAAACAAAACAAAAATTGACGATGCAAGTCTATAATTCATAGCTGTGGTTTTTGCTTAATATAACTCATGCGTATTGCCACGAGTCTTACTTTTCAATAAATTTTTCTGTAGTCACTTATATAAATTACAATTAAATTTTTTTTTCTTTACTTTCCTCGTTTTTTTTTATTCTTCAAGTAAGACGAATGATGTTCCCAGTCTATCAATTAACAAACGCAAGTATTGTTCGTTTATGTTTCTGGCTATCTTATACTCACTTTAATTTCACGTATTTAATTTCTTTTTCGTTTTTACAAAAGAAAAATCTAAATTCTAAATTTTTATTCGCTTTGACACATGATTCTTTGCGAATCTTATTTCTTGTTTGTTTATACTTATAAAACATGCTTAGAAAAGGGACTACGGCAATTGTACAAGCTTAAAACGTACGTGTGCAGATTTGTTAGTGTTAGACACATCGTTGAGACCTTTGAATATAAGAACTGATGCTGTGCATTTCGTAAATATCACTCTCGTTCCAATACAAAAAAAAAGAGAAAAAGTTGATGATGTACATATATCGGCATAAACATAACTTAAACAATTAATCTATACAGTAATCCTGTTTATTCTGTATAAAAATTAATATATAAAATTACTAAAAAGAAGAATAGTTATATGAATAATCGATATTTTACAGCTCTAAAGTAATCAGTACACAAAACATAATACTTTCAAATTAATAGAAATGCGATAAATTGGTTGTTTGTTTTTTTTTTGTTGTTTGCTTTTTTCACAGATTATTTAATATTTACACATGCGCGCCATCAACGCACAGCGTCAGTTCTCGTAATTCGCAAGGAACGAAAACATTAAATGCTACGACTGTACAAAAAAGAGAAGAGTTAAAAATTAACAGATATAAAAAAGCTAACAACTGAGCTTATATAGTTTGTTGATTATCCATAGCGCTAATTGTCACTCGTAATAAGCATGATTTGGGAGAGTCCTTAAATATTATTATTATACATTGTACGACGAACGCTACGTAAATATAACAATTACAATTACGTTTATAATATTTTTTCTTGCTTTTATTCATTTGTTCGTAGTTTTACATAAAACGAAAGCTAATACCTACATTGGCATCTATCATTACTTTCAACATTCGATTATCTCAAACAAACAATTATTGCATTGAGTCTTTCAAACAGAATATTTGCTTTATTTTTTAACGAATAAATGCTTCAAAATAATTGTTTCATCATAGAAACATGCTAGTGAATAATGAAAATCTTTTCAGTAATGAAAGATTACCAACGTTTACATATGAAATTTTTTGATGCTGTAAAGAATACTTTGAGATACATTTGAAAATGTACGGTTGCGCAAAGGAATTTTTCGTTTCATATATCAACAAATTAGTACGCAATTGTATGGAGGAAGGAAAGACAGCCATATCACTTTTTTCATATTTTTTTTTTTTGGAAAAAAAAAACAAGAGTGAATGAAAATTCGTTTCACATTTTTTTTCTTCAAAAGTGAGTCTGATATGCATCGATACGCACAATTGCAACGCTCTATTCGTTTTGTGATGTCGTGAAGAGCAAAAGTGCTTGCTTTCTAAATCGTTCTTTCAACTAGGCGAGCAAGGAGGCTTTTGAGGCGTTTTGTTATTCAACTATATAACATATACAATTAAATTTCTAACAGCGTAAATATAATCTTGTACAATATGCGATTTGTACATCATGACAATGCGCATACGACGTCGCCAAATATATAGACACAATCATACGCAATTTTTTTTTTTACCATTTTTTTTTCCTTTTATTTTGTCAAACATACATTTCTCCGTCTTTCTATCTTAATAATATTCTTTGCGAGTGTATATGTGCGCGTACACGCGCGCGCTTTGGTAAAAATATTTCCAAAAAATACCATTCAAAATTTGCAACGCTCTTTTTTTTTTATACAATCTTGCCGTCAAGCAAACAAACAAAACATCATTATTTTTTCTTTTATTATCATTGTCATTCATAAATTCAGTCATATCCTTTGCATGATTATAATACTACGTTTGAAGTCATGTAGAGTTATTTTGCCCTTGTTTTTTTTGTATTTGTTTCGGTTCGTTTCAAAGATAAATACTTTGTACAAAGAAATATTTTTACCAGAGTATATATTTCCATGGGTGTTACTTAAATTCGCGTGTGTGTATGTCAAGGAGGAAGAATGAAGAGAACACACACGCACGCATATGCGTTCGAATTTTCACACTTTGCTCGCTCGAGAATGTGTGAACGACAAGATAAAACAATTTTCTTTCTCGGTGGTGCCAGCGCCACTTTTATGCAGAGAGTGTGAGGGAGAAAAAAAAACAAAAACTTAAGCAGTACGAGTCACAACGAGAATAAAACGTAAGCAAAAAAATATTTCATACTTTTTCCTTTTCTTTTCAACAAGCGAATCGATATAAAGCCTGGAAGTTATTTTTTTTTCTTTTTTGCAAAAAGACGCATTCGATTAGTCTTTTCAGTTCACGGGTTAACGAGCCAGCACCGGCTGCCAATCACAATTTGTCCGATAGGTACACTAACTACTCTTTCGTTTTATTTATATATATTTATAATATATACAGAGATAGAGTGAGTTATATGATATAAAAACAAATGTCTTTTTTCTTGCCATTTTGTTTTGTCTCTAACGGCAGATTAAAGCTAGTACGTAACATTGCTAAATTAAATAAATTGTTATGTAACAACACATTTGTACAAACATGAATGCGATCTTAAAAATTATAAACCTAGACATAATTAAATAAATATGTACAAGGTGTATTCGTATTATTAACTTTCTGGTCGAATGAATATTTTTCTTTTTTGTTAAGTAGTCGCGTTGAACTAATTTTTTTTCTTTTGTTTTTTCTTTTCGTTTGCAAAGTAACAATTCGTAGAGAGAAGAAATACCGAACTTAAGGATTCGAATGATCGGTTCGAGTGTTATTATTGTCAACGTTGTAAATGTGAACTATTTACGGGCTGCCGCTGAGCCCATTTTATCATTTTTTTTTTCGTATTTTCGATGAAGAAACGCTCGGTCGCGTATTTATTTATTTTTTTTCGTTTTCGATTCCGAGGTCTACGAAGAAGAACGAAGCGAAAAGCAATCATTCAACAACTGTTAGTTCATTTAGACCATGCGTATGACACCTCTAATAAATGAAAATAGAAATCTATCATCGTAAAGATTCGAACAAATATAAAATAAATCTTGCCAGTCGCTAAAACACGTAGCGATTACACCCACATATTCGTGTGTCCAGGGGGGAGATGAGAGTTGAATTTACATACGCAGGATGATATCGATTCGTTAAAGCTTTTTCAAAATAATCGAGGTACCGATTTACCTCCTTTTTCAATTAACACGTGTGTACGACGCTATATATTCACACAAATATATACGTACAGTTTTTCTTTTTGTGTGTGTGTAAATGTATGTATAAGTGTTAACAAGACAGTCCACGCGTGAAGCGGCAAAAGTTCCAACATTGAATATATAAACAAGACTCGACGACAATAGATAAGAAGAGAGAATAGAGGAGATAGATAATGAGAAGAAATAGCGAGGAAGGATGATTTTTTTCATACGTGGTACGCTACCTAAATTGGCAGTACGGAAATTTGAATACTTGGGTAGCGTGCCCGCTTGCAGCTTCTTTGTTTGTTTGTTTTGTTTTTTCTTCACTTATGCCCCGTGAAAACCGTAGACCTCGAGGACCCGAATCTCAAAGTCACCGCTGGCGCACAATGGCGGATTGTTGAAAGTCGAGCAGCGATCCGTTTTGCCGAACCTTATGTTCTCGTCCATCCAAATCGCTTGGCCATCTCTGTCGATCAAAAGGTAACAAATATAACGTGGATCTGCGAGGTTGTGATTGCATTATATAAGTAGTGGAACGATACGTACCCACCGCCGATGGTGATCATTTTGGAATCGGCAGCCATAAACAGTTCCGCCGAGTGATCAACTTTGGAATCGTTGGTCGTGTCCATGCCGACCCAAGGATATTTTGCTCTCTCCGGAAACAAACTAAACAAGAATGTTTCACCCGTCCCAAAGTACGCCTGCCTGTTACCTTTGTCGTCCTTTAGGTTTCTCTCGCACCATCTTGTCGAACAATATGCTCCAAATACCTACAAAAAAAATGGCAATTTTTTATTTTTCACTCTTTTTACAAATTTTTTTTTTAATACTCACTTCGTTATTGCAGGTTTTGATCATGAGAAGGGTCGGCTCATATTTCTCTACGCGCACGTAGAAAGTGGTGAGCGAACAGCCGTGTTCCTCGGTGGTGTACAACAGAATTGGCTGATACATGGTGATCCTTACGGGTAGCCAGGACCACAAGGTGAAAAGCTGCCGACAGCGCAAAAAGAAAGCTCATTTTTATTTGTCGTCCTGTTCTCGCTCCTCAAATTTACCATTCTTTTGCCTCGTTACATTTTAAATCATGTTTTGTTAAAAAGTTTATAGCAGCTCTCGCTTTTGACTCTTCTTTGTATATATTAAAGATACCAAAGTGAATTTTAATTTTTCGAAAAAAAAAACAAAAGAAATGCGTAAACCAAAAAAATTGAAATGTAAGTGAAAAAAAAAATCTTTGGTTCGCAAATTAAACCAAATATTAAAAAAAAAACGTCATGCGCAAGCTATACACTTTATCAAGCTTTTGTACCGTTACATGACGAGCTCCGTTTTCTTTTTTTTTTTTGCTTGCAAGCTGCTATAATCTATTCTAGCGTAAATGAACGTATATATAATCTCTTTACAAAGCACTCATCGTTCTTTCGTCAAATAAATCATTTTGTTAAAGAGAGAGTAAAACCTTGTTTCATTCCGCCATAATCTGGCGTCAAATCACAAATACACGAACGTACGACACACACATGTAAAAATATCATCGACTATACTCGAGTGAATTTTTCAACAAAATTCGAAAGTAAGAAGATATAGTGTGTTATTCGTGTTAATTCACAACATTTAATCGAAATCAATGCTCTGCAAATGTAATTTACTGTAAAATAAAAAAAAAAGTGAGGGTGCTTTGTATAATATGCGATAAAATTAATATCTTATATCAACTACAAATTCAAGCATGCCAAAATACCAGAGTGCACAATACATGCCTTACAAATTATAACATTCAAAGCCAGGGAGGGAATGACAAATAAATGGCGATCGAAGATATATAAATGTTTTCAAACTCGCTATATGGATGGAATCTAGCTGACAAAAAAAAACATGCAGTTTTTGTTAAGTGTTCAAATCAAAACTCAAGATTTGAACTTGTTGACAAGCTTTGATTCTACCGAATATCAGTGTTTTGTAAACGGCCAGATATGACTTAATCTTTATGCAAAATAATGCCAAACGATGCTCGATAAAAGACAAAAATAGAAAGTTGCGATGACAAAATTTTCAAGTAAAAACAAAGAAGCTCAAACGAAAACAAAGAAAAAAAGGAAGGGAACGCACAAATCTACATCAACGAAACCTCAACAAATATCGATAAACTTCGGGGTGAATCACTATTACAAAAAAAAAAAGAAGTCATCATCATCTGCGGATGGCTGCTTCTCTTTGTCTCGAGAAACAACAATACACTCGATATGTGAGTGAAGCTTATAACAGATCTGCCAATAAATTACTCATCGCCAAAGTAGCAAAAAAAAACATAACATTTCTTCCGTCGACTATGTATATAATCAAACAAGCGCATACAGTAGCCCAAAACTAAAAAAAAAAAAGAACATTAAAATTACATGCCGACGATAATATCACCTACAAAGGTACAGAGAAAAAAAGAGAAAGAGAGAGAAATATTATATAGCTGTCGACGGCATTTTTTTTTCAAATTTATTACTTACGTCGGACACCTCAAGGATCTGAGAGCGTAAGTTTTGTATGGGATAAATGCCGTGGGCGGGTCGTGGTCCAGGACTGTGCGCACCCTATATTATTTTTTGACACAGCCCCCATCGTCAAAAAACGAGCGAGAGAGAGAGACACACACAGAGAGATTATAGGTGTCCGAGGAAATGCAGCGCAACACACAAAGACACAATACGCAGCTATATATGAGATTGTTACTTGTTGTTGTTTTTCATTTTTCTTTTTCTTTTGATAATTTATGCTCTCACGAGAGAGTTATAAATTGAGAAAGAAAAAACATTGAAAAAAAAGTAAATAAATACACATCGAAGCGACGATCATAAAATTAAATGTCAAAAAAAAAAACAAGATTGTATACCTGCATATTCAACGTAAAATATATATGACAGTTATGCTTGAAACTGAAGGAAACGAATAATAAAATTCAAGGAAAATAATAAAGTATATACGCGCGATAATAATTGACACTTTCGATAATTGAGCTTTGGAAGCAGACAAGAGAAAAATATTTAAATAAAAAACGAAAATGTGGAATGAGAAATTGTATTATTGATGATCCATTATAAAATTTGTCATAGCTTACAACATCATATTTTCATATTATATACTTTTGAGATAGTTATACAAGTAATTTTTTTCTTTGTACAATTGATTTCACGCGAGCTTTTTCAAAATCGCAGTAGCTCGGCTAAACTCGACAACAACTTTTATAACTTCCTCAAAAAGCCTCTTATCAATAAAAAAAAATGATAAAAAAATAAAGAAAGAAAGGAAAAAAATACGTTTCAAGATAAATTCCATCGGAATAATTACATCCACAGTGGCGTTATTTCCCTTCCTTTATAAGAGTTACGTTAGCTTTGTGTAAAATCTATTTTTAAGACGGTGTACGTACGGCGCGTACATTACGCTGTCTGTTCGCGCGAGCGAGCAGAGTGTTCGAAGCGTTATAAGATCGAACGAAAATAGAACACGCCAGCGGAGCCGTTTTCTTGATGTTTACGAATACTTTTTGCAAAGAGAGAGAGAGAGAGAGAGAGAGAGAGAGAGAGAACGCTTTTTCTTTCGATACACATGGCAGGTTTTCGTCGGGTTTCGGTATATAATTAATGTTAGTGCACGCGCACGAACACATCTTCTTCCTGCTGAAAAAGCATTTCATGCCTTGCAGCCATACACCAACGTTAAGTCTTTTACATTTAGAGCATCTTTGTTAGAGTAAAAGCTATACAAATAAGAGAGAGAGAGAGAGAGAGAGAGAGAGAGGAAAGAGAGAAGACATGAAGATTTGCTTTTAGTCCAGAATAATACCACTCGAGATTAGAAGCATGCGGCAAGCAGCAATGCATGATCGCTTATAGCTTTCCATCCCATTTTCTTTTTATTATTATTTTTTTTGAAGAACGACAGTTGGAGAAATATGATTTCAGCATGAGATACCCAATCGATCTTATTGCTTTAATTGAGATGATCATACATGAAGCCTTTTTTTTCTTTTCGACTTTGTTTGCATCATGTGCCTTTGATGCTAGCCTCGGAAAAGAGGAAATTTTTTTTAGGGAATTTTGATGCGCCCATTGTGAGTATGAGCAAATGATTGTGTGAGATGATATTTGGCTTTATTTGTACAGCCAAAAAGGAAAAGATGAATGTAGTTTGTAGTATAATTTTGTATAAAAAAAGAAATAAAACGAAATTATTCATGGAAAAAGAAAACTTAAAACCCAGAGATTTGCCCCTCTGCATTTTTGTGAGTTGTGATACCTGATTAGAAAATCATAAATTCGAATGCAAAAATAGATTCTACATAACAAGCTGTTAAAATAATATTCTGAAAATTTTCTATTCAGGATTTAATGGTTATAGATGCACCCAAGTAAAAAACGAAAAGTAAAATGAACAAACAAAAAAAAACACTGCAAAAATTTGATTATGAATATTAATACCACTCGCTGAGAAAAAAAAATGAGGGTAGCAGTTGCAATGTGTGGCGCATTAATGGTAAACAGCGATAGAAGCTGACGACGCTATACAGTGTCGCGATGAATGAGAAAGAGTAACGTGTGAGTGTAACTCGAAGTAGTAGTTTGTTGTTTTTTTTTTATTTTAGGGAGGAGAAAAAGATAGCACATGAAACGAACGGCACATTGTCCAAAAAGATAATTATACGATACCCTGTCTTTGTACGTGTCTTCACATTCTTTCTGAAAACAAAGTGAATCATTGAAAAAATCTTCTGTAGTTTTCAGTTGTGCTAATTTGATTTTTTTTTGTTCTTATTAATTGTCCTATTGAATTGTTATATTCGGTAAATAATTCTTCAAACTTGTCGTGTCTAGCGATTCACTATGCAACAAAATGAAATCTGTCAATCAACCATGTACAATTTATAGCTGAAGTGTTGTACAATTATTGGTATATTGAAAAAAAAATTCAATGATTTAAGCGACCATAGATCTTACACAAAAACCAAGTTTGTTAAAATATGACGCTTGTGCGGTCATATAAACCCTGCACCACTGTTATTGTCATATTAGATAATAGAAAGTAGGATAGCGTTAAAAGAATAGAAATAACTAATTAAAACATTCGTATGAGAAGAAAAAAAGAATTTAAATAAATTATTTTAAAAAAATGTGTATATACTTTTTCTACGTTAGTATACTCGTAATTTTCTTTACTGAAGGTAACAAATAAATAATCAAATGTATAATAAAAAAAAATTGAAGTACTTGATACCATAATAAAAAAAGGCACTCTACGTACGAGTATTCATTGCAACTAATCTACTTACCTCTCTTATCGTGAGAGTGTGCGACATCATTTGAATGTTCATTTGCGACTGACTTGTTGGTAGAGTATCCGTCGATCGCGATTTTACCAACGATTTCGTTCCCGATATGACGTTCCGAGTTTTCAAGTTTATTTCAATGCTAATAAATACCCTCGATATGTAAACCGAACTCAAATTACGAATACCAAATGCAGTTCGTAGAAACTTGGCCGGTGTTACCTAAAGCAATAAAAAATAAATTATAACTATGATGAAAAATATTCATCAAGATTTAGAAAGAACAATTAATTACCGGCATTTGTCTGCAAAATTTAGAAAGGGCTGCGTCCACTCCATTTTTATTGATTTCAGCCATCCACTCCGAATTTTGCGGCGACGAATATTTATAAAATAATAAAACTATAGCCATAGCTGCCCTATAGAAGACCTAGAAGAACAAGAAACAAACGTGTTGATTCAATAAAGCTCTGAAGAACTACAACTTTTTTTACACTATTAAGTGTTTCTCACTTTAATGCCTTCATGCAAAAAACAGTCCATAACTCTGACTAGATGTTGAAATGGAAGTAATTGCAGAATCCACCAGATCCAGTCCATGTAGATTCTTTCAGCTCGAGATCCTGAGCAATGCCTTGCTAAATGCACAGCAGCAGATTTCTGCAACAAGTTCATTGATCTTTAAGTTGATGAGCTTTTGTTAATGAAAAATTGACTACACACCACATGTTTCTTTGTGATTTGTTCTACTGTTTTCCATGTCACTTCGTAAACAAGTTTTGTTTGTGTAATGAACATTTTTTTCTTGGATGCCACTAAGCTTTGCACACAGTGATAACATTGTTCCTCTGAAAATTGATTACATTACAGTAAAATTCATTTTAAAATGTGTGCAAGTCGATGAGGCATACCTGGCATAAAGTGTAGGAGAAGAGCAGTGACAGGGTAAAGCGACGGACTGTACACAATATCTGGACATGCATAACCTAGTACGGATACAATTCTATCTGCAACACTTCTACCTTTGCGGGTCAAGTTATAGGATAAACAATGTGTACTGTCGACAAACGGTGGCAACATGATTGATTGCTCTGGCAATTCTGCAAGAGAAAAATAGTTTGATTAGCATGCCTGAGTCACCTTGGTGGATTTTTAGAAACTCTGGCAAAAAACTGACCTGTAGTCCCTAAAACTTGGCTCACCATGTCCCAGTAGTAACCCTCCATGGTGTTGTTGCCTTTGGCATGTTGACTGATGAGTGCTGGCCAGAGCTGGGACCTGATGCCATTGTTGAGTGGCCAGGCATTCTCCCTGAGAATGAGCTTTACCTCACGCAATCTATCAGCCTGCAGGAGTCCATTAACTTCCTTGAAAGTCTTGAGGGTTTGCTTCTTGCTGATCGGAGACTCAGGCTGAATGATGATGTTGCTGGTATCAACATGTGGCGGGAAGACATCGTCAATGTCAACATTGTTCTCTTCCTCAAGCGTCGACAGCATGTTCGATGGATTGTCCATAGGGCAGGGAGACTGCGTGACCAACATGGCAGCAGCACTACGGAGCTGGATTATCCATGCTCCAAGCTGGTGGCATTGTCAATAATTGCAGCTTACGTAATCTCCTTCGAAGTTTCAGTATTCATCTGCAAAGATAAAGGGCAACATAGAGAAAAATTGACCATAGCACTGGCTAAAATGTATATTTGCAAGCTGGATTATTTTGCCTATCTTGCAATCATACAAGTCAAAACTCTCGAGCATCAAGGTTGGTAGCATGAAACATCGCTCACAATCTGATCAAATTAGTGCCCCGGAAATGAGATACTATCCTTGTCAGTAAGAAGTGTGCCTAATATCATTCACATTAATTTCAAAATCAAGCCAATTGTGCTGACTTGGGGTTATGACTACGACTCATATAGTGTATCATATTTGCTGGTATTAATAGATCCAGAAACTCTTTTTTTTTATTTTGAAACTTTTGCCACATTGAATTGAGCTGTGGCATTAATTACACAATTATGGTGTACGAAGACCAGTTATTTCTGACGTAAACAGTGTGATTTACAAGGAGACATTGGCCTCTGAGCAGTTTCCCCTCTCAAGGAAACCAGATAAAGTTCATAACATGAGCACTATATAACTAATAAAAATAGGATGATAACAATATTGCATGCATCTCTGCTGTGATGCAGTCAGCAGTCATCGCTCAAAGATAAAACTATTTTTGCACTTACTATAAGTCAATTAATTATTGACAAATATAGATGACTATTGTCGTGCATAGGGAAGCAGTAAGTTTCCATGATTCAAAGCTACAACATTTCTTTGAAACACTGTGAGTCATTGAACTTTCAAGGTGTTTATTTATAATTTCAATGATTACTCAACGCCAAAAAACCTTGATTCAATGTGAAATATTTTTGCACCAGCACATGACCAGTTGGGAGCTTTTTGCATGTTTTACCAGATAAACATTATCATGCCAGTATACCATCAAAAGCACTCGAGAGTAAAAATACACCTTTGCTCAAAGCTCAAATGTGCAGAGCCCACAGCAGTCATGCAGTTACAGTATATCGCAAAAGTTCATTTTAACAGCTGCATGCCTCCTAAAATTAATTTTGCCGCATTTGAATCTGATTGGGCTTTTAAAACTGTAACACTGTTCTGCTCTGAGAAATTTCTGGGAAGCTACGGCTCAAGCTAACCTGTACACTGCACACATATAATAAAACCAGTGCTTCCACTCAACTCTTAAAAGATCAAATGTTTCAGTGGCAACTTTCCAAATCACATGATGTTTTCTATAAGTTACAATGTTTTTTTTCACCCACTACAGCTGACTATTTCATTGCTCTGATATTCTTAATTTATCAATGTATCTTGCTTGAGAACTCTATAGTTTACGTCTACATAAGGTAGCTTTTTTTTTGTATCAAACATTCAAGATGAATTACCATCAGAAAATTTCTAGTTTTTTTTTTGGTAAACACACATACACAAGTTTTCTCATTGATAAATCACTTTGATTCCCCAAATAGGTTCCAGTCAATAAATCACCTCTCTGGAATGATATCCAGCTGAAGAATGAAAGACAAATCTTTCAAACAAATTTCCGAGGGGAAAAAACAAAGAATTGGATGCCAAATATTTTTATTACATTCAAGCCGGGTGATTTCATTGAAAGGCATTCATTGACCTCTCATTCATTTACGCGGCTAAATATAGCTCACCGTTGGCACAAAGATTTACAAATCACTCAAAAATTTTTCGCGCTTTATTTTCACATTCTCCCACCCCGCGCGCGGGATAATCGGCGGACAAAAAGCCGAAAACTGTTTGCCAGATTGCATAATAAAGCCTAGCATTACATAAAAAGTACGAAAGAAAAGAGAGAGAGAGAGAGAAAACCATTCATCGGCTTTTCACGCAATTCATCAACAAGTTGAAAAGTGCCTGCTCACCGTTCTATATAAAAAAATTCAGTCCATCAACGGTTCAAAATAAAGCAAAGAACAGAAAAAAAAGCGTCTATTCTTGAAGATAGCCCCCGGACGCACATGAAAAATGTAGCGAGCGAAAGTCGAGCAAGGGAGCTTTTAAATCATAAATAAACGATGCTGCAGAAGCGGTTAAATTAGATCGATTCGTCTATAAACAAGCTGAAGCAGTTGGAAAGAGAAAGAGAGCGACTGCGGTATATAGCGCGAGTATACATATATGACGTGGGCGAAAAAAAAAAAAGTGTCTAATCCGCAATCGATCGGTTTGGCTGCGCACAAACTAAACACACACGGACTAAAGGAGCAGGTGTGAAAGTCAAAGGGCGTAGCCGCCAACAGCACACACCAAGTCACGTATACTACACAAACTAGCTAAGCTCCTCTCTTTCTCTCTCTGTCTCTTTCTTTCTTCTGATGAGAGAGTGTGTATAAGTTCAAGCCCTTGGAGGGAAATCGATACGCCGCCACCGCCGCGAGGTGACAGTCCGAAAAAATTTTATTCTCCCTCTGTCTCCACCTGCGCGCAAAAGCCCCCGCGAGTTTATAGTAGAAGCAACTCCACCCTCGCACACTTGAAAGAAAGAAAGAAAGAGAGAGAGAGAGAGAGCGAGAGAAGCAGAAGACGGAACTGTCAAACGATGTAAACAACGCTTGGATTATAAGCCATACAACGCGAGAGAGGAGAAAAAGCAGGATCAAAGGTGTCATTTTTAACCCACTTATCGATTGCATCCACTTTTGCGATTCCCCGGGTATCTAACCTAAATATCGCGTGTATCCTCTATAGCTGCGTTCACACAGCCACTGCACATATATGTATATACACACATCACGACAGAGCGGGCACTTGTACGGCTTATAAAATCGCGATCACATGATGATATATCGCGAGTACGCGGCGCGGCGCGGGCGTGCAGGCAACGCACACATTTATTCACATTATTATAATAGAAACAAAAACAAAACAAACAAAAAAAAAACGATCACTCACTGCAGTAGTGGAGTAGAGAGTTGAATCGTAGTGCAGATCTTCGTGCAGGCGATGATCATCGTCGTTGTTGTCGTTGCTGCTGCTGCTGCTACTGCTGCTGCTCAGGTGCAGCTGCATCAAACAACAACGAACGAACGGCCGCCTCTGCTGATATTATGTATATATGTATATATGCTTTCACCTATAGAACCTGGCGGCTTCGCGCGCGCCAAACAACGCACTGGCCGCGACGATGAAAAAAAGAAACAACACTGAGATGTGCAGCAGCAGCAGCAGAGCCGTATTATACTAACACAGGCAAGGGGGGCAAGAGCACGCGCAGTCTCTTCTCTTTAACGTTATAAACTTGTGCGATCTCGTTCTCGTCGTCGATATAATAACTCGCTTCCGCGCGCGCGCTATGCTCTCTCTCTCTCTCTCTCGCGATGTTTCTGTCTCTTTCTCTCCGTGTGACTGTGTACTGCGTGTATGGGTATGTGTGTGCGCGCACTCTCCGTTGTTCGCGAGAGTATGAAAAAAAAAACCTTAGGGGGCCGTTGTCGCCGTTGCCGTAGTACCTACAACAACGCTAACCCGTCGTGCGGCGTGAGAGCAATGCCAAGATGACGGAATTAATATTGTCCGAGCCGCCGCTAACCGCGAGCTAGCGCAAGCACATACTGAGAGAGAGAGAGGAAGGAACACCCGCGATACCCTTTCGGATAAAACTATACACTTGCGTGCGGACGATTGTGTGAGTGTGTGTGTGTGTGTGTATGCTCTATTCCGCGAGAGTGCGCGAGCGAGAAAGAGAGAGAGAGAGAGAGGACTATATACCTAATGTAGCCGAGAGACAAATAAGCGATTTAGCCGCGTAATATAACGTACGCTAGCTCATATAACACAGCCAGGCATAACGAGCCCCCGCGCGCATTGAAACTTCAAACGTATACTGTACGTGTAGGTGAACGCGTGCTATACTTCTGAGGTGTGTGTGCGACTGAGAGAGAGAGAGAGAGAGAGCGCTCTGCTATAGTTCAGGAATGTAACTATCGACGATGGTGCCCCTCGAGAATTTTTTTCTCTTTTATTTGTCATTATCACATTTTTTTTTTTTGAAAGCTTTTTTTTTAGGAGCGCGGCGATAGAACGCGGATTGATCTTCTCTGGCAGTGCGAATCACATTGCTACTTGTTGATTATTATATTGTGAATCGCATTCTTGTTTAAGCTTCTATTAGCGGCATAAATTGACTAATTGTTGATGGTACGATATGTAATTCGCGGATAATTCGGGAAATTACAGTTGCAAGCTGTGCTTGCGTGTTGGAATATCAACTCTAATATTTTTCAAATTTACTGTTGAAGAAATGATGCAAGTGCTGAGCAATTTTCGTTGAACGTGTATTGGGCGTTTTAAAGCCTTTTTACACAGCGATTTTTATCAATTTTTTTTAAATTTAAATAATAATGAATATAATTTACGGTAAAAATGGAAACTCGTGTGCTTTAATTATACTAATTTGAAAAAAAACCAAGAGAAACAAAAAAACAGATCAATGAACGAACAACGATCGACGCAACGATTATTCGCTCGATTAAAGAACAAAATTCAATATAATTTATTTAGCTCGCGGCTACGCTCCCTAACGATGAAAAATTAGGAAGCCTCAATCAAGCTAATCGGAGCAAAAGTCAATGTCATGTACCTGAAGAATAGACTTGAAAATACATATAGGCAAAGTCCATTCTTCGACATGACAATAGAAATTATACCATCGCAAGCGCGCGCGTGGTCAATAACAATTTCGAAATTTTTTTTCCCGTTTCGAATTTGTCAACTGGCGAAAAAATGCAGAGAATCGCGTGCTTCTCCCATATATTCTATATCCAAGCCTCGAAGCGCGTGTGGGTGAGATCTATTAAACACGCGCGCGAATTAAAGGGAGATAAAAGAGAGGGATACTACGCCATGTAATGTGCGGCGTATACACACGTTTAGTTTACGAGTGCCGTTAAATGAGCCGTGCGCTTGAGAGAGAAAGAGAGAAAAACGATTGTATAGCCCACTTTTCGCGGTTTTTTTTTCTTTTCTTTGCGCGAGCTTTTCAAACGATTTAAAACAGCGACGATTGATTTTTTTTATATCGTATTTTATGAAAAAAGAGACACTCGATGAAATTTGCTTCGACCATTCAAACTTGCGGTCGAATGAATTTTCGAGCTTTTTTTGGCGTATACTTATTTATGATTATTTTTCGTGAAATTTGAGCGACCGGTAAGTGGCGCCATCTGGTGACGGTGATTGGAGCTTTTCGACGCGAGCTTTTTTTTTCACAATCGGCTGTTGATAATCAAGTTATCAACGATACTTTTTTTATGTAATATATTTTTCTCGATCGTTCATCATCGAACGCGATACCGAGACTTTTTTTTGTTTTTTAACGCTAAATAAAAATTTTGATACGGATTCGTCAAAACTCTTACGACGCTTATAATTTTTTCTTTGCGATCGTTACGTAATGTATCTTTTAATCTCATTCACTTTTAAAAAAAAAACATTTATTTGAAAAAAAAAAACCACGTAGAGTTGAAAAATAATCCTAATTAAAAAAAAAACAATTGAGATTAATTGTAGGTTAAGTACAATTCGGATGCAAATAAACATCAGCGAGCATTTGAAATGCCATGGTGTTGATCAAGCACGATGAAAAGTATTACCAACAACGAAAGCCCAAACCGGACTTGGGCGCCATCGAAAACTTCAAACGCTTTCTTTGGGATCCCGAGAGACGAGCTTTCCTCGATAGAACTGCTCAAGAATGGAGTAAGTCTCTTTTTTTGTTCTCGTGCCCAATTGTAGTTTTTTTTTTTTTGCTAAACTTTGAATATTATTGCATGAATTCAACAAACAAAAAAAAAAGGCAAAGATGCATTCATAAAAAAAATGTGTTTTTTATTCGACACAGTGAACGTGGGTATCTTCTACTTGTGCTTCTACACCGTACTTTTCTCATTCACCGCATTTCAAATGTGGATAATGTACAAGAACATGGCTTGTTCCGGCACAGCTCCCTACTTCGACTTTGGCCAACCATCATCGACGAAAGCTTGGTTGGAACCAAGTCTACAAAATAAGCCTACTTTGTCGAATCTACACGGACCCGGTATACTTTCTCAATCATTCGTCTTATATACTTCAATTTGAAATATTCACGTTATCGTCGCGTCAAGGTATCGTTTTTAAGCCGAATATTTTAAGAGACGGAAACTCACCTCGTATACTCATCGACGAGTCTACGGCGATTGGCAAACCACAGAAATACATCGACGAGATTGACAAGATTCTAAAAGGTAAATTTCACCGTTTCATTTGTGACGAAACGAGTATATCGAATGATTATTCGTTTTTTTTTTTTCAGAATACAAGGTTGACAAAGAACAATTCGCCAAGAATTGCAACGACAGATCCGAGGATTTTGAGAAACCTTGCTTCTTTGATATCGAAACTTTGGGACAATGCTCGCAATCACCCTACGGCTATACGGGAAATTCACCAAAGCCTTGCGTTTACATTAAAATGAATAAGGTTTCGAATCTTTCGTATTTTTATATTCAACATTTGTTGCTGAAAATTGGAGCTGTTTTTTTCCCATTAGAGATACGGATGGTCGCCAATATACTACGCGCAGACGTCCGTCTTACCACAAGATATGCCGGATTGGCTGCAGACGATCATACAACAATCAAATGAAGTGAGTTTTTATTTAATTTAATTGTTTTTTTTTATTATCGACTAGTATCATGTACATGTCATGATATCTTTTGTTCTCATAAAACATAAAAGAAGATATATGTACGATTTAGTCGAAACTTCCGTCATTTGTATAATCAAGCTCGAATAAAACATGTATTGACAAAAACTCACCTTGACGTAGCAATTTCATATCCCAACGTTGACATACAAAACGCACACAAGTCTCATCTATCGACCGATCAGCAATACACACAACGCGCTTTTTAGGATAATAAACCAACTCGCGACGACTCATACAGCATCGTATGTAGTTAATGATATAATTGCAGTTCTACGTGTGGCTGTCGTGCGAAGGTAAGAGTCCGGAAGACAAAGCGAAACTCGGCAAAATCGAGTACCTTCCGAAACCTGGTTTTCCCGTGAATTTTTTTCCATTCGATGGACAAAAGAATTATCTAGCACCTATGGTCGCTTTGAGGTTCAGCAATTTGCCAGGTAAGAAAAAAAAAGTGCTTTCGATGAATTAGTTATTGCGATGATTTTTTGCCATTTGGGTTTGATTGATCGTTAAGTGCGTACGTGTGATGAGTACATACTTTTTTTTTCTTTTTCCGGGGAGAAAATCAATGAACTTTGCGACACGTGTGGTTCTATCAAAGTCGGTATTCTTCTATATCAATGAAAGGTTTTTGAAAAAATAAATAACAAGTGTTTTTTTTTTATTCGATCAAACAATTCTGTTACAGTTAACGAACAAGTGACCGTTGAGTGCAAGACCTGGGCTCGCAACATCGACAATGAGAATCGTTACAATTTGAACTTCAAAATGATGATCAAGAATTAGAATTTAAATGCATCTGTGTTGCAATAATTTTCTTGCTTCGTCTTTAATCTTTTTTGTTGTAACTTGCACGATAACCCATTTATTAAATGTAAGCAATAAAGTATTTATAAACTAATCAGCGTCGCTCTATTTCTACTATACAATTTAATTGCCTCATTAAAAGCTCAACAACTAGCGAATAATCGATAAGCTCTCGAATTTATCTCAGCAAGAGTGTGAGAGCAAGAAAAAAAGGTAAATTTCCAATTCGTATATTCTCAAATTGGATATTCCGTCAACAACACATTGTGCAACAAGTATATAGGTAAAACATCGCAGCTGCGGTCCATGTGTTGGATTTCTTTTTTTTTTTCCTTTTCCTTCAAAACTTTGTTTTTTTCCATTCGTATCTTTCTCCTTTTTTTTGTCATTGCTCCATTTTTTGTTCTTTCAAGGCTCGAGAGGCTGCGATACACACCAGATGAACGCGTGTTATTACACGAGATCGCGTTTCTATTTTATATAATGACGAGGACATTTTACAAACGAAAAATTTTTTTGTTTTTGTTAATTTGTTTATTTTCGTTTTTCTCCACAAAGTTAATTCAAATGGAGATTTCTGATAACTATTATAATGATAAAAATTTATGATGGTTAGATATCACAAGTCGACACACATTGTTCGCCATACAAAGTTCACCGAAAGATAAGAGATTTGATTCGGGTAAGTATTACGCAAGGTGTGTGTCTTTGTATATTTCATGAACAACACAATTTTCATTCGTTCATGACACACTTTACTATCATTTTTGTAGCAAACTGAATCGCATACGCGATAAATAATTTTATTCTCAGTCACCGATAGTTTGCTGATAATTTGTCGAGTCTACACTACAAAAAAAAGTTCTTAATTTAATTAGGTTTGTTCTTAAAATAAGTATGCAGCAATTTTAAGAACTCGCTCGTTTTCAACTAAGGAGCTGCAAAAATGATC
>JAWWMK010000008.1:11713055-11734059 GCA_035047105.1 Galeopsomyia nigrocyanea | reverse complement strand
GTGAAATCATCTGTGTTGTGTCAAAAATTATTTACCTAATCACCAGTCCTCCATCCCACGCTATAATGTTAATATAAGAGGACTATAAGTCCTACACATATTTATAAAAATGCTATAAAATAATGCATAAATAATAAAAGAAAATAGACGGGTAAAAGTGTGGATCATGACAAGAGTTAGGTTCACGAAATAATAGACAAAACACATTAAGTCAGAGTAGTGTCTTTTTATTTCTCACTTTACTTATTCGTTTTTATTCCCAAAAAAAGCGCCCATCGCATATTCTCATTTCACTGGTTTTTTTTTTCATTGTTATCAACTAGGCTTATACATCGGCTAAACGAGTAACGGTGTTTTAATATCGTGCAAGAATCCATTTATTTCTCTTTCTTTTATCTTTTTTGCCTTTCCTTCCGTATACATATCAACGCTCTCTCTCGCTGAAAAAATTAAAAACAAATAAGTACACATCCCTTGTTTTTTTGTTTGTTTGTTTTTTTTTTTCGCTTGCACTCACTCGCATATGTATCTTTTTCGACGCACACCGAAAGCGGCTTCTCAATTGTATTGTTAATTTTTTTTTGTTATTTTATTTTTTTTTATTATTATTATTGATTTCACTCGTGATAATATAGCAAACAAAGATTCTTGCTTATCTCGCAGGCACTCGCAGTCTCACACCCATCATCAGCCCGGCGCTCCTACAATTTATTTTTTTTTGTTTAACAACGTTTGGTAATTTGTTCGCTTATATTTTTAAGAAACAACTCATATTCGCATTCTCGTTTTATTTTTTTTGGGATACACAGATTTGAACGGCGTGACTCTTTGTTTATTTTATTTTTATTTATTTTTTTTCATCATTTTTTTTTCTCGCACACGCGCTTGCATATTAGCAGGTTTGTTTACTTCATTTTTTTTAATCATTAGGTTTCATCATTATACTGCGTGTAGTTTTTTAAGTTTACAGGGAGGGCGCGCGAGTCGCAAGCTCGACCGACGCACACCGCAAGCTTTCGTTCGAATATTATAAGCGTCTTCGTGACAACACTCGTTCGCGTTTTTGTTGTTGTTGTGTTTTTATCAAAAGTAAGCTTGGAACTCGCGCGCTCGCACTTTTACAGAGATGATATTTGTTTGAGTTTCGTACAATAAGTATTTTAATAGTCGCTACAATCGAAACTTCTTTGTTTTTTTTTTGTCCATTTTTTTTTATTAATGCCGTGCACACTCGCTTTCTCTCGCACGCACGCACGCTGCAACACTTTGTTATTATTTTTTTAGTGACATTTATTGTAACGTGTTGTTGTTCTTATTAATTTTTTTTTCTGCTATTTGCTTATTAATGTTTTTTTTTCGTTAAATCAACGCTACGCTCTTGCACTCATTCTCGCGCTCACGTATATATAATATATTATATATAATAATAATAATAATAATCGTTTTTCTCTAAGTTTAAATGTGTAACACGAGCCCCCGGATCGCGGCCGGGAAATAATTCTTAATCTCGGAATTCATTAATTAATCGTGTATTCATAATAAATATATTTATACATATGCAATTAAATAATCGTATGAACGACGACGCACGCGACATAACTCTGGCACTGGCCGCCGACTCTCTTCTTGGATATTCTTCTTTATTTTTCAATTATACGCAGCTGACCTATATATTCGTAAGTTTAAGTGATTATTGCACGTGTGCTCGCGAAACGAAAACTGAAAAGACAAGGAAACGTTACGTTGTTTATGAGGAAAACGTCGAACGAAGCAAAATTAATCGTCGCTCGCGTTTTTTTCGTCAAATGAAATTATTATTACGTTTGGTAAAAAGAGAGTCGTCGGCCGACAAAGTCGCTCGATACGTCGCACGAAAGCTCTATCAACCGGCCACTAAAGTTATTTTTTTTTGTAATTTTCGTGCTTTTCAAATTATTTTTTTGTCTGTTGTTGCATCTTGGTTGCTTTACCATCTATGTGTATTAATGTTCAATTTTTCTTTTTCTCTTGTGTGTTATCTGTGTGGTTGTAGAACTAGATCTCGTTCCAATTTTTGTTTCTTTTCGCGCACGCTTGATGAATCAAATTCGCGCGTGCGTACTTTGGAACGTTTATTTATTTATTTTTTTTTTGTCATATAAGCAGCACGTTATACATGTAATTATAAATATACACCGTGGAATTCTCATAATACTTTTACTTTTTTTTGCTATATTTCTCCCTATTGGCTCCGATTGGTTTGTTAATGTTTTTATTAATCATTTTTTTGTTACTTTTATGCTCTACTTTTTAGCACTCTCAAGAGGTAAAATTTAATCTTACTTCTTTCGTATTTTTTAACTCTCTAATCAATTTTTTTTTCTCTTCGTTTTTTTCAATAGTAATACATTTTTTTTTTCATTTTTTTTACTCGTTTCTCTCGTATTTGGTTTTTATCAACAGAAGGCTAAAAACACCAAGGCGTATCCATCCATGACTTGTCTGGTATATATATAATATATATCATATAATAATCAATAAGTACGCGTCGCTTCGTTTTAACGATATATAATATATAATATATAAGAAAAATACGCGCTCGCGGCTCGACGATAGAAGCCCCTATTATTTGTTTGTTTGTTCTGTTTTGTTCTGAGAATTCGCGAACACACTCTCGCAGGACAGTTTTTGCGGGTTTTATTATTCATATATTTATATATGTATATAGTAATAAATAGTGGGCCACATTACAAAAACCAAACGAAATGAAGTAACAAAAACAACGAAACAAACGTTATACAAGGGATAACACACTAATATCGTTATTAAGTCGAGTAAATATATATCTATATTGTATGTATATATATATTATGTCGCGCGTGAAAATCTCTCTATATAATAATAATAGTAATAATAATAATCGCAGTCACAAAATTCGACGTGAACACTTTTTTGACTGAACAGTTTTGGAAACGATAGAAAAAAAAAAAAGAAAAGCACGCGAAAGAAATTGAAAACGAGAGAAAAAAAACAAAATTTCTTTTGTCCGTGTGTATGTGTCAGTGTGTGAGTATTCGTATTAAGTAAGATAATTGAGTTTTCCGCGATCGAAAAAGGCGGTTATATATAATCTAGGACAGGACAAGAGCAGCTAATTGAAAGAGAAAGAGATTGAGAGAGAGAGTACGTCTGTCGAGAACACTGCGGTTTTATTTTCGTCGCGCTTGATATATATATATGTATATATCGTTTCAACCCTCACCAACAGCAGCAATCGCAGCAGATAATCAACGTTTTATATAGTTGGCAGATCAAGAAGATCGAGAAGAAAAATAAAAAAATAATTACTCGGCAGTTGTGTGTGTGTATGTGTATACAGAAAGAAGAAAAAAACGGAACAGCGTTTATATACGTCTTTTTTTTTTGTTCAATGCGGTATATCTGACTTTCGAAGTGCCAGCGAGAATGTGGCTCCCTCGCGAGTTCAGGGCGCGCGCGCGCGCAGCTTGCACCCACGCGCGCGCCGCGCTTCGACACAACTACCCGGGTACACAACGACGATCGATCGCGAATGCCCGTGAACTCTCTTTGCACGCACGAGAGAGAGAGAGAAAGATGGAGAGAGCTTGAGAAGATAAAAAAAAATTTTTTTTTTTTCTTTTTTTTTTTTTGCTGCTGATTGGTGATGGTTGATTGTTGATGCTGTTGTTGTTGTTCACGGTGGTGTGATGGTTTTTTTTTTGGTTTGTTTGTTCATTGATCGATGGTAATTATATTAATAAGCTGCTGCTGCTGATTGCGATCGTAAGACGCGAAGATGTTTAATCGATCATCAGCTCGAAATGCACCGAACCGCGCCTCTCGAATCTGTCGTGGATGATGTTCTTTGCCCAGGCTTTGCACTCGATGTTGATCAGCACGCCGTCTGTAAAATTCATCGCATATTACAGATATTCTGATAAATTTTCATTCAAAAAAATTATAGCAAAATTTATCTTCAGGTTATAGGCATCGAAATCTATTCGAGTTAGCATTGAATTTTCCTGTCGCGAATGAAATTGATTATTTTCTTGTATCATCCCTATCGTGACTTTTAATTTCACTCGATAAAATCACAATACAACACCGTCACGTTTACAGGAAGAACAGCGCTAATTCAATATCATCTGGTAGAAAGCTTGCGAAGAGCTTTTTTTTTTCATAAATTTTTCGTAAAACGATTTCCTAAACCCTTATAAAAAAAAAAGACTTTGTACTCACACTTCGGTTTCTCGAAGAAGACAGCGACGAGTGGGCTGAGATATCCAGGATCGTTCTTGAAGGGGAAATAGTATCCGGGAAATCCGCGTCGTGGAATATAATTGATAGGACCAATATTCTCAACGTCGGCTGGATTCTCACCCTCGCACGAGACCCAAACGGTGTCACGTTCGGCTGGTTTCATACTTGCGATGTGATTCTTCAGATCGTTGGGCATATTCTTCGGCAAGGTCGAGGTGTCGTTGAAATACGCTGGCAGCCAGCCGAAGATCTGATGGCAATGATTCGTTGTGAAAAAAAAATAATATTTATTATTTATTTATTTCGCGATAGCGTTTTTTTTTTCTTAGCGAGAGTTCTAAATTTTTGCGAAGAAAGCGAACTTGGCAGCTAACGCCCTGTTGTATGTATATTTGCCAGTGGTGGTGGCTTAAAAATCAATAATCGTCTATTTCGTCGCATTGAATTGCCAAAGTCGAAGTGCTATTTATCAATTTGAACGCCACTGCAGAGCCACCAAACGATCTCGCCTTTTTCCTTCCTCGACACACACAAAGAGAGAACGTTTTTTTTTTTTCTTCGATGTCGTACCAAATCTCGATATCTTCTAACTCGAACATACCATTTACGTAACCCGTAACATTTCAACAAAAGAAAGAAAAATAACGACGACATTTACCTTGTTGAGCTTGAGGAAGATACAAGGTGCAGATTTATGATAATTGTATGAATTGCTTCTCGTACAAGGACGCCAATCAGCCACAAGCACATCGCACACTTTGCCCTGCACCACTGGCTTGCCATACTCGCATATCATACGATTTTCTTGGTCGCGTGCTCCGATTCCCGTCTTGTTGTAGCCTGTGACATTTATAAACACACACGAAAAATTTGGCCAATGATAAATGAAAAATCAAGTAGAACGAGTAAATCGTCGGTCAGACGAGACGATTGGATATGCAAAGTGGCAAATGTATTTTTTTTTATTATTACATCCATATGATCTTTGAAGAAACGAAAAAAAAAAAAACGAATGACATTGTATTATTATATAGTTTACCCTCGAGGAATTTGTTGAGAGCGTTGGTCCAGTGGCGATAATTGCCAATGTCGCTGGCCTTGTACCAGATGAGGGTGCTCTCGACGTTGCTCTCCGGTGGCATCGGTCGGAAACCCAATCCAGGATTGCTGCCGATCAGCGACGCGTCCAACTGCCACTTTGGCTGTCGGCTGTCGAGAGTCTGATAGAACACAGCGAGCATACCACCGAAAAATGCCGCCAATACGATGTAGAAGATCAGGTAGAATAGCAGGATCTTGGCTGCGTGGGACGTAAAATAATCAATTTGATTGTTTTATCTCTCGTTTTGATATTCTTGTATGTGTGTTTGTGTGTTTTTTTTTAATTGTTCCTGGGATAGTCTATTTTTTCTCTTACTTATTCTATTTTTAGATGAAAGCAAGTCACGCAACTCAACGTGGAATGCCTATTTTGAATCGTTTCGTTGAGAATCATTCTTTGTATGCGAGTGTTTGTATTTCGGAGGGAAGATAAAGTTAATTAACGAGGCATTCATCGTATGAATCATACAACTCGTTTGCGAATTTTTTTTTTATCTCGTGTCCAAAATTAAAGTTATCAAAACGCATTTAAACCTGATAATTTTTTTTTTTCCGAATCATTTCGTACACCACGACTTCAAAACACGAGGCAAATCTATTGTCGATCAATCAATAGAGAAATCAACGTCCACTGTGAAGCCTTGTATTGACAAATTAACTCGGCAGTCGCGAGATAATAAATCGGATAAAAAAAAATAAAGAAAAGAAACAAGGAGAATTTCAATTCCGCAACAAAGTGTCGTCAAGTATACACCGTCGCGTTTTACGTATACAATCGATCGATCGATAAAAATCATCTTCGCAAGATAAAAAAAAAATACAAAGCAGCTCGTTCGCTCGAGATCAGCATGGCATAAGCTTCGATCTTTTAAAATAGCTTACCGACAAATTACGATGCTGCGGCTAATTGGCCTGAATTGAAAGGCGCGATCTTCGCTCGCTTGCGACACGCGCGATGTGCGTGCATCGACGTCGAAAATAAATTTAAAAAAAATTTTTTTTATTCGCGATCGAAGGTCGCGCGAGAGAAAATTCGTGTGTACATCGAGGCGAGAAAAATATGTATGTCGGATCGGAATAAAACGCGACGACCTTCGAAGCCTTTCCAAGAGAAGAAGAAAAAAAAAGCTCGCTTTGATTTTTCTCGTACTACATCGATTGAGAATCATTGTCGTATAAATAAATAGATTGATAAAGTTTTTTTTTTGTATAATTACATCAGAGAAAACCCATCTTCTTTTTTTCGGTATCGATCATATCCTCCCCTCCTCGTTTGGAAAAACTATATCTATACAAACGATGCGTCATATATATATATAGAGAGAGAAAGAGAGAGAAAAAAAAAGCCATGCATTCGACTAGAACGACACTTTATAAGTGCTACGACCCTTAACCATTATATACTCTCTTTGGCTTGCGCACGAACTACTATGCCTGGGTTATTGATCTCTCTCTCGCTAGCTCGCTTTGCTCATTCTCTATATACTTGTGTGTGCAACTCGCTTCGCTTTCTCTCTCTCTCTCTCTATAGCCGCAGCGCGTACGGATTCTCTCGAACTCGCGAGTGGTGCGCGCGCGAGAACGCGGGGGAGGTCTAATTTTTCTTTGGCCTGCTTCTTCTTCCTAGGCGGCCTGCATTTTTTTTTTTGCTCGTTTTGTGTTTATATATATATATACGTAACTATGCGTGAGATTTTGACAGACAAAGTTTTATTTTATTGTTTTCGTGAAAGTTTTTTTGTCGATTATTATTCGATCGATCGCGAGAGAGAAAAACAATGCATTGGTTTGACCTAGAAATGAAAAAAAAAAAGAAGAAGAGATTTTATGGAATAACCGTTCCGTGCCGCGATATCGATTTATTCATCTTTGAATCTTGCAAACCTCAATCACGTCGAAAATCTCCGTTCCATAATCAACGACGTCTGTATAATTACGAAAAAGTTCATCGTCGAAAGAAAAAAAAAAGAAAATCAGAAACGCCGGATGCACAAAGTAAAATCCTTGGACATAGCGCGTATAATAATAACCGCGAAAATTACCGTCAAGCTCGTAAAAAAAAAAATAACACGAGTAGCGGTAACATCCTCAATAATAATCTCCAAAGGAGAGAAAGAAAAAAAAAATTCGTATACGACCGCACATTATACATCGTCGATATCGTACCGCCCAGTTATGTAACCGTTTGGCTCTCTCACTCGCTCTCTCGGTGGAAAAAAAAATCCCATCATCCCCTCAATCCCCGTCGAGAGTAGACAAAAAAAAAAGCTTTGTTGAGCGAGGATTTTTGTATGGAAAAATCGCGAAGTTGAATCGCGATAGAGAATTTGGATTTTGGGCGTGTGAGCGAACAAATGGAAAAGAAAGAAATCATCCCCCCAAAGGGCAACCCAGTCGACTTTCCCTCTTGGCTCGTGCGCGCAAGCCAGCGCCGCAACAAAATGTCGGCAAACCGCTCTCTCTCTTCCTCTTACCCTCTCACTCTCTGGTTTTTCACTGAACGGAGGGTGAAGAAGAGATCCTCAACCCTCAAACCTCGCGAATCCCTTTTTTTTTTCTCTTGACTTTCCGAACGTAAAAAAAATTAACGCAGCTTTCTAACGTAACTCCCCGTGGAAATCGCGAATAATTGGATTTTTTTTTTTTCGTTTGGGTAATGTTGGACTTACCCCAACTGGAGCCGGTACGACCCATCACTTGGCCAGTTTCCGAGTCGTAAAGGAATAGCCGCATACTCTCCCATTTGTCAAGTTTTGGCGGTGGCATGTAATACTGTTCTTTCTTCTCCATTTTTTCTTGTTGTTTGCTGTCTTTGTTTCTTCTCTTTTTTTTTATCGACTTTTACTTCTTCTTCTTCTTCTTTTCTCTTCTTTTATCTGTTCTCAACGAGGAGAGCGAGAGGAACGTCGCGAGCGATAGGGGCAGCGCGCGAAGACTGAGAGAGAGAAGAGACTTCACTGCTACCGCCGTCGCCGTCGTCGTCGCCACCAACGCCTGCCGCTTTCGAAAGGGATGAATATTGAGCGATCCAACATACAAGCGAAAGCTCTTTGGTGTTTGCGCGTGCGCGTGCAGCCCCTTCCGATCGCCGTACGGACGACTATATACCTACATATACTCCCCCACTTCGTGATAGCTTTCCTACTCTATGACGTCGAGAGAGAGAGAGAAAGAGGCAGCACTGCTGCAACGTTGACGACGATACAACGAGTAGAGATCTCTGCTGCTGCTGGTCAAGGATGTCGAGAGATTCTTTTTTTTTTTATCTCTCTTCTGAGTCTTTGGCTTTCGACAACTTTATCGGACTTTCGTTCTTAAAAAAAATGACGTTTAAATAAGAAAAATGTTCTGATCGATCGAGTATTTTTTTTTTTCCAATAAAAATTCCAGATTTCGAATTCAATTAGACTTCTCTCGTTCTCATCGATTTCGATGCGGTCTTAAAATATACGACACACCCTCTCTCTCTCGAAATCGATCAACAAAAAAAAAAAAAAGAACCGATACACATACCGAGTTGTTAAAAGCAGGGTAAGGGGGGTGAAAGTATGCCTCTCTCAACAGCATATACATCGAAGGGTTGGTAAAAGAGAGAAGTAGCCCACAGACAGACAGATCATTCGGCGCGGAAGTGTTGTGCGCCGGCGCGACGCTTCGATCCGATAGAAGCCCGAAAGCTCTCTCTCTCTCCTATTTCGCTGCGCTTTAATGCACTCGAAACATGCCTTGTAGCCTTCGTATTTCGATAACTTTTTTTTTTTCTTTTGCTTCACGATGAACGCGAATACCATTGTTGATACGTTCGAGATTGCAAGCTCTGATTGTTGGAATTTTAATTAATGTAGGGTGTAGCTTGATTGGAATTTCCATCGCTTGTGATTTATCGATCCTGGTGTATTTTCTGAAATTGTAATAGTATAGCTTGCAGAGGATGCACTCAAATTGATGAAGATGTTAAATAATTAAATGGTTTTTTTTCAGATTAATCACTTTTCTCGAATGCAATGAGCTTTTTGAGTTTGTTATGTAAAGTATGCGTGTATTTCAATCTCGTTATCGGTCAAACTCTTGTCGGGAAGTTGAAAGAAACAGGCAACTTTATCTCGTTAAAACTGTGGGAAAAAAATGTGGTATAATCAATGGCCAGCGGAAACGAGCATGAAACATTAATCGATTAGTTTCGAAAAAAAAAATTGTCCAACGCCTTCTCGTTTGCGAGATACGATTATTATCTATATCAGTCGAATGTTAAATTTTTATTGTATAAAAATATCAAGTTGATTCGTGGCGTAATTGTAATTTGCGATCGAGCTGAGAATTCGAAGTTTATACTTTGGGTTAATTTTCGTAAGTAGTCGAAGCCGAGATTAGTCAGACACATTCTACTTTCCAATATTGGAATGGTAGCAGTAAGGGCATTTTCACTAATTGAGTAACGAAATTGATTAACTTTGATTGCGGTTTGTACTGCCAATAATGACTTTAAATAACAAACTAATAGATTTATAAAATTGTTTACTACAGGTACAATTGTTAATTAAATTGAGATAAAAGAGTTTTTGGTTGGTAACATTTTTTATTAAATATTTTATTACAGGAGGTTAAAATATTCATAATGCATTTGGATAACAGAATTTACAAATATATCTCGATATTTTTTTTTTTTCGTATATATAATATATATAGTGTGTATATACACATCACATGTTCGTATGCAAACTTTTTTTTGTTTTTATAATTTTATATATATTTACATGATCTAGTGGCACACATAGTCTCGTACACATTTACATCCAACGATTCGTCTTCTCCGAAAAAATTTTCACACACACACACACATACAGGCATTCAATCAGTATACGAATTTGCAATAGTTCATCAATTCACCCGCGCTTCTTTTATTTATTTTCATTAAAATCACCGTCGCGCGGGCAATCACGTTTTATAATATGTCTTCAATTTAATTTACAATATATAATTCACTTCTTCTCATAAAATCGTTTACAATCATTATATTATTTATAATCACGTGGATTTCTCATATACACATTCTCAGGCACACACGAAACTACGACGCTGTTTCATCTCTCTTGATAATTGTTTTTTTTTTTTTTCATTTTTTTTGCTGTTGTTTTTTTATCATAAGTTATTTATCTAGTATTTACTTATTAACAATATCATCGTCGCCGAGCGCGCGCTGCCGAGTGCTGGACAACGGAATCCGTTTTTGAGGAAAAAAAAATATCAACGGATCCGAGTCCACCAATTATATATTTTGCTCATTCACTCTCGCTTTTTTTATACACTCTCACTCGATCTCGGCGGTCATTACTATTTATACGCCGAGCGCCGATGCTTCGCAGTACAAAAAAAAACACATTTCCAGCGCTCGTCCAACTATTATAAAATTACTTAAATCGATTGACGCCGCATTGTCTTTTTTTTATTATGTTTTTTTTCTTTCATTCCTCGAGTAACACGCTCATTACGCGAAAATAAAAACGCAGGGTTATAAAATTAAATTGATATATAAAAAGAAAGAAAAAAAAAGAGACGTCTTTTTGTGCTAGTGTGCGAAGCGACGAAATAGCGGCAAAACTAATCATAATTCTCGATACCTTTTTTCATCTCTTTGCGTGAGTAAGTACTTTGGTTTTGCCAAAATTTCGCTTCTGCCATTAGATTTTTTTTTATTATTATTTTTCATTTTCTAAAAGATGTATAAAGTTTCAACGCAACATTTTCATTCAGCAAAGTGAACCACGCGTAGCTTTTCAAGCCCACAACGTTCGATTTTCACGCCGAGTACGTCTCTTGTGTCGATTCGTTCTGTGGCAACATCTATTATTATAACACTACTAATATTGACGATGATAATGACGGATACAACAATAATAATAATAATAATGATAATGCAATGTTAATAAGAGAGTTAATGAAAGCAACGGAAAAAAAATCATTTGGAAAAGTGAACATTCAGCGTCTCTCATTCAGAATGAGAAACAAAATCAGCATCGCACGCATAACGAACAAAAGCAACCATAAATGTGAGAGAAAAATAATAAGTCACGCTCAATTTCTTTTTCGTTATAAAACTTAGAAAAATTCATTCACGCGCAATTTGAGTCCTTTGTACCCACAATAATGGCAGTTGGGTTGTTTTTTTAAGCACTTATACACTGGGTTCGCACATCAGTGTTAATCATAGAAAAAAAATAAAAGAAAAACAGGAAAATATACGCAAGTGGAAGAAAATACACGACGAGCCGATTGCTTTCACTGGTGTTCCTGCGACACGTCAACGGCAGGAACATTGACCGCTTTTACAATTCTACCGCAAAACTTTAACTCTTTCACGTCATTAGGAAGTAAAGTATCCACTGTTAAGATTCGAGATACGTTCGTTCAGATTGAACGTTAAAACGTTACGAATAATTTATAACTTTTCTTTTTTTCTCTCTCAATTATACTCGAAAAAACACGTGTAACAGCGAAATTTATCTCGAAAGAGGAAAATTATTAGAAAAAGTTTTACATCAGTCTTTACCACTTAAATTTATCAATGCTATAACATTTTGTTTTTCACAGTCTCCAAAGTATTATTTCTGGTATATCATTCACGGAAGAGACATCATAAAACTTTTTTCCATAATTTCTTTTTTTTTTTGTCTCTACTTACGGAGCTACTTTGATAACTCGATAATCCAGAAAACGTTTAATATAAATAATCTTTACGTTTCTCGGACATTTATATTATTTAAGTTTGATATTAATCTATAGAAACATCATCACTTGTGCAACTATATTTATCGCTAAGTAGACTGCAGTTTTTCTTTCTTGTTAATTCGTGTCTAACAGTGAAAGAATTCATCAACGAATGATTGTTCGTGTTTGTCATAAATGATTTTTTGGTAAAAACTGCAATCTTAATCCACTTAATAATATAAGTCACTATGCCATCGCGATTTACAATGATGATTTTTATTTGCCTAGGAATATAATCTTATTTATGCAAAAGTGAACACGAAAATAGAATAATAAAGCCTTTTCTCATTCGCTCGCAAATGATTTCCTCTTTTTCATTCTTTTCTTACATAAAGATTCATCTCAATGCTTAAATTCTTTTGTCAAACGACTCTATCTTTAATAAAGAGAAAAAAGATTTATTTTAAGTTCACGTCATCGTGATTCTCTCAACTTTTCTTTCCGTAATGCACATCCAACACTGATATGGTCCATCGGTTTTTTTTTGTCAAGTTTTGATTTCTTCGGACATGGTAAATGCGTAATACTGATTCGATCAAGTCTGTGCCAATCACACACTCTTATAATCTATTATCAACAATAATTACTGTGTGAAAAAACAATTTGAATCGTCAAATTTTTTTTCTCTCCCGTTTTTTTTATTTTTCTTCTAGTGATCGATCAACTCAAAAGAAAAAGCTAAGAATTTCAATATGTTCATTCATAATTATTTTTGTTTGCGCAATCCATGTAAAAATAAAATGAGAACTATTCGGAAATCACTTTACTTGTTACGTCTATAAAAAAAGACGATAGATTTTTTTTTACATTTTTCCAATTCACAACTGCATTGAATAAAAAAAAATAGAAGCTAGATATGAGTGACAAATTTTTCATGTATTAAATGGGCAAGTAAGTGATTTGAGAAAAAGTCTATGCGAGTTTCATATTTCTAAAGCCTACAAAATCACTGGGAACGTCGGTGTTCCCTAATCTATATATCACTGGATCGCTAAGAAACAAGTTTTCCCTTACTTTTTTTTTTCATTTGCCGCGTAGGACTGATACTCGAGCTCATTCGAATTCGTTTTGTTTATAATCTAATCAATTACTTGAAACTAACGAATCAGTTTGTTCAACTTGGACGAGTTTCAAAAACTACGCAACAATTTTTTTTTGGCAGGAAATTCTTTTTTTTTTATTACGAAAGAATTTTTTGCGTCCCGAGTCAATTTCAACGAATCAAAAATTACATTAACATACAATGCGCCGTAGAACAAAATTTATTGTTATATATATAAAAGAAACTCATCATGCACGCTATGCACCGTACGAAATATTGTAAAAAACCAGATCGTAAAAATAATAAAAATTCAGTTGATCAATAAATTTTGTTCAACGCCGCTAAATACCATAATATTACGAGCGCACCAGCTATATGACTAGCTGCCACAATTTGGCTCGCTCCGAAGAGAAGAATAATTATCGAGAGCGTTTTCGTGATCTTTCCACAGCTACATCTCAATGTTTTTTTTAATGTACATTAGACATTTTTTTTTTCATTTTCTTTTTTTTTTTGTTTATCGCGTATACATGCGTCCATAAGACTCGACGCAAATATACAAAGTCAACGCGTCGTTGTTCTCCGCAATAGCGAATCGTCTATTTTCCTTTTGCGCCAGGGAGATAAAAGTTTATTTATAATATAAAATTACTAAAACCACATCAATGGACTATTTCTTTCCTTCCCTCTGTATTTTTTTTAACATTTTTTTCTGTTTTCTTTTTTCCTACAAATAGAGAAACTTGAAAACAGCGTCCACCGAGCAAACTCTCTTACACTCATCATTATCATTATCATTATTATCGTTATAATCTCGTCACGTTACATCTATCGTTTAAACACACACATAGGAGCGCAACGGCAGCTAGACAATCGAACACTTATGGTATCCTTTACACGCGCGAAAAACTATGCATTCAGCTAAGCATGTGAGTGTGTATGTGTGAATGTGACATGTACGTATATATGTATATATAGCAGCGTTCGGTAGTTGATGGCGATTAAGAATCTTAGCAACGACGTAGAGAAATGAAGCTAATAGTGCAGATTGCTTTCAGCACTGTTTTTTCTTTCTTTCTTATCAACGGCGACGTTGCCTTGTCAGAACTTTATAAAAAGAAAAAAACAGAACGGTCATACCCTTTGCATTATAGATGAAAATTACCTCGTGGCTCGGTGCGAACGTGCACGGGAAGTATGCAATTGACTCAAATTCATCGTTATTTACAAGATTTCATCATCTGAATTTAGCAGCCTTGCCCGTGATTATTCAACCTCCGCGCGAAAAGAAACAAAAGAAACGCCACATGGCCATTGTTGCGAGCAATATTGCCGTTTCGAACTTACAACTCAATTGAAAATTATTTATAAAAAAATATTGAAAATTTTATCACACGATAACAATAATAACAAAATAATGAACCAAACGTCATCGGATTTGTCACCTCTTATATGCGCACGCAATAAAAAAAAATAACGAAAGAAACGTAAAATCTCTGCGCGACATAGAGACATACGATTCACTAATCCAAGTTAGCAATAGATTTTTGCCTAAAACGAGTAAACTCGATGATCGGGCATGAGATAATTATGCGTGAATAATGAGAAATGGCAGCTATACGCATCGTCTTGAAGAAAAAAAAATATTCGACGAGCGTCTCTCGTTACAGTACCATGGTGCAGCGATGCATGATGATGGTGAGGCGAATGTTAAGATTTGAGTAGTGCTTGGCTTCCAGCTCGAGCTCGACTTCGTCCACGCATTGCTGTTGTCGCTTCTGCTCGTACCAAGTACTGGCAGGGGATCACTTGTCGGAGCTCTGATTTTGCTGATCACCACTGCCGGCCGTTGGCTTCGTCGTCGAATAGTCCAACCGGTACGAGGCTAAAACACACACACCAAACGGACACACGTCCAACATCAAACGAATGCTCGATATTTACGATAATGCTCATTCGAATAGAAATATTGCAGAGAATAAAATTTAGTCTATTTTATCTTCACTTTTTTTTAGAAAGAAATATTGTCTAGTAATCAATTAGTTCATCTATATGCGGATACTAAGAAAAATATCACCAAATCGAATAAATTTTTTTTTTCTTTACGTAATTTTGTGAAAGAAACATTTGCGAACGTTACATCGAGTTTCAGCAATTTAATCCATTATACTTATAGTCATGACAACAGGGTGATTATTGAAAATTGTTCGTGATTATGAAACGTACGTCCAGGCACACATATATGTACAACTAAGGTCGTGAGCTTCTTGTGCACAAATGGTTAAATTATTTGCTTGAATTGAAGTTTCTTCGCAAATATTACATGTCCGAATAATTCTATTCTTTCGGAAAATAAGTAAATAAAAAAAAGCTCGTCAACAGTACATTAAACCGTACAATAATAATACAACAATTATAAAAAGGCATTACTTATTGCTCATCGCAAAAAAAATTCAACAGTTCTTTTTTTTTCAATGTGAAACCCAGCGAAAATCGTCGACGTTCCTTTCTGCCTATATCAAGTTCAATTGTCAAACTAAAGCATTTTCTTTGTTTCAGAAGAAAACCAAAGCAACGCCCGAAAAGTAAAAACGAAACAAGAAATCCGGGCCATCAGCCATCGGCGCGTAAATTATAAGAGTATCCTCGCGACGACGTACCTCTCCTCGTGATATCTTCCATTGTCTGTTCGCTGCAGTCGGCGGCAAGGTGCGTGCTGCTGCCGCAATTATAACACGATATCTTGGGCGGGATGTGTGGTGGTGGTGGCGGCACGTTAACCGGCGCATAAGCCACTGGAGCTGGTTGAATCGGCGGCGGTGGTTGGGCAAAGTTAGGCTGCGTCGGCTGGGGCGGTGGCTGCGACGTCTGGACGGCTGTTGGCGGCGGCGGCGGCGGAGTGCCCGTAGCTGTGCTGCCTGGCGGAGGAGGATGCGTCGAATACTGATACATCAGCTCGCCGTTGTGCTGGTAGGCCGCGGCGGCGGCGGCGATCGGGTAGCCGGGTCGCGCGTAAGCGGGCGTGAAATTCGAATAAATACCAGTGGTCGCGGGCCTCAAACCTGTGAAGTGATGCGGCACGTAGGTTGGCGGTGGCACTTGGAATCCCGCTGGTGGTGGTACTTGTTGCTGCTGCTGTTGCTGCTGTGGTGGTGGTTGTTGCTGCGGTTGCTGTTGCTGCTGAGGTGGAACTACGCCGTTGACCATGTTAGACGAGTGACTCTTTTGCCGGATCATGTGGTTTTGGTTCTTTCGCGGCGGCCGCCTCTCCTGCGACGAGGGGATGGAATGATGGGGTGGCGGAACATTGGTCATGTGCTGCTGCTGTTGTTGTTGCTGTTGTTCGGCAGCTGTTGGGACAGGTGCAGAGTTGAGATCGTTGCTCATCCATGGTACCGCAGGAGGCGTTTCCGGTGGGGATCGACTACCCGTACTATCCGAACTACTGCTCTGAGAATTGCGATTGTTCTCCGGGTCGAGCCTCAACGCCTGCAGGTTTGTCACGCAGTACAAGGTTGTCGGATTCCTGCTTGAAAATTTCGATTTCATTCATGTCATGTCTTTTGCGCGAAACAAGTTGGGCATTGGTGAAATGAGCTTTCAAAATTAGCTTATCAATGCCGAGAAACATCGCTTACCTGGCATAACGATTTTGCATGTTTACGGGGATACTAGTGAGATTGCACTGATAGCAAGCGTTTTGTGCGGGATACATGGCAGGATGAGGGAATATTTGCATGTGCGCCGGGTCCATCTGAGGTGGGTACCGCCTCATATTGGGCATTCCGGCTGGATTTGGTTGATGATAATTAATGATCGCTGGATCCGGTATCGTCGGAGGTTTCACAATGGAATTGTCGGCCGCAACGTTGTCCATGGACATAATCTGCTAACATAAACTCGATATATTAACAAACCATAAGCCCAAGGAAAATATTCGATCAGATCAGATCAGTTCACGCGTACCTCGTTTTCAATCGATTCATTCGTTGAGTGCATATTGATGGAGCCTTCGATTTTCTTCTCTGGCGTCTGAGTTAAACCGTTGGCCGTTTGCGTTTTTATATTATTCAGTGCGTTCGACGTCAGATCTGACTTTGATACATCTTCATCGCTCAGTCTCTTAATCTGCAAATGGAAAAAAAAAAATAAATTAACGAAACGATAGCTCGAGATTAGCTCTGATGAAAGAGCCGCGAACGTACCTCGTTGTTAGAAGTATTTTGGAAGTTGCCTTTGAAATTAGGCATTTCCTTGTTGCCGGACTCGCGCAGTGACTCGCCGGAAAGAGTAGGCTTCAATCGGGGCGGTGGCGGCTGTTGCTGTTGCTGCTGCTTAGACGTGACCGTCGCTGTACTGGTTGTCAAGGTTGGCTCGACGTTGTTGTTGTGTTGCCACTGTTGTTGGTGACCGCTCATCGAAACGAACGGCGGTCGCGCCACAGACGGCATCAACGGCTGCATCTGCGGCTGCCCTGTAAGAATGCTCTGATTCCTGCTCGCACTGATCGGCAAGAGCGGCGGTAGCGACATTGCCGTACCCTGAAAATTGTCACGACACAGTTGAATGGTTTTGTCATTTTTTTTTTTTTTGATGAAGCGTACTACTCTCATAGTGGCATACATTTTTTTTTCTCTGCATTGTTTCTCGACGAAGTGTGACTAATTGATAAAAAAAAAGTAGTCATCAAACAAAAATAAGTTTAACGATCGCGAGAAATCATAAAATCAGTAGATTACAACGGTAAAGTATTGTTTTTGAAATCACGCATGACGCGACTTGACAAAGAATTCCTTGTATCCTCACGATTCGAACATTAATTTTAGAAACGATAACGAAAGCAGTTTATTTAAAAATAGAAGAGAATGTCGACACGCTGTTTTATAGATAGAGAATTCAAAAATGTTCTTGAATTAGCTATCGAGAACGAACCTTGGATACAAAGAGAATCTATCAAAGAAATCAACGCAAGACTCACCAAGGCAGTGGAGCTAGTAGTCTGAGTGCTCGACGTAGACGTCGAAGTGGTGAGAATATTGGAAGTGGGTTGCGTGAGCTGCGACGACGTACGCGGATGATGCTGTTGCGGTCCATTACTGGATGCATTGTTGTTGTTATTGCTGTTGTTTTTGCGCTGCATGTGGCCGATGGGCGAGTTGCTTCGACTGTGGGCCTGAGAATGCGTCGGCGAGGACTGTTGGCTGCCTGAGGGCGAATAGATTACGCTATTCTCACTCGGCTGATACATAAACTGACTTTGACCCATCATCATCTGACCTGCCCACGGCTGCATTGGCTGCACCGAGGGAAAACTGACGTGCACGTAGTGCGGATGACCCGGCGGTGGCATACTCATCTGCTCGGGTCCTGGTATCGGACACAGTCCTGGCGATGCCATTGGTATACCTCCTGGTGGTATTCCCGCGATAATGGCGTTATTCCTCACCTGCATTTCACCTAAGAATTTCGAAAATATTCTCCGTGATAATTATACTCGAACCAAATGAAAGTACCGCGAACAAGACGAATGTAATTTCGAAATGATGCAAAATGTTGGGTTTCATCAAATGCATTTTTTTTTCTCAATGAATCAGAGATCATGTATTATTGAATCACCTGATATTTAACATGAACTAATCTTTCGGTAAAATATTGCATACAAATTAATTGTGAAACTAATAGTATTAAAAACATCGTGAGAAAGAGGTAATGATAATTCTACTAAGAAAAGGTAATTTTGCATAGAAACAACACTTAACGACTTTACTTTCTGCAATTAAAAATCTTATATAACTTTTTATAGAACTAGGAGAATGATGTCACCACATTAACACTTGCATCAGTTGGAAAAGCTACTCTCTAAAAAGTAGATTAACAGGTGATTTACCTTGAAAGGCTTGCATGGGTGGGGGAGCTACAATATTGGTTGAAATATCTGGGTCTATTCTGTCGTTTTGATTTGTACTGGGTATGCAGTTCTAGAGAAACATACGATAAGTTTATTTGTTGTCAAGCTTGTTGGGATAAAATTTGAATAAATCAAATGCATGACTAAGCAAAGATATTTGCATTACCTGTGACTTAAAGGACAAGGAGTCAGATCTAGCATTTTTCAGACTCTGATTTTCTGTCTTCAGCTTTTCTAAAATATTGCCAAATGTATTCTTCTGCTCGTAGTTGAAGGCTGGATGATTGAGGGCCATAGTATAGAGCAAAAGTAACTCTTCCAATGGCTGTTCATCCGCCGAACAATTGGTCCCTTTTACAAGAGTTTGAATCTCTTGAAAGTCAAAGTTTGATAGAATTTTGTACAGGACCTCTGCGCAGCTGTGACTGCTAGTGTGTAGCAATGCTGTGTACAGAGCGAGCTTTCGCCTTGTGCGCTTGTCAGTCGTGCCGAGATTTGTCAACTCGGTCAGGTCGGAGACATTATTGGCACGATGCTCTGTGTCTCGCAGGACATTGTAGTCCCGCTTGCCCAGATCCTCCACAACAGTGCCAAAGTACCGTATTTCAAACGGTAGGCACATGTTTAACAATGTGCTCATCACATCTATGCGCTCATAACTGAAACATTCAATGGATAATTCATCCTCAGTCAATTACTACTTTGTATAAAATCATTCATTTAAACTTTTAATAACTGATTATGCCTTCCTGTACTACAGAATATTTACAAAGAAGGCACATTTGTCAGAAGTTCATTAACAGTAAGAAAAATCATAAGCTCTACCAGAAAAGTCATATTATCAAACATGATATGTACTATCAAGATAAAAAATACATACTCAATGAGAGTGAATAGTTTGTTATTGATAGATGGCAAATGAAAGTAGATAGTGATGTTTTGATGCTTGAAAAAATTAGTAAACAGAAATCAGACTATTTGAAAACATGCAAGACAAAATTTGGTATTATTAAATGTTGACTTTAATATTGTCTAAAAAGTTTCACATGCACGGATATGAACAGGTTTTATGATCTGTTTACAGGATTTCAAGGACTTTGGAGACTTCATTTTATTCATGCTTGAAAATTGATTGCACGGTGTCATATTTTATTGTAGAAACTATGATAATCCTGATCAGGTAAATTAGAAAATAAAAGTCTTTGCAAATGTATTGAGCTCTAAATCACTCCCGCAAGCAATAAAAATGAGTGAAATTCCCCGCAAAAACTTATGGCTCAGCAAAATAATGAGCAGGAAATTCCATTCATGCACATAAATATTGTCGAGTAAGCAACTAATTGCTATCAACATTTTACGATCAGCGTATATGTGCGTGTACACAAAAAGGCGCATGTAAATAAACAGACGATTGTAATAACAAATATCCCGGAGAAAATTGCCATGGCCATTTAAACAAACATCCTTGCTCGCGGTCTCGAGCAACATATGCAAACGCCCTGCGTTCTCAGGCTGGAAAAGCACGCGCGCGCGAGTGCGAGAGAGAGAAATAGCGAACCCATGAAAAATTCTCTCTCGACGAACGCAGAGAAAAGCAAGCGGGATGAAAAAAAAATTCATCGATGGTATTCCAGCATAGCTAAAGTCCGTAGTGGGCTTGAGAATAAACCGAAATACGAGATCCGGAAAAGCGGAGAGAGAGGAGCAGAGAGAGCCTAGAAAGCCCATGAGCTAGTCGTCGTTCTAACGAGAAAGAAAGACACACACAAAGCGCGCGCGAACCAGACAGAGACGGAGCGAACGGGAGAGACAGAGAGAGAGAGAGAGAGAGAGAGAGAGAGAGAGAGAGAGAGAGAGAGAGAGAGAAATTCTAGATCTCACGTAATCGGTTGCTATTTCTGTTGCTGTTACAATAACTCACCTGGACA
>JAWWMK010000008.1:11650768-11712955 GCA_035047105.1 Galeopsomyia nigrocyanea | reverse complement strand
CGAGAAAATTAAACTTATGGATCAATCATAACCAATTAGTAAAAACAATTGATCTGGAGTACAAGCAGACTTTGCCTATTGTTTGGCAATGCTTTATATTCATAAAGAACTTAAAAAATTTTTGTTTTCAAATTGTCATAATGCGATTGAGTTATTTTTATAGTTTGTAGTCACGGAGCAAACAATTATCAGAGCGGCATAATTTTTTTTTTCGTAAGCTTTTTTATAAAAAAATCTATCGTGTTTCATTAATGTTGATTATTTTATTTTTTTTTCAAAAATCTTTGTTTTTGATTCAATTAGAAATTTGACAAAATTGTGAGAAAAACAAACCTTGTCATCCCGGTTGGAGAATTCCATATGGGTTCCCACATGGGATCAATGCGCAAGTAATTTTGAAATTCGCAGAATTTTTCCAGTATGAAAATGGTCTTGCATACGGTCATTGAGCACTCCACAAACTGCAACGAACTCGCTATCGTGTTCGAGAGCGAGAGAGAGAGAGAGAGAGAGAGAGAGAGAGAGAGAGAAAGGAGGAGCCGATGCGTGCGTACGCGTTCCTCCACATTCAACCTATATATCTATATATAAAGTGGGGTTAGGAATAAGGCAAAGCCAGTGAAAGCCAGTCCGCAGATGTCCCGAGTGCGGGGCTCAACGTTGACGGCGCTTAACTGAAAATTCGTGCAAAGTTTTTTCCCTTTTTTTTTTTGAAAAACTTCATTCCCGCAATTGTTGTGTGATATATTGTTGTGCTAATTTTCAAATGGCTGCTAACAGTGTCGAGGACAAGGATAAGGATAAGGAAGTCGAGGTAATGTTTCACGATGACGACGACGAACGACGACGACGGACCTATGGATATAATCGGCGATGGGCAAACGCGTGTGCTCTCTGTGTCTCGAGTCGCTCTCACTCCCACCCCTCGGTTCTCGCTCTATGCATGACGTAGCGACGTGTATTTTACTAGGCTACACACTCCTCGCATTCCGCAGCATATGTGCAATTAAATGAGCTTTTTTTCTGCCAATTGCATTCATTTGACAGAGCTTTTTCCGCATAACAGACGATATTTTTTAATGCCTACTTTTCACACAGTGAATTTTGATGGAACATCCGCGTTAAGCTTGAAAAACTTGTCGTTTTCAATTTTCACGTATCATTGTTTGAGCATGTCTAATCAGTTTATTTGGGATTTTCCGAATGAGTTATCATAAATCGACTGCAAAGATATGACTCGACATTGGCTTTGTATAGTCGAACATTTTTCTATGTTTAGAGAAACATCATTTCCGAGCGTCTCCAAACGTAGCAACGAGCAACTTAGCTTTTTGTATTACATTTCATTGATGAAACTTTAGTCTAAAAATAAGCCTTAGACCTCGTAAAATACTCGCGGTATCAGACACCACAGACACACATACATACATTTGCAGAATATCACACTCCCACTCGGTACACGCACGGGCACACAGTCGGCACATTATAGGCGGATAGTGCATGCTGCTTGCCTTCAAATGGGCATACTTATAACCCTCTTGTATTGCTAAAAGAATTTTGCGCTCGTTTCTCTGATTTCGGCTGTTCGATTATTCTTAGAACACCGAAGGCAAATATTCGTGTACATAGAAGATCTCTGAAAAATCGTGCGTGAATTCGCGCGGAAAGAGTTGATAGTTGTGGAGCTTTGACAGTCCGAAACATTTTTTGAGAGAGAAATCTGGTACATCCGCCTGCTGTTGGCCAACGTCGCTCCCCAATTCGTCGCTTTTTTTCTTCGCACTTTCTTTTGACTATTTTCGGCGTACGGGAACAATGTTAGCTGTACAATCTGCTGTAGCTGTGGACATTTACCGAGTAATAATTCTACTATGATTCATGTGAAACTGCCGAAAATATGTTTAATTGGATTGACATATCATAAATAAAAAAAAGGCTACTTTGAGCAATTCCTTTCAGTGCTTGTATGGTTATGCAACTTTTTTACTGTTCTCTACAGGAAGTTGATAAGAAGGAACAAGAAGCTCCTGGTTCAGAAGATTACCCACCTGAGCTACTGATCAAGCATCCGTTGCAAAATACTTGGACTCTCTGGTACTATGAGCCGGACAAGAATAAGTCATGGGAAGAGAGTCAGCGGGAGATTACCAGCTTCGATACAGCTGAAGACTTCTGGAGGTAACAAACTTTTACTTTTATAAAATCTATTTGAATGATTTGCTTTTTTAATAAAAAACCAACATTCTAATTTTTTTTAGCTTGTACAATCACATCAAACAGGCATCAGAGCTGAAAACAGGATCCGATTACAGTATGTTTAAGCAAGGAATCCGACCTATGTGGGAAGATGTTGCCAACAAGAATGGAGGAAGATGGCTTATTAACTTAGATAAGAAACAAAGATCAACTGAACTAGATCACTTTTGGCTAGAGATACTGCTCTGCATGATTGGCGAAGGTTTCAATGAATATTCTGATGATGTTTGCGGTTCAGTAGTTAATATTAGGGGAAGAATAGACAAAATTGCTGTTTGGACTGCAGATGCTAGCACCTCTGCTGGCGTTATGGAGATTGGGTAAGCAATTGTTTATATTAAGCTTGTGTTTGTTATCGGTATATCAGAGAGATTAGGTTTTCCACTGAATTCAAACAGAAGCAAATTTGAATTCTTATAAAATGCAATAACATCAAACATTAAATTCATGTTTTAGGCGTAAATTAAAGGATCGGCTAAAGATTACTCAGAAAAATCAGATAGAATATCAAGCTCATAGAGATACTATGGTGAAGGTTGGAAGTAAAACTAAAACAACTTATTATATCTAAGGTGAGAGTGCAACATCGCCACTTATACTGTTTACTTTGGTGATCAACAAATAAAATTCAGTTACTGGCTGGAATCAGATACTGACAGCAAAAAAAATTCAAACACGAGTGGAATCTTTTTCTGTCGTTACCAACAAAACTTTTTGAAAAAGTGTCAAATAATGTTTATTAGAAAAAAGAAACTGAAAATACTAAAAATAATTGCTAAATAATGATTTAATATAAATGAAGAAGCATATGTAATATGTACGGTGTAAATGAGAATGTTTGGTGAGATATGAGTAGATTGTTGTATAATCAACTTTATTTACTCTCTTATAGTAGTTTCAATCAATAATTCGAAAAATACAGCAATCTTCTCATAATATCGTTATTCGCATGATACATTAATGATTAGATTTACTGTACATCCATTTTCATAAAATTTGTGTAATTCAGTTTTCTATGTAAGGTATATTTGAAAGTACTGCGAATAAATACACATCTTTGTACAAAATAAATCTTAGTTTTTGTATTTATAAAATGTTACAAACCTGATAAAATCGAGAAATATTTTCAGTTAAGGCCCTCCTCCCCCCCTACCCCACCCCGACATGTATACAGATATACAGATACGTGTAAAAACAGGCCATCTTTTGCTCCATGATTATTTTTTGTGTAGTTTGCGCCAAAGCAGTTCTAAATGACCTTCTGCAGCAGGTTTATTAGAAAAACATAAAAAAAGTCACGATCAAAATTCGGGTTACAAAATCAATAATAAAAAGCGCGTTCACATTTGTTTTGTTTACGTCAATAATAGCTGGATTTATTATTCAATTTGTAGTTTTTTTCTGATTAAACGCTGTACAAAATTATGCGAAATTTCTTTAGCGCACTAAATGCCAAAAGATATTTATCATAAATCTGTCAAATTCCAATTTCGTTTCATCAAAAAATAATAATGGAGCAAAGGGTCGCCTGCTTTCATATGTATTTGTATATATTTTTTTTTTTTTTGTGTAAAATTCATTTATTTCTCTTTTTGATACATGGTTTTTGTACAGTATATATAAAATGAACCTAAAACGAATGCAACTTTGAATATTTATTTCTTTATATGACCTCATGCAAGATATACATGCCCGGGTGAGGCCTTAACTTTGAAATTCGTTAAAAAAACTTTTATATATCAATTATAAAAACTAGCTTGGTATTTTTTTTATCAATTAAAGATTAGAATGATTATGAATTATTTCTTGAACTCTCTCCTGTAAGTCTACTCGTCTTGCTGCTTTCAAAGCGTTTATTAGTTCGACTTTCCATTGGGGCCGAGGCTCCGAAAAATATAACGTCATGCCCTGAAAATTTTAGTTTAAAAATTATAGTAAATCTAAAATTAAAAATTTTTTATAATAAAATTTAAGCTAACTTTTTTGAACATTTTCTCATGTTTCTGGCCTGGTGGTTCTTGTGAATATTCTATAGTTATTTCGTCGATAGTATTTTCATTTATATCTAAACTTCTGCAAACGTCTTTCCAATAATTTCCAATTTTTTTGCTCAACTCCCTTACAACTGAAAAAAAAAAAAATTTAATGCTCTAGAAATGGTTTTATTTGAAAAAAAGTAATCTCTAATTGATTTGCTCTTCCACCACAGCCGTTTGATTTTCAAGCAAATATTCTATAAATCATTAAAATAAAATAAAAATTATATAAAAATTATCTCAGTTAGTTTTACCTGTTTTTCGCAACTCTAGTTCTCTATTAACAGGAGGTACTGTAGATGTTGAGTAAAATTGTGTGTGATTTGCAGAAAATGTTGATTGCGTTGAGTAGCCAGCAGTGGTACTTGCCATAAAAAATGGCATATTTAATTGCGATTGTCCTGAAGCTGCTTGTTCAGATGGATGTCCTGGCACAACAGCTGCAGATCCATGAGATAGTTTGATCAAGATCCCAATAATTCCAATTAAGATGAATATTAAAATAAGAATCATAAGTACAGTTGTAACCCGTTTTTTATTAATCTTTAGTGGGCATAAATTGATTATATAAAAACTATTTCTATCAATCTCATTCTCATTTCTTGATATATTAAGATTATTTAAAGATTCATTTTTAAGTAGGCTTTCTTTGGTCATTTCTTCAGTTGAGGTTTGTAAATTTTCATCTATATTATGTAAATAAGCAGTTTCTGGCATTTCTAACATAGTTTCAGGTACATTCTCATGACTAATTAACAGAACGTTTGACTTACCACTATTGTACAAAAATTTTATTGAACCAGAATTTTTATCTAGCCACTCAATATACTCTGTGATTTGATCTTCTATTTGTCGTTTAATTGACACATCTCTCACATATTTATTATTAATGTATCTTAAAGCATCAATATCATTATATTGTAAAACTCCGCGTTTTTTTAACACATGCAACAAACTTTTGATATCAACAATGTCTTTCAGAACTCGCTTGGAATGTATGTCATTTCTGTACTTTTCTTTTAACTTTTCCAGTGCTTCCTCGCTAATGTGATTATGTGAGATTCCCCGAAATTGTTGGAGGAGCTCCTCATACTTGCTCATGTCCACAGTCATGATAGCACTATAGCTTGTAGCTAACACATCTGTTACTCAAGCTTTAACTTGTTGAAAATGTAGAGCCTAGGGATTCCCCTAACTGTAGAAGTCTTGTAGCACTTTCCTGGTATTGAGGCCCAATACTCCTTTTGAATATCTCATTCACGTTTATATTTCATGAACAATGACTTAAAAAAATCATTCATGATAAATTCATCAACTGCAAAAAGCATAGAAAAGAATATTTACAATGATTTCTTTTGAAACTTCAATTTTTACTTAAATATACACATTCATTTTTTAATTCTAGTTGAAAAATAGATTATTTTTCAATCAAGTAAAGTTTTATTTAAAAAAAAATTTGAACTGAAATAGTCAATGGATAGTTTGATATTGTAAACTAGTAATTTTCATTGCAATCGTAAAAAATATTCTTCTACATGTATTCGGAATTGACAAGAAAATACTATGAAATATAATAAAAAAAATTATAAAATTCAATTCATCAAGTTTAAAACAAGTTCGCGCATTGTTTTACAGTCCTATCACTCCGATCGCTTCACGTTGGAACTTTGACAAGTTGGTACGCGCCTAATTAAGGTACGCGCAGACGCGCTATCGTAAGCAGCAAAGCAGCCGTAACAATACCGTCTATAACGTTGAGATAAGGTTTGTCTCATTATATTAATAAAAAGAATTACACCTACATCTTCATATACTTCCTCCAAAGCAATAATCACCTTTTTTTTTCTCGGAAACCTCGTAATTAAATGAACCTTAAGGCACTGATGGAACAGTCATTTTTATGAATCACCCAGCGGAAGTGTGTATTGCAAAGTATATGTAGTAGTTTGGGCATTGTGCCAACATTGTTTTCAACAAAAATGTCTATAAAACTGAGAAAACTTTAGAGTCAATGTTATAATCCTTTTTGGGGCGAGACTGTACGAAAGACTTTGCACTTATCGTTTTATCGTTGCCTATGTGTTTGTCCATGTGGATGCAATATCAAGAATGAAATTTGTCGACGATGATGTCGAACTACTTACTTTTTCAAAAAAGTTAGTCCATTACATTTGGAGGGTTATTCAAATTATTTATCAAATTTCTGATTACTATTGAAATGATTAAAGTATAACAATAATTAATGTGAGAGCAACAGAATTGATTAATGTACGGCTAATTTAGATAGCTTCAAACAAACTATTGGGTTCATGGCATAGCCCAAAATAATTTACCCCTGTTTTTTCTTTTTGCATTTTCAATTAATGATAAAAAATTATTTAACAAATTGTGAAAAAAATATTTTTTTGAAAAACTAATATGATCAATCGATTCTATACGGAAAAAACAAGAAGTAACCTTCTTTACCATTTCACCTTCATTTTATTAGTGCGAAAATCGTTATGAACAAATTGAAATTTTCGTAAATTTGGTTAAAACTTAAAAAACTATTTTTATCAGTCGATTCTACGAGAAGAATCAAGACAAAATCCTTTCTAATAATATTTTGTCAGATTTTATTTTGTTGGTCTAAAATCGTTATAAACAATTCCTACTCAGGAATTCAGGTTGAAATTGTTTATAGCGATTTTAGACCAACAAAATAGAATCTGACAAAAATGTGTCTCTGATGAAACTAGTTTTTTAAGTTAACAAAATTTATGAAAACTTCAAATGTTTTCAGTATTCCGAGATGAAATTTTAAAAAATATTGATAGCGCCCAAATCCGGGAATAAGGAGCTTTCGATTGATATAATTTATTTGTCGATATAAAATCACAAGTCTGAAGGATTACTTCTTGTTTTTTCCGTAGAATCGATTAATCATATTAGTTTTTCAAGAAAAAAAAAGAAATGTTTTATACAATTTGTTTAAATTATTTTTTATAAATAATTGGTAATGCAAAAAGAAACAACAGGGGTAAATTATTTAATTTTGAGCTATGCCATGAACCCAATATAGTCAGTTTGAGGCTATCTAGTCTAGATTCAGCTTGAGTAATAATGAGTTAATTATTCTAAAACATTGAACGTACATTAATTATTATTACTTTAATCATTTCAATAATCATAAATTTGATAAATAATTTGAATAACCCTCCAAATGTAATGGGACAACTTTTTTTGAAAAGGTAGTAGTTTATCGACAAATTTCATTCTTGCGCTGCGCCATATCAATCGCGTATCCACATGGACAAACATAGATAAGGACAACAATGCACGATACCACCCTTGTGATACCCACACAAGAGAAAATCTTTGCATAAGTTGTGTAATGTTCTCAACGAAAGAGCAGCTGATAAAGAAAACAGGAAAACATGGGGTTGGACGCTTCGCGTTTTTGCAGCAGTTAGTCAACGAATATAACGCATCCAAGTCTCAACGTAGGTCTCAAAATTGTTTAAAATTACTGGAAAAAAAAATAGATGGAAAATACAATATCATTAAAACTTACACACATGAATGTAATTTTCCATACTCTTTGATTTCAGAGGCAAAAGAACAAGTATTGGCTAATTTAGCAAATTTTGCTTACGATCCAGTGAATTATGACTACCTTTGGAGGTTGAGAATACTTGACTTATTTTTTGGAGCACTGGAAGACAATAACAAGAAAATTGTTACTTATGCTATTGGAGGAATTTGTAATATTTGTTTAGGTAAAGTAAAAGTTACATAATCAAATGTGTTGAAATAAGTGAAAATCTAACAATGACATTTATTTGTTTACAGAACCACTTAGTAGAGAATACATTATCCGAAGTCATGGAATAAAAAGTATTTCATCTCTCTTATCAAGTAACGAAGAATCTATAATATTATCAACCATAACAAGTTTGATTTATTTGGATACTCCAAGTTCAAGAAATGATATTACAGCACCTGCAAACGTGAAACGAATCACAGAATTATCTAAGAGCGCAAATCCTAGAATAAAAAACATAGCAATCATATTCTTGAAAGATTTGTGTAACGTCAATTTTAGCTCTGAATTGTATGTAAGGAAAATTACAACAGCCAATAAGAAAACTAGTAATAACAAAAATTGTGATACAAGTAAAAGCACAATTACTATAACAAGTACAACTGCAACTGCGAGTACAAGTAACACGCCTTATTAAAAGTTATCAAGATAAAAAAAGCAATGAAAAAAGCAAAAATGTTTCGCACAATACTTGCGTCAGCAAAAAAGTATTGCAGCAAAACACCTTCTAGTTCAAATACAACAGGAACCCTGGAAGACCTCAAGATTGGAAATAGAGTTTCAATTCAAAGAACGGTAACAGAAGATGATGTTCTTGGATTTGCCAAATTAACTAATGACTATAATCCAATACACATAAATTCAACAAGAAATATTGTTCATGGAGCCTTTTTGAATGGACTTTTATCTGGTATTCTTGGTACCAAATTGCCTGGACCCGGTACAGTCGTTGTAGAACAAATACTACGCTATCCAAAACCATGTTATGTGGGAGACACTGTTGAAATTTCTGTTGAAATAACATCAGTGAGAAAAATAGTCAAATGTAAATACACTTGTGTAGCAAATTCCGAAAGAGTTGTAATGGAAGGGGAAGCTAAGCTAGTGACAAATGCAAGTAAAACTCAAAAAATCATATTTACGAAATAATTCATTAAGTAATTAGCGACGTTTGTTTGGAATTGTGTTATGAAAGATTATTTAACATGTAATATTGTGAAGAGTAATGTACATATAAAAGTAGGCCTCAATATACATGGGATCTTGAATGTTACATCAGCCATTTACAAAATATGCAAAGCCAGCAGTTTCATTTCACTCATTTTGATTTCAACATTACAATGCACAAACTTTAGTAAGAGGATAAAGCAAGAAAGAATTTTTCAGCTGACCATTTACTCTTGATCCATCAAAGCTGCTACACTCATCAGCAACTGCAGTGAGTACCTATTCCTCCATAATTTTATCAAGAAGTGTTTAAGTGATTCAATCGTTTACTGATTCTGTTCAAATTTCAATTGAATAGGCAAACATGTATCAACTCTTTGGTATACTGCTGTTAGTCCCTATAATTTATGGACATGAGGACAACTCAATCACAGAAACTGTACCACCAATGGTAATAAGTACAACGACAGAACTACCAGCTACTACGATAAAACCAGAACCGTCACTAATTCCATGTAATTGTGGCGTGTTTTTGAGTGGCCAGTTCAAGAAAGGAAGTAAACAACCACCCAATGGAAATCCAGCTCTTCTTCATGAAATGAGTGAAACATACCCTTGCACAAGTGCTGGAAATAAAGTCTGCACCAACAAATGCTTGGATATGGTGAGTGAATTTTCAATTATCTATTTTAATATGTTCAACATCAATTTTTACTCTGTTTAAATAGTTTAAAAAATAATTTGTTGTGTTGTTTCAGATTGTAAAACATTTACCCAACAGCCCAAACATTCTTTGTGGATCTATTGAAAGGGATATCCATAAAGAAAGAGTAAGTTTAATTGAATAATTTATTAATCTATTAAAGCTCATAAGAGTTTATTTTTCTCACTTATATATGCAATTGTACCAACTTTACATAAATGCACATTTTAAAGAATTGAAAAAAAAATCATTCTACACAATGAGATATTTGTAAAAATAAAAACATAAAAAGAACCATTTCTTTTAATTTGTTACAGGCATACTTATTCATCAAGAACTGCAAAGACGATTGGGTCAATACGAACCTGTCTGCTGGTCGAGAATATTGTTGCAAGGATGGTCTTCCATACAAGTGTCCCCTTTTGAGCTGAATCCTCTACCTAAAATGAATGTTATTATTATTTTTTTATACTGCTATCGATAATTAAGATTAAGCTTTTATATAACATAATACTGAATAATAAAAAGTCCAGATAACGTTTTATAAAACATCTGTCGATTTTATTTGAATATTATTTTTAAAACTACGTTGAAAACCATTATTGTCATTTAACAGCCAACCCATCAAATGCGAATCCGCCCCGCTCCAAAACGTGCCTCTCTATATTTAGCGGAGGTCGGCGCGTGCAAGTTCGAGCAGCCAAGAATACGAAAGCTGCGCTGCTATCGGCAGCCTCGTCCGCATAATCGAATCTAAAATTCGATCCACGAAAAAATAGAGAGAGAGAGCAAGTAACGAAATCATTGTAAAATAAAAAAAAAAGAAGAACAAGAAGAGTGAACGCGAGTGTCGAGTGAAATAATAATTAAACAATATACGAGCGGGATGCTCGACAACGATGGACTAACAACCACCATCTCGTCTCGAGTGGCTCACGACGATTATAATTTTCGGCCGAAAATAGTTGTGCCCGAGCTACGTAAGAAGTTTGCAGTCTGCTAGATGGCCAATCTCATTCATACACTTTGAAAATGTGCTATTGATAGGTTTTTAAGCCATATGTCAATTCGACAGTTTAACCACACGCTCTATGCATCGACGCGACGCTGAAGATTATAAATAAACTTTTTTGTATGTATTAGCTGCGCAATCCATGTTGTTTTTCCCGTCTGTGTGTTTTACGATTACGTGTTCTTGAGTTTGTTGTTTTTTTTTTTGCTTTCGTTCAAATTGCATTTACGTCGAATAATACGATAGACGATTACTTAATCGCCTGGCATGCACGAATTTTCGTACGATTGAGCGCGTGCGAAGTTACAAAAACGATGATACGAGTCTTTTTATTTGGTACGACGTGTTTATGAAATAATTGTCGAAGAAGCTTTTGCTGAGTTTGTTATGAATATTGCGTTACCTTATAATCTAGCTGATTGAAGAAAAAAAAAACGATACATCTAATACCGAGACGTTTTAAAAAGATTTTTCAACATATCAACTTTGAATTAAAACCTTTCTTGTCTATTCAAACTGTTCTTCTCTTCACGCAGGTATTCGTCGAAAACGATGTGCTAGCAAAATTCACTGGACACGCAGTCACTGGTCGACGGGTGGAAAAAAAAAATGTGCGCTCGCCTGCTGGCATGTCCATTATGCTCGCAACCGGGTTTCACAACATTGGATTCGTTGCGAGCGGGACTCGTGAGCGTAGCAACCCGTCCATTGGCATGTCCAGTTTGCAACGAGGTGTTGCTCGGTATCGACAAGTTGACCATTCATCTGTTCGGCCACACAGTCAGTTCTGGCAATACACCTGTGGGTGGTGGTAACGAGTCTGCTAAATTCATCGATAACGCAAACAACGCTCAAATCGTGCGTAATGCCATTCAGTCGTGGAATGTGCTGGACACGAGTAATGTTCAGGTCAAGGATAGCAGCAGAGACAACACGGGTAGTGGGATTTACATTCCCATCGACGAGATTGAAAATTTCAGAAATTTGACGACTATCAAGGATGGCAATGGTATAATTCCGATGCAGAGTACACAGGTAACGTTTGAATTTTCAATTGAGCTTGCAAGCTTCGACGAAACAAAAAAAAAACAAATAAAGAACTATAAATGTACTTTACTTTCATTCACATGCAGACAGCAACAAACGCTCCGAGTCAAGTGATTCTCCTGCAAAACGTAGGCTCACAGTCCAAGTTATTCTCGGCAGATCTGATGGATCCGATGGTCAAGCCGCACGAGCAAGCGAATCTCTATCAGACAATCCAAACGGCAACGGCCGTATCCTCGAACGACATCACGGAGCCAAATCCAAATGCCGATCTCATCGAAATTGGAGTTCCCAACGATGTCGTTGAACTCGACAAAAATACTCAGGTATTACTATAAAAGAAAAAAACTTTGAAAAAACAAAATTATTACTTATTTTTGTTTCTTTCAGACCTCGTGGAGCGAAAATATAAGCCCCGCAGAAACATCCTCGTCAACATTCCCCCAAAGATCTCACACCGACCGTCTCGAAGAGCTCGTGAAATCCGCTCAAATCACCTCATCGCCATTGGGCACATTCCACGAGGCGTACGATTGCTCGAGACCCGAGTCGCCGAAAGTCATCGAAATATCGGCAGCGACGAGCAGCGCCAGCAAACCAACCATCAAATCCACACAGATACTCGCACCTGGCGAACGCATGGAGCGTTGCAACATTTGCGGTCTGAGCTTTCCCGGACGTAACGTGCTGATTTTGCATAAGCAACTCGCGCACATGATCAAGGAAAAAGACGCGAATTTGTCGCCCGACGATCTGATGAAGAATTATCCGTGCCACTTGTGCACCAAGGTATTCAAGATGCGCGGCAGTTTGATGGTGCACATGAGGGTCGCTCATCCCGGAGTCAATATGCCAAGAGGTATTTACAAGATGAGTTACTTTTCTATTCTTCGAATGCATCAGAAGAGGATGCGCAAGTCAAATTGAAATGCCCCCACTTTTTTTTTTTTACCTTTTTCACCGTGGCACATTGTGTAGGTGCTTTTAGTTTCTTTTTTTATTATCAAATTGATTGAATAAAGCCAACGTTTTTCACAGAGAAAGTCAGTGATTATTTTGTTTTTTTTTAATGATTTTTCACAACTCTCAGTTAGAATAGAACCTCGCGATACATTTCTATTCCCAAAAAAATTATATTCTCGATCGTCGTCATAATCCAAACATTTCAACGCAGCAGCAAAACCAGTTCCGGAGCCAATCGAAGAGCCACCGAGCGACGAGCCCGAAGGTAACTACATCTGCCCGACGTGCGGCAAAAGTTTCAAAAAGGTCAGTAAACTAACAAACAAAAAAAAAGAAAAGCTCCATCGAAAATTCATTTTACACCAAAGAAAACAAAAAAAAGACCATTGAATTCGCCAAAACAGGAGCATCAAGTGACTCAACACATCAAAATCCACGACATGAAGCAATTCGAGTGCGACGTTTGCAGCAAAATGTTCACCACCAAGTACTTCCTGAAGAAGCACAAGCGTTTGCACTCGGGCGAGATGCCGTACAAGTGCAGCATCTGCGACAAGACTTTCACCTTTCAGCAGTCTTATCACAAGCATCGGCTCTATCACAAAGACGACAAGCCGCACACTTGCAACACCTGCGGACGTTCGTTCAAAGAATTGTCGACGCTGCACAATCACGAGAGGATTCATACCGGCGAGAAACCGTTCTCTTGCGAAACGTGTGGTACGACCTGCGTGTGTGCTTGTGTGGCCTCTAAAAAAAATACGAGTTGGTTTTTTTTTTTTTTTTTTCACTAACAATTTAACTCGAGTTATCGTTTTCGTCGTGTGGCTAATCGCTGTCAGGTAAGTTTTTGCAAAATACTAAAAATTCAATATTAAACTGCAACGACTGCTTTATGGACCGCTTCGATCGAAATAGAAAGCAATTTGTTTATCCAACCGATTTTTATTTTTTTATTTCAGGTAAATGTTTCCGGCAAAGGGTGTCTTACTTGGTACATCGTCGTATTCACACCGGCGCAATGCCGTACGAGTGTCTAGCTTGCGGTAAAAGCTTCAGATACAAGGTAATTCTTTCAATCGACCCCTAATCGGTTGTTTTTTTTTTTCTTTTAAATTGACAAATCGTTTGAATTTTGTCGACAGGTCAGTCAAAGAACGCACAAATGCCCGATGCAACCGCAAGACGAATCGGAGCAACAGTCCGGCGAAGCGTCGCAAGCTTCGATGGACAATGACAATTCGGAGATGCAAGAAACACCGGAGATATCGTCGCAAGACGAGCACAGCATGGACGATTCGGTGACCAGCGAGGACAATCAATACATCCTGGTTTTGGGCAACGACGGCCAGCACATGTTGAAGAAAAAGTCGGAGATGGACAACGAATCCAATAAAGTCAGCTCGACCAGCGAACGAACGGACAAAAGGAACAACGACGAGAACAACGGTATAATGGAGAATATGTGGAGCGAGGAGCAAACCGGTCAGATGGAGTTCAAAGAGAGCAGCGAGTCGAAGAACGAAGATGCAATGGTGAACGCGAATCTGTGGAGCGAGTCGTTCGACGGCAAGAGCGACAATCAAAATGACAATTCGAACGATCTGTGGAATCAGATAGCGACGAGCAACGCATCGCCCGAGAAATCGTCCTTCGACAAAAGCGACTCGAGCAACACCCGCGATTTCCTGTCGATGATACTGGACAACGAAATGACCTCGCCGTCCGCGGAAATGGACAACTTGAGGTTGTCGTCGCCGGCGAGCAATCGCGACAACAATAATGCAAACGAGACCAATGACTGCTTTCCACCGATGAGCAGCAACGCCGCTGCGGTCCAAGTGGATCATCATCATCATCATCATCATCATGATGATATGGACGAGACGTTCAACGGCAATAATCTGTCGACCCTGCAGAACATCAACGAAGACTCGCTCAAAGAACTGCTTAATAGTATCGCTGATAAATAACGTAGCTTATCTCTCAACCATGTCATTCTTTTTTTTTTCTATTTGTCGCGATTCTATAATTTTACGTTTATAATTGCATTACGATTCTGAAATTTTCGTATGTTTCTTGTTTCTTTTTGTATGACACACCTTTTGGTTTTACAGCGTGATTTTGTTAAAAATAAACCTTTTCTTTTTTTATCTCACCGCAATTCCAAGGGACTTTAATTTCTTTTCTAAAAAACAATGTGCTAATGCGTGTGTGTGTGTGATACACGCAATAATAATTTTTTTTAATTCGTAAGTCGCGCTCGTGGAAAAAAGCTCGTGCGCTCCTTTTATAGGTCTCGAGAGATAAATCGAAACGAATGCGGAGGCGCCTGGTCACTGGCCAAACATCATACAGCGCATAATGTACTACGCATATATATATGTATATATAGCAGTGTAAGTATCTTGCTTATGGAAATGCTAGCTCGAGGCGATATAGAAATAGAATATAGATAAAAGCGTTGCACTACGTGGACACTTGCGCGAGGACATCAAATGACTTTTGGCGTTCTTTCGTTTTTCAAATCTAATGCAGATTCATGACAGTGTCAATTTATACTGGACAAGGTAGGATGACTGTTATTGTCAACGTGTTTTATCATTTAAAATTTGACATTTCAACGTTGCAATGAAATCATTTGTTTATAATAGTTGATAAATTGAATTTTCCATAGAAAAGAACGCTTAAAATGGGGAATAATACTGCTGAGCGGAACCTGTCTTGTTTATGCGTCAAGAACATCTGTTCCTCTTCTGGTGCCAATAATTGGCAAAGAAAGAGGATGGAGCAAGCCAGATTCAGGGACAATTCTCTCCAGCTTTTTTTGGGGCTATACGTTGACACAAGTGTTAGGTGGCTATGTGAGCGATAGAATTGGTGGGCATCGTATTATGTGGATCGCTGCTGTAGGTTGGGGAGCGTCCACTTTCTTGTTACCTGATATTATTAGATATTTTTCCAAAAGTGATTACTCTATTCAGATGATAGCTCTTGCTAGAGTCATCAATGGAGCATTTCAAGGTAATTACTGATTGTTACGCTTAGCTTCTGCTATTCAGTAACTATAATCTATGGATGTATTTTTATAGGAATGCACTTTCCCAGTATGATTAGCTTAACCAGTCAGAGACTGACAGAATCGGAGAGGGCCTCATTTTTCAGCCTAGTTACTTCAGGTTCTGCGTTAGGAACTCTTTTAACAGGAGTTCTAGGCTCTTATGTTTTGGAAAATTATGAATGGGACACTGTTTTCAGGGTCCTTGGTAAGCATTTGTTGTTATTCTCATTTCAATAATTCATTAATTTTCCAAGCGGTGAAAATATGCAATATTAAAATTGTGACTAAATCTTTCAGGGGCCATAAGTGTTGCATGGACAATGATGCTCATTTATCATTCTATGATGTTAAATGATCGTCCTGCAGTTAGTAAACATTCACCTAGCAACAGACTGCCAATAAGAGAGCTAATAACAAAAGCCCCTTTCTGGTAATAATGGTAGATAAATACTAATACATTCTTTTTTTTAATTAATTTTTCCTTCCATTCAATAGCACTTTTATAATATGGTTGACTCAATATTCAGAGGATTAAAAAATTTTCAGGTCTTGCGTAATTGGCCATGCATGTCAGAATAATTGTTTCTTCATCCTATTATCGTGGATGCCTACATATTTTCATGATACATTTCCAGAAGTTAAGGTAACTTTTTATTTTTATTGATTATTTATCCCCTATTTGTTCGTATTATCGAACTAAATAAAAAATGTATTTTTATCAGAGTTGGATAGTAAATGTGGTGCCCTGGTTGGCTTCAATACCATCTATATTCATAGGCAGAGCACTTTCTGAGAAGCTTATAAAGACTGGTTATTCCATAACGGCCACGCGTAAAATTATTCAAACTACATGTTTTACTGTTCAATCCATAAATTTACTTTTTTTAGGTTTGTATGAAATTTTAAATCATTTTATGAAGTATTTTAATCGTCTCCTATTCCTAATTGTAAGACTTCTGTTTACAGCTGCAACTGATTCAGCTGAGAAAGCAATTTTGTACATGACTTTAATAATTGCTGGATCAGGGTTTCACAATAGTGCAATTGTTGTCAACCCTTCAGACTTAGCCCCAAAGCATTCTGGCAGTGTTTTTGGCTTCATGAACACAGTTGGCTCTGTGCCAGGTAAGAGTTTAAAATTTCATGTTTCAAGACGTCTATCTACGTTAGTATCGAATTTTAATGAACTATTTGATTGTAGGATTTCTGGGTGTATACTTGGCTGGACATATTTTACACTTGACACACAGCTGGGCTGTTGTATTTATGTACATTTTCGTTGTAGAAATAATAGGATGCTCCGTTTACCTTATGTTTGGCTCTGGTCAAGCAATCTTGTAAAAAAACAGTATTCCTTTATACAAATCGTATTTATTAAAGAGACTTTGACATATAAGGTCCATCTAATTCATAACCCATCTTCCTGTAGTAATTCCTAGTTCCGACGCCTGTAAACATTTTGTAAATTCAATTACTTATTCTGCTCCAAATATTTAATAATGAAAATCTTATAAGCGCATGTTACCTGAAATAACAGCAATTTTAGTAGATCCATGTTCTTCTCTAGCGATTCTTTCTGCCTCCTCCATCAAAAGCATACCAAATCCTTGATGTTGAAATTTTGTAGGATCGCGTGCATTTACCGGAACAACACTTCCATAGACGTGCAGTTCTCTCACAATCGAACATTTTTCTTTTAATTCAGGTCTATAGAAATTTATTGAAATTTAAGTAATCTGTTAAAAAATATTTGAATTAATTTGTGCTTACAAACAGTACCTGAACGTGTCAGATGAACATTTCCTAAGTCTTAATAATCCTACTAAAATATCTTGCAATGGATCTTCGTATGACAAGAATGTTTCCCATCCGTTGTTTGCTACATAATCTCGTCGTATCAGTTCAACCTCATGAGGTTGAACTTTATTATGGATTTCTTGAATACCAACTTCTCTGGTCCTTACATCCCTACATGTGACACCCAAGTCCTTCATCCTTTCCAAAGCTAATTCACGGAGATTACCATGCTCGACGCCAGAACTGTAATAATATTCTTCGTTAAATCAAATAACAATAAATTCTCTTCAAATTCATACCTCACTAGCGGCATTGGAATATCTCTTTGTACTCGATACACTCGAGTCCATGGTGGAATGAGAGCTAATACTCGCGCTATGAGATCAATAAGCGTCAGAGGAGGGTAGCTTTTATATCTTCCGGTTTTCCACAGTTCATACAAACCAGTGCCTCTTATAACTAAAGTGGGATAAATTTTCAGTCCATCTGCTCGAAATGCAGGATTTTCGAAAAATTCCTACAAGTCGAGAAAGTTACTTAAATATTTTTGTCAAATTCAAATCTTTATGTAGAAATTTCCAATCTACTTACAATGAATTGTTCGATATCTCTTTCAATATCTACATTCGGCAGATCTGGCATCATATGAGCAATTACTTTGAAACCAGCATCTTTAGACATTGAAAAACTTTCACATACTGCACGAACTGTGTGGCCTCTATTAGTGTCTCGAGCTACATCTTCGTACACAGATTGAACTCCGATTTCAAGTCGAGTACACCTGTTGACATGAATTTATTTTTAATTTATAATTTCTATTGTACTTCATTGATAAAATTGAATATCACTGACCCGTAATTAAGCATGTCTGAGAGATGCTTTTTGAGACAATAGTCTGGTCGAGTTTCAATTGTAATACCTATACACTTAGTTCTACTTCTTTCTGAAAACTTCACAGCCTCTGCTACATTGTTGCTCACATGCCCTGAGAGTGCATCATGTAAGTTCCTTATAAAATAATCCCTGTAATCTTCTGGGAGAGACATGAAAGTTCCTCCCATTACAATAAATTCCACTTTGTCAACACTGTGGCCTAATTGTTTCAACTAAAAAGAGCAATTTATTTAGTTTTTCTATTAACAATCTAAAGTAATCAATTAAATGTGCTTAATTATTCCCAAACCTGCTCTACTCTATGCCTAGTTTGCAAAAAAGGATCGTAACGGGCTCTTATTGCTCTCATTGATGTTGGCTCGTAGCCTGTGTAAGATTGTGTAGAATATTCAAAATCTGAATCGGGACCACCAGGACAATAAACACAAATATTTCCTGTCATATTTATGTGTGGGCACCTATGAGGCTTACACATGAGAGCAACAACGGCAATCTGTAAAGATGTAATTTGTAATTTGAATGTTTATGCATCAACAAATAGTTTGATTAATAAAGTGCAAATTACCCCACTCGCAGTTCTTATAGGTTTTGCTTTGAGTTTTGGTAGCAAGATGTGTTTGACATCATATGGGACAGCAGCAATGATATCAACCAATTTAGGTGATGATGAAAGCCCATACTTTGAAGATATTTGAGTTTTTAATTTATTTAAATCTACATCTTTGTTCTCCTCGTGTGCATTCAAAAGCTCTCTAATGATTTCAGAAATAGTCATCATCATACGAGCCTCCTTGCTTTCTGTGAATTCTAATAACATATCAAATATATAATGTGATATTCAATAATCATTATTTATTGAATTAGAAAAAAATTATTAGATTGAATCTCGATATCTTAAAAGTTTAAATTAATGTTTTGAGAGGTTAGATTTCGTATAATTTGTCCGTTTGACTCACTGCGAATTAAATTATTGACAGAATTCATTTATTTACCTTTCCTTTTTTTCCCCATGATTCTTGCAACTTTTCAACACTAAATAAAAAGTAAATACTCTGCAATAAAATGGGTTTGACAACTTAATTTACGTTCTGCTTCTTATCAACAGCAATCATCAACACACGTTTGGCACATTCCGTTGCATCTACTGAATGGCCAATCAAATGGGCAGAAAATTGATGGCGGTGATCGCGCAAAAATACGAATTATCTTTAATTGTTATTTTTTAGATAGATACAGGATCTCGTTTACAAATTTAAAAATATAATTGTTTTCGTCATTTCATTGAAATTGAAATAGAAAAAAATAGCACAGGCAATGAGTTTAAGTGAATATCTAAAATGTCCTGAAATATACTTACCATGTTGCAGAAGCCATTATTTTTTTGTTTATAACTTTCAAGTAGTAAATTAAAATTTTACTAATTCACGTAGCATAGGATAATTGAAAAATGTCAAATTTATATTTAATTGAAAGGAGAAATGAATATATGTACGAAAAAAGGAATAAAAGAAGTAATAAAAAACCAATGAAATAAAATGAAACTCATTTATAATAAAGGATTGGCGTAACATAACTTGCGTTTATAAACGGTAATGAATTGAACATAGATCTTATTCATATTACCAATACGCGCTTAGTATGATTTACACCTCAATCAAATGTAATTTAGCTATTATTTTATTTTACACAACTGATCTCGAATCACTTGGTTTCTCCGTGAAATTTACACATACATTAACCTTCATGTTGTTCTGTATTCCGTAAGATAGATTACGAGTAGAATGTTGTAATAATAATTGCATATTCTTTGTTTATGGCTATACAATAACATATTTATTAACATTGCCAAGTAAACACTGCATACATCATCAGACCAATAATCATATAAAATATGTGCTGTTCATATTCTCGACTTCGTCTTCCATTTCCACATATTAGGACTTCAAACTGAAAAATTAACACTATGGTTCGATATCAACTTACATACGAAAAATCACTTATATAAATACACATGACATAGCCCATCAACAACAAAAATCAAACTTCGTACTGTTCAATAGACTATCTGTATTTGAGAAAGTCACTGTAAAACGGATAAAAACGGTGGTCTGGTGATGCTGGCCATACTCTTACACAACTAAGTAATAATTAAACTGTTTGACCTACAATAGAAAATATTAAATGATAATTACGGCGATACACATAATAAAATTAAATGTAGTGACGTTGCACTTTCGTTTGTGCATCCGTATATGCGCGTGTCCGTCGTTTTCGAAGAAACCGGCAACAATGTAGATGCGAAGAGATCGATTACAAAAAGGGAAAATGAAATTGACGAGAAATAAAGTGAAACAACGAACAAGAGACACGATATCATCCATTATCATATAGCTGTATGTATATTATGTATGTTTACGGGTTTGGTCGTCCTTCCAATCCCCATTTATATCGCATTTATGCACTAACTCGATGTAGCACACGCCTTAAGTTATATCTTCTTTTTTTTATTTCTTTATGAACCATGAAGAATGCTTCAACTCCGCACCGCTCGACGAGGCAGGGGAAAATGGGCATTTGATGCACAGAGATGCGAGATGCATCGATGATATAAAATTTTTTTTACTTACATCTAGCAAACGTCCTTTTTTACGTTAGCTTACACTTCAATTACTTATGGTTTATATTGTGTGATACCGTTTTTTTTTTCTGAACCATCCGTTCACTATTATATAAAGTATTTATATATACTTGCATATCAAACTATGTCGAGATATTATACTTCATATTTACAACGTTTTCGTTTTCATTTTTTTTTCCATTTTTTTTCTTTTTTTGTTGCTCTCAAAATGTTTATTTTAACTTTGCAACACACTCTCTCACACACCATTGAGACAAGCCATTGCTTTCAAGTTCAGATCACTGCGCAAGTGTATCTGACTTGCAATCAATACGTTAACCATCCCGAATATCTCTTACTCTTGGTTCACTCTTCTATCAGATAAAATTATTGTATATCACAACTCCAAATCGTTACACGTACAAAAATGAACACTAAATTGGAATCCATAAAAATGAAATATTAACAAGAAAATAAAAGTAACCTAGGGAGATATTTATCCATTTCAAAAAGCAAAAAAAAAAAAACGTTCTTGTAAACTGTGTAAAAGATTCATTGTCTCCAATATGTTTTCTGCTATTTTTATAATCGTAATTTTTTTGTTTATTGGATTGCTTCTCGCGCTTTTTCACTAGGCGGAGCCAGAAGTGAAAAAAAGAATATACTGTGTTCTAGATTTCCTTTTCTAGGAGAGGTGGAAAGAATGCTGTCCTTCTTGTGCAGCTATTCTGAGTTTTTCTTTCATAATTTCCAAAGTAGAGTAGTCGGGCAGTTTTAGATAGTTGACACAAGTCATCACCGATGGTAAGAATTCGTCTGGCTTCATAGAGACATCAAACGTTTTTCGCACTATTGTTAGAGGTGGAGTTAAACTCTTGAAACCTGAAAACAGAATAATGTGCATTAGCTTTACATTCTTTGGATAACCAAGATGAAGCTGGATAAATTTAGTTATAATATATTTCACAAACTTACCACCAACAGGTAATCTTGGGGATCCAGTGACAAATTGAATGAACTGTCTCTGTTCTTCACTGCTATAGTCTGCCATACACTCGTACAAAAAGTGTATAGCTCGCGAGTCGGGCGTGTAACCGTGATCTGTTCGACAACACTCGGACAATGTCTTTACGTCCCACTTGCCACCAGCTTGCGAGTGGCCACAGAACACTGCTTCCAATTCTTCAGGGAAGAATAACCGCAACTGTGCAGGTGGAAACACTGACTCGAATCCTTCTCGGAATGCTTCCATTTGTCTAAACACTCCTTCGTAAAGATACCAATGCACCACAAGCTGCGAAAATTATTTAAAAATTGTATTATTGATTAATTAGTCTTCTAAATATGTTTGTTTGTTAATTTTTTTGGTGAAAAAATTGTACCTTAATATACTGATCTAGATTATGAATCGTAACATTAATATCACTTCCACCTTTTCGCAATTCAATATTGTCATAGCCAGGTAGTTGATAAGCTAGTCCAAGATCAGCGATTCGGCAGCCATCCAAGTCTAATGCTTCAATCATTTGAGCCTTTTCATTTGGTCGGAGCATTGGATCTTTTTCGATCATTTCTTTTCGTTTAGCAATGTCTTGTAATTTACAAAGAGTGCGATATACATCAGGGTCTACATAGACAAGATCCGATAGATTAAGCGCATGTTCTTCAGCCAACAACCAGCGGTAGAAAGTTAAACTGAATGGAAGATCCAACTGTAAAACGAAAAAATCATTTGAAATGACGAAGGAAAGTCCAAAATATCCCTGATATAATATTCAAAGTATTTGAAATACTCACCATTCTTGAATCGTAAATAGCTTTCGCCATGAACTTTCCTAAGAACTTGAATTTCGTTTTGAGTTTGGCAAGGTGAGAGACTTTAGTATTCCATGCAATCGGAGCAGGGAATAGACCGTGTGGAACAAACACGTAGCCTTGTTCTGTAGGACTCGAACTTCCGTGCCACAATTCTAAATCAGCACGTTGCAGCTCTTTTGATACTAACGCATAGAATTCCAGAGTAGGTCCGAGACCAGTTCCGACCTAAAAATCAAGCATTTCTCATTTAGACATCTCATTTAATGTTACGTTGAACGAAGGCTGAAAAATTCACGAATTTTTACCTCATTTACATATTGCACTTCCAACAGAGCTTTGCTCGAAGCCAAATCTTGAATGACTTGTTCGGCTTGTTTAAGAATATCAGTTCGTGAGATCGTTCGTTTTCTTCTTTCCAGTCTTGGGGTGACTCTTTCTTGGCTATCTGAACCGCTCAGTTCTGGCGCAGAATCAAGAAGTCGCTGCAATGCTCTATCACGATCAAAGGACGTTGCGTAAAATAGTAATTGTCTTGTTTCGAACGGGAACAAGAATGGACTACAAGTAAAGAAAAACATTTCAATTATTGTTTTAAAAAGATTCTATTAAATAATCACAATTGACGATTACTTACCAAACTGAAGCAATTTGCTGCAGCCATGAAGGTAGGTTTCCAGTCATAATGACTAGTGGATCTTGAAGTTGTCTACTGACTTTAGCTGCTATCTTATTATTAATGAAGTCTTGTGAAGATAATACATTAACACTCTTGACGTGCGGGTAGAGTACACCCCAGTGACGATTCATAGAGTAGAGCAGACGTAAGAGGCATAAGCCATCGAGAGAAGCGTCTGAAATGGTGACGGCCGGAGGTAGACTTGGAGTCAAGAACGGTGTTAAGGGGCAGCGTTGTTGAGGTATCGATCCCTCGAGCCAGAGGCTGTCTTCTTTCCTCTTGGAGAGAATCTTTGTACTTTTGCCTTTGCCCTTGCGGCTACTAGACTGCGAGCTAGAGCCTGGCTTTGACGATGAGGATGATTCCTCCTCGGGTACTGGCCTGTAATATATCGTGTGAGTCTGCACCCAGACGGCATCGTGACCGAGAGGAGGCTCACTATCGGCATCAGCTTCCGAATGATCATTGTTTGGACAGCTAAATTGCCTCACAGCTTGATAAACAGTCATGTTGAACGGAAGAATTTCGTCTCCAATCAAGAACTGCAATTTGTGCTTTGCCGAGCCTTGGCTGATGACAACTGCCGCGAGAGTATCGTCTATGTCGTCCTCGCTGTTGTCGTCATCGCTGATCATCGATTCCGCGTCGCGTATTCTTCCGTAACCACGAACCATCAAATAACGCTCTATGGTCTGTACAAGAGCAAGTGGGTCGACTTTCACGGTGCCGCCTTTCCATTGTTTTAAATTATTGCAGTCTGGGTGACGCTGAAGATTGCACTTGAGTTGATGAGTGTTGAAGAACTTGAGGGCACTTGTGCCGCCTCTACCGGCTCCAGAACCAGCTGGTAAATCATGAACTTTGACTGGAAACTGTTCCAGTTGGGATACGCAACTACTGAGCTTAGAAACCAACGCTCCAAATGCGCCAGGCTGAATGTCTGCCAAGATTTCTTTTTGCAACTGTAAATAAAATAATCATCGGTTATTACGAAAATTTCAAGAGAAATTATAATATAATCGTCGAAAAATATAAGCATTATTTACTGTAGATTCTGCAAATAGCTTCCAGAACATTTTAAGACGATCGTAACGGCTGCCAGGACTGTCCGTTGTAGTGAGGTAGTTGAGCAGAGCTTTGATCAGGCCGCTGTGATTCATTTCAAACGGTGAAATGTCACTCTCCAAAATCACATCACGAAGTTCCGTAAGTGCAGAATACATCTCTTCCAAATCCTGGAAAAATACCAATCAGCATTGAAAACACTAATATTCTCTAACCAAAGTAATTTTTGAAATTGTAGCTTTGAAACTTACGCTTGATTGCAGACGTTGAATTGCTGCAGTCAGTCTTGACAGAACGGTGAGCGCGGGATGTGTGCATGGAGCATCCAATTGATATCTAACCAAAAACTGCTGTGCTTCTTCTCTCACCCAAGCTTTGGCTTTTTCACGATTGCTACCAGTCAAACTTGGATTGCTCGGTGGTTTCGACAGACTCGTGGACGAACTGGAATCTCTCTTTTCGCTGGCGCTGTTGGGCGATGATGATTTTTTGCCCCAGCGAGCTGGATTTAGATTGCCCAAGAAACGACTGTTCTTAGGCGTGAAACCAGTAAACATAGACTCGGGCTGTTGAGTTTGCGGCGACGCGTTGCTTCCCAAACGTGAAAACCTACTCTTCTTGTTCTGACGCTTTCGTTTGAGTACGTCACCGATTCTCATGTGAGCATTCGGCGGTGTGGTCGAGTCTTCCATACTGCCGCTCAAGTCGGATCTGCTACGAGTCTCCATAGTGGCAGCGAGGTTTGGCTTCATTTGACTTGTGGCTATTGTACCGAAGAGAATGTTGCCGTTTGTTGTCGGCGAGGCGACCGGCGATGTGGCACTGCTAGAAGACAATGTCATCGTGGAAGATAAAGGAGTGTTTGATGGTCCTGGTTGCGGACTTGGTAATGAACCTGAGCATACAAAATGAAGCATGAGCAATTTATCAAATGTCAAATTTTTATGTATTATACGGACAGTGAAAATACTAACCAGAAGGACACTTGGGTGGAGATACTCCAAGAGGAATATCCGGATCGGCTAGTTGACGTACTTGATGCAACACTCCCTCGCGATGAAAATGTACTCTAAACACATGAGGCAGCCTTGTCATCAATATGTTTGCCATTTGCAGAGCTCCAATAACTATTCGCAAATCTTGTGATGCTAACATTCCAGCTATATGAGAAGAAACTACTTGATTCTTTAGCATCTCCTGGAAATAATAAAAAGATTATGAAGTATACTTCATTTTTTTCTCAAAGTTTATGAAAATAAAACTTGTACATACCTTGAGGAGATCACTTGGTGAGTAATATAACATTCTAAGTAATGCCCGTAAGCATTTACATTTAACAGCCGGACCAGCTGAACTACTGTAAACCTCATACAACACAGAGAACAGTGTTCGTATAAAATTCACAACCCACTCATTAACCTTGACTACGAGAGGCACAACATAAGAGTTGCTGAAAAGAAAGAATGATTGGTTGACAAATTGAATCTCAACGAATGAATCGTTTTATTTTGAAACATTCGCAAGATACTCACTTCGACGATGAAGGTACGTTTTCACCCTCAGTGGGTTGAGTATTTACTCTACGAAAAATACTTCTAGCAACTCCGATGTCTTCGTTAATTTGCTTCATCACAGTTAAATCAATTGTATAAGTGCGTCCGAGAGTGGACAGGCAGATTTCATCTTCTCCATTTTGGAAAGCCATCTGCGAATATCGAAAAAAAATCAATTGAAAATAAATTTTAAGTTCTGAAACAATGGTTTAGATAAGACAGACGTTACGTACCTCAATGATCCTGGAATCAATAGTGCTAAACGGATGACAGCACTGCCTCTCGTCGCGCCACTCCCAGGTAACGGTCTCTTGTTGATTGCTAGATCTATCGAGTAAACTATCTACATTGAAGATGCCGTCGGTGGGTAACGGTGGCATCAGCTCCTCGATCAAACACGTTATCTCGAAGAGTTCCTGCGGTGAACGTGGTACCAACTCAACGTCCTCCATCTTAACGTCTAAGGAACCAGTCAAAAGATAGCTTAGGGTAAATGCTATGTTCTGCTGGAGGAGCAGGATCGCTAGATCGGAGCAGCGATTCGATATCACAGAAAGCATTCGTAGTACTGTTATGAAGTTGCCGGTGCTGTTTACTGGAGGCGTTATCATCAACTGCAAATTAAAATAAAATATTCGTTTACATCTCTATTACGTTGCCGGAGACCTTTTGCGAACGTTGAACGACAAAATTGAATCTACTCACCAATTGTTGCAAGTTCTGCAGTAACTCGGCATTTACTATTTTGTACAACATCACTTCGTCGTGTTGGAAACTGTCGACCAAACGACTGAAGGCTTGGCACACGCACTCGACGCTCTTCTTGTCTTGGTTGGTCAGACGGCTAGTGAGAAGAGGAAGGCTGTCCGCTACGAGATGAAAGTCATCGGGATGCAGATTTTGACAGCAATTCGCGGTGATCGTCAGTGCGGCACGCTGAGCGGTGATGTTGAAGAAGTCGACGAATTTCAAACAAGCCGACACGCCACCCTACACGTACGAAAAGAAAACAACATTACGTACTTGATGATCCCAGTAACATTCACCTAGTTCCTACAAAAATAATACTCACTGCATGGAGGATAGTCTTGCTGTGTCTTCGGGACAGCATAGCCAAAGCTGTCAAGCACTGCTCAGCGACGTCCATGCACTCGATGGACTCGAGCTTCTGCAAGAAAACGGGTACGGCGTCGACGACGACAGTCGAGGAGCGTGGCAAGGCCTCCATCATGTAGGTCAAAGCCCGGCAGGCGTGTGTCATTATGACGAAATTGTGCTCGATGCCGAGTAGATTGATGAGAGCTGCAACGACCTGCTTGACGGGGAAACCCGTGAGGGTATCCTCATTGCCCATCACGAGAATCTCACCCATGCCAATGACCGCCTGGAGCTGCTCGCCCTCGTCGTCGACGGCTTGCAGTCCAGCTAAAAGCTGTTGCGCTTTTGCGGCTGAAATCGACAGGTAAAGACCTACATTGTGACAGGGTTGCGGGCCAAACAGAAAAAAAAACACGTTTTTGATGACTACTCTGATGTGTGCGTGCATGATTTCGTAATGATTTATTACACGTAGGTGCTTACATGTGCGAGGTTTCGAGTTTTGTTGGATACGCCGCATTTCGAATATATTTATAGGTTATGTAGAATTCAATATTTACAGATTTTTAGTTTTTAGTTAAAAAAGTTTGTCACTGTTAGTAGACGCATTTAAAATGTATTGTTAATTTGTCCTCCAAACACCCAGTGTATTTTATATACAATGTGTGCAATAATCATTTGAGTATTCACACGATTTTTAAACCTATAAGTATATAAATATAAACATATTACATAGACAAGCTATTATTTTGCTCTAAACTTTTAAAAGAGTTCATACATGCACCTCAATTGAACAGAAAATTATGACAAATGACATTACAGTGAATCAGATTACGAAGTTACAATGTACAAATATTGGAAAAAAGTTTAGAGCAAAACAACGACATGCTCGCTAACAGCATATGTCTAGATTTACCGCTCAATCGTATTAAAGAATGATGCGCTCATAAAATTTTTCGTGCTACCTATCTCACAGTTCACTGACGCTATTGCACCATATTAGTCAACAGATTATTTTCTCGCAGATAGCACGGCAAACATTCCATCAACGAAACTCGTCAAAGCCCCCAGCTGCGAGCACCCATTGCACAAAAACCATCGCCTAAACTTACCGCTGCTGGCGCCCATGCTTCTGTTCAGCAGATGCTGCATCCTTGGACCAAGAGCACCAAACACGTGGGGCGGCAAACCTCTGGCTTCCAACAGTGCCTGGAGTCGGCCGACTTCGCCATCGTCGCTCTCGCTGTCAGCCGCAGCAGCGGCGGCGGCACCACCACCACCACTCATTCCTGACGGTCCACCACCGGTCGGCGTCGCTTGGGTTGCTTGTTGCGCAGCGTCCTCTTCGGCACCGGGAACTGGCAACGGTAGCGTCGGTGGTACTTGACCTGCCGTTGCTGCCGCGGTCGCTGCAACTGCCGTCGACGATAAGGTTGGCGTCACGCCGCTTGTGTTTCCGCTGCCGTTGGTCAGCGAATCACTTGCTGACATCACAAGCCCGGCGCCACCACCCGCGGCACCGGCTACTACTGCTGCTGCACAAGCTGCCTCCGCTGCACTCGCTGCCGCTTTGCGTACGCGTGACGACGATCGATGTCTGAAAAATACATAAAAAATTAACGTTAACATTCTGTTATTGTTTATGCAATTTTTCATGTTGTTATTTGGAACCGACGGCCCACATTTTCACACCCAAGTACGGTTGACAAATTTGCGATTCTAATCTTGTTCTTACGTTTTCAGACGTTTACAACTGGAGATCATTCCAGAAACGACGCAAATCTCAAAATCTCAGCGTTGTTTACGAAGCTGCGAATGGAAGACGAATGACACACACCGAGAGACTTAGTCACTGGGGTAAGATAACTCGTGGGGGATGCAAACATGTACCTGCGTAGTCCATTTCAGTTTGAACCTGTACGCGCAAGCGCATTGCTAATTTTCCGTATTGCTTATACCTTTCTACTTCCGTCGCTCGTTATACGAGCGCGTCGTCTGCTTCGAATATAGTCTGTCTCCCATATTGTTTGCGTCGTAGCATAAATATACCTATTTTTCCATCGCGTAATGGCATTCCAATTTGGTAATAAAATTTTTTTTTCCTCACGAATCGTGAAAAATTATGGCTTTGGCTTTCGGTTAGTATGAGTAACGAGCGAGTGGAAAAAAAAAATCCGTGGCGAATATTTTTCCACGTTGTTGATGCTATTTGTCAAACTTGGAATTCTAAATTTGCCTCGCGATATTATTATGTTTGCCTTGGCGATTTCATCAAATCAAATAATAATTTTTACAATCGCACCTCTCTCTCTCTGTCTCTCTCTCTCTCTTTCTTGCGTGCTGTATAATTAACCCGAGTTAATTTAAGGTCTTTTTTCAGAGCCACGAAACGCGATAAAGTAAATGAGGCGAATGTAACGCATCAATTATAAGTTTTGATTGTCTTTATATAGTTTCGCCAGAGCGTACGACCTTTCACGCTATAAATAAATAAGTACGTAATCATTGATCTATAACGAGATTGAAAAGTGCGTTTAGAGCTTCTTCACACGCTGCTCCCAATAAAACATTTTGAATCTTATAAATAAATTACCTTCCCAGTAGGTGACTGATCAACGCATCCCACAACATTAAATTATCCAATGTTCACTTCGAAAAGAGAAAAAAAATCAGCGAGCGCTATGTGTTTCAACTTTGTCGTCGATTCTTTATCGCGACTATCGTTAATCGTCGGAGCGAGAACTATCAGCAAACTCGCAACGCAGTTGAGAGCTCCAAAAAAAAAACGAAAAAAAAATGTGCATACGAACGCGCAAAAACACGTGACAAAGCTGAAAAAAAAAATAAAACGCGCAATGGACGCACGGTTACATAAAAATTCATGATCCCACGGCAACGTCACTGGTGTAAACGTCGGTGACCCCGCGACGACAGTCGCTGCTCTCCGCGCGCGCGCTCGGCGTCAGTTCTTTTGTTTCCCAAGAACGACGAGTCGAGTCGAGGAGCGCTCGAGCTCAACCTTGCGAAAAGGGCCAGTGCCAGAAATAGCGCGTGTCCAATTGGCGCGGCTTGGCGCACTCACCTAGATGACGAGGAGCTGGCAGATCCGGAATCCTTCTTGTGGTACTTGCCGGGATGTTTGCCCTGCTGCTGGAAGTCTTTGAGATGCTCGCTGCCGAGCTTGACGCGCGATCTGAGCAGATGCTTGTGCTGCGGCACGGCGAGCAACGGTGGGCCAGCAGCGGCGGCGGCGATGGCAGAAGCCCCGACACCGCTGGCTGCGGCGGCGGCAGCAGAAGGAGCCAAGAGGTGGTGGTAAGCGGCGACCGAGTTGCTACTGCTGCTGCTGGTGCTCGCTGCGGCGGCTGCTGCTGCGACGACGACCTCATGTGCCGCGGAGCTGAGATTGACCGCGGCGGCAGCTCCGCCCTCGCCGCCTCCGCCGCCGCCGCTGCCGCTACTTGCCGCGTTACCCACTCTGGCTGAACTGCTGCTGCTGCTGCCACCCGCAGACGACGCTGCCGCCGCCGCTGCTGCTGCTGCCGCGGCTGCTGCTGCTGCTGCCTTGGCGAACTCGACGTTCGACGATGAGGAGGAGGAGGACGACGACGACGAGGTGGTGGACGACGAACTACTGCTGCTGCTGCCACACTGCTGCTGCACTGCTTGCTTCGAACCTGCAACGATGCATTGAACGCACGGTTAGTACGAGGAGACTATTACAGGGGACACGGACGGATGGCTCGAATGTAGAGCGCGAGCGTCCTTTGTATTTTTAGAACGAGCACGTGGGAGGCCACAGCCGCGTTCTCACTCTCGCTCTCGCCCGCTCGCTCGCTCGCTTGCTCTGATCTGATACTCGCTCGGACCTTTTCCCTTCACCATCACGCACTAATATCGGACAGACATACACTCTCACACTCGCCCCCCGGAGTGCACGAGGTCTAGCGCGCACGTGTGCACGACACACTCTCTCGCTCACTCTCGCCTATACAAGTTTCCGAAACGCATTTTTTTCTATTTCTCTCTCGCTCTCTCAATTTTTCAACGGCTGCGTTTGATTGATTTTTTCGGAAAATTTTTCCAACGAGCGATTTACAGACGTTTGAGCCATTCATCCGCTGTATAGGTATGTGTGACAGACAGATAAAAAAAAGAATTTGTTGTGTGCGTGATTACAGTTGTAGCGGAAAATTTTGAAATGATTATTAACAGTGATAAGCATGGCGTTATGGTATTCGGATTCGGTTTTTTTTAAGATTTCGCAAAGATATTTTTGACGGATATAGTTCGATAATAAAGCAGACATATTTTTTAACAATGATGTTCAAATAAAGAAAACGAAACATCGAACGCTCATCGATTCCAAATTGCAAGATTTTTTTTTCGCATCGCCACAAAAAGTCAGCGCACGTCAAAGTTGAATAATAAAAATATATTCATTGCCTTTCAAGGCCTCATTCCTTACACATATTCGAGAATTTGCAGTGATTATTCGTAAAAAAAAATTTAATTCTTTGAGAAAGGTTTAACAATACAATATGTTATGGATTCCCATGCAGGTTCCACACACTGAGACACAAATGTGTGCTTAATATTGGAAAGAATTGTATAGCACGTGATTCATACAAAATAATAATTCAGGTTTGATGGTATATTCAAGCTTAAATTGTCTTCATATCTGAGCTACATCGGTTCTATAAAATGGAGAACTAATATTTGAGTGAAACGCATTTTAGATTTGGTTTGCAGTTATCGAATATTCCAAAATGATTCTACAGTATTCAAATTGCAAAAGTTGCTTTTCAAACTTTGTACAGAAAGATTACAGAAAGCTTTTGAAAAAATTTGGAATTTGAAGCACTTGATGATAAAAGCATCGGTAGACTAGTAGCAGAGCAATGATCTGATATTTTCATGAAATTGTAAATATTTCAACTTCAATTTTCTTTAAGCAAACTAGCACAATTGACTCTTTGGCATATTTTCAAGAAAAATTCTATCAATTCTTTTGATTCATGAAAATGGAAACATAAATCTACTTTGCACAAAGAATACAGAAATTACAAGAGGTATAATTAAATTTGTTCTTCAGCTACATGCAGACATGACGATACGCAAATTAAACTCAAAAGTCAGCAAAGTATAACTGATACTTTTTGTTCAAAGATATAGCCTACGAGCTGGTGCAATGTCTGGGTATAAACGCAGAGATGTACAATATAATATAAATATATTTTGAGGTATACAGCATTCTTTGAACTTGAATATCTTCTACATACAAAACGAAAAAAGGGAAGAATATAGATCAGAAAATGCGATTAAGAGTTACATTATACCGCAGGCTTACCTTCTTGGTGGTACGTTTGCGCTGATATGGGAAAAAGCGCTTTCACAGCTGAGACAAATCCTTCCAGACATTCGCTCATCTTCGTGCCTAATGTGATACATTCCGAATACTCTTTTATTTATTTCAATAATCCTAGCTCTAATATTTTACAGACTAATTTTTTTTTTCTGTTACATCCTAGAAGCGTTTGAGCCCTTGCAATAGATACATTTATAATTACGCCACTACCACAACTGCTTACATTAATTACAACTTAGAGCGACTTTAGCTTACAGATTAATGTTCTTTTCTAAAACCGCCAGAGTGAATGTGCTGTACATAAGCAATTTAGAAACAATGATATGTAAGTTTCTCGGTTTTTTTTATTGAAAGTTCTCTTTGCGCAATCGAATGCGAGGCGTCGGAAGTGATATCTTAAAGGCATCACAATACTTGATAACAATTGATAATCAATTTCCTTATAATTATCTAGATAGTATAGAAACCAAGAGAATCATTTGTGTCTGTGCAAGTGTTAAATACAGATAACTTTAAGACGATTCATTTCCGGATTATTTTCTAATTAGTAGCAAGCGTGTCTTTTCATTTCACAACGCAGATACAAAGCTGAAAACCAATTTCCTTACACCCAATAGTTTTTTCTTATCAATTATAATAAACCATGCTTTTGCGAAAAATGCAGGGTAATGATAGAATTATTGTGATATATCGATAACTGATCCCATTACCACACCCAAGTTTACTTATTGTACTCCTCATAATGTACTTTTACAATTTAAACTACATATTAACAGATTTGAAATTTATCAAAGCAGTAAACATGTGATTTTAATATTTAAAAAAAAGCTGTTTACTGTATAAAAATAAATGTTTATGTATAACTGGTTCATCACAGTGATTTTATTGTTTTGAGTTGTTTGAGTACTATGAGAGGAGTACTAATGATTGCAGTTGAAGATTAGAAAGTGAAATAATAAACTTACCTCTGCTGGACTTAGAGGTTGATGGATGACTTGAAAGTGGAGTAGTTGGAGTCAAGTTGTTATTTATGAAAGATGACGATTTTCTAGTGCTGCTGCCGTAACCGCTAGACAATGTTGAGTCAAAGCTGTTGTTGAAGCTTTGCGAGTAAACTTGTGGATTTTGGGGAGTGCGAGATCGCGTGCGCGATGCAACGCAGTCTACGAGCGCTGAGCTTAATTCCGGTAAATTGTTAACCTTTGAGCTGCGTATTCTTGAGTTGCTCCCACTGGAGTTGTAATTAGTCTGGTGCGTTCTTTGCTGCTGTTTCCAATCTGTATCTATCACAAAGATAAGAAATCTCAATGTCGTGCACAATTTTATATTACTGCTGATGATTAAAAGATAATGGTAATCATGATCAGTCGTTGCAATTTGTGTTGTATTTGCAGTCCATTTATTTGTTCACTCTTTAGATAATAAATTTATAAAGTTAACAACCAAACAGTAATTTCAGTTGATGACTGATCTTTTTAAGAGCAAAGTAATTGATTGAAAGATTTAAAAGTAGAAAGCTTACCGAATAAGCATTCTAAACCAGCTCCATTATTTCTACGTTCATTCCTTGATCTGCCTTCTCCTTTTGAGGATTCAACGGGGCGCTGGTGCTTGTGACTTTGTGTTTGTGGTGCTTGCAAATCGCCTGCAGTATTTTGTCTACGTCTTTTCTCTTCAAGAGTGGCTTGCACAGCGTTGTTATTGTGACGCTTCCTGTATCCACTGCTTCCACCACTGCTCGAACTCTTCCCCTTGGATTTAGAGGTGTCTGTTGAAGCACTGGCCTTCTCGACAGACCCCCCGGATGACGACTGATCTTGTTGATCTGCCATAGATTAATCGACTCATGCCACTATTCTATCTGTAGGGGATAAAATTTAAAAATTAGTCAAAATTTTCTTACAAATAACAAATCATTTTATTTTCAATCTTAAACGGAATTTTTTTAATCAACACAATTTTCTTTAAAAAAAAAAAACAACAAAAAGTTGAGAAAAATTTCTGTGCACATTTGATGCAATGATCAGAGAAATGTTTGGATATCTGTCATCAACTAACGATAATTCAGTATCTATCAGTATATTACATACAGCACTATAATAGCTATGTTTTTATTATTACGTAAAAAGTACGCAACTTAGGAATTAAATATGATTACAATATATTCCTGTCAATTTCAAGCTTAACCTCAAAAACTCGTTGAAATAAAAACGACTCTTACGAACTTTTCAAAAGAAGCACCATTTTTGTGTGTTCACTCGCGAAAAAGGTGACTTTACGAAAAGAAAAAGCCACGACTTTAATACCAAAGATTCAACGAACAAAAAAACTTCAAACGCCCCGAGGGCCAAGGTTATCTTCAGCGCTGTGAGTAATGATATACCGAAATGAAAAAAAAAGGAGGACACAAGAAACTTATGCATTTAGTTGTGCAACGAGATGTGTCCACTGGTGTTGCAAATGAATAATATATCTCGTGAAATCGCTGAGGAAGCAACGCTCATTCTCTTCCACGAATTAGACGGAAGACACAAAATGGTTGTTCCCGTGTGTGGCTCGCTTTACGGCAAATTTCGAGATAAAAAAACGGTGAACGAAAGGAAAAAAAAGGCAAAAAATCGACGAGAAAGATAATCTGCGAGACTAACCAAGAGAAGAAATGTTGACTAGCATTAGTCAACGACAAGGACGAGCGAACGAAGAAGAAAAAAACAGACGTCTCACGTCGAGGAGAATCGATTGGTGTGCTCAGTACTGCTGCTGCTGCTGCACACACACTCGATGTCGGACGGCTGACGCTAGACTACCATAGACTACTGCGGCATTCCCCGAGATTTGGGAGAACCCTTCCCCCCTCGGCTATACACCACCACCCCTCTTTCCTTCATATACAGCCCAGGCCCTGCCTGTGCCAACTCACATACTGGACACACCATTGCATCCATATAGCCTGCCATTCGTGTGTGCGTGTGTGAGACTTACACACACAAGCACAAAAGTGGGCTGACGCATCGCTAACATTTTCTGAAGAAGAGAGGAAGACGACGAAGTAGCATACCTTATAATAATGGGTCCCTCACGCAGTTGTCCAGGTATAGCGCAGGAAATAGGGGCACGGTGCGCATATTTATACATATTTTCAAAAAGGATAGACCATAACTTATGTAGGGGTGATGATGTTTATCGCAGTTTCAGTCCGCTTTACCAAAACGATATTTGTTGTTTACTTTACAATAATGTTGATAGGAGGCTTTCAAAAAGTGGCAGCAGCACTCAGCAGTATATAATAGCGTTGATCCGCGAACTCGAGGATTTTCAACGCTCCGTGCGCGGACTACGTCATCAGGCATCGCAACCAATCCGGTTCGAACATGAACAGCAGCAGCAGCACCAGTAGCAGAGGGCAGGCAACGAGCTTGCTCTTGCTGCTGCTGCTACTTCTCGCGCATCGACTGCGCATGTTTATATGTGCCCAGTCTCGAAATTTACACGTACGGTATTCCCCATGCCCAGCTGATCTTTTATTTGGATCTATATATGTATATACTAGCTCTATATAAATGAGCTACCGCGCAACAAAAAAAAGCGTAATAAAGAGCGTAAGAGCCTGATAATTTTTCTGTTGATTTCTGTTATTAATACGATTTTGGATGTCAAGCGGACGAGTTGTGCGTTTGTGTGTTTTTATTTACTGACGAGTTCGCTGTTTTTATTTTCAGACCAATTTATACGTTTCAGATAAGGTATCTGTGATGTGGTTATTGGTCGATGCCTCTCTTTATCGCTGAGTTCTTTCCATTAACCGGAGAACGTGACTACGAGGAAAAAAAAAATATTAAAGATTCGCGTTTACGAATGAATTTTAGCTTTTTCACCGCAAAATCCTCTTTGTTTCCTTTATACCCATATAAAGACAACAAAGACAATCGATACGATCTCTATTATATCATACAGCAGCAAAAATGTTTACAAGTTTTGTCGGCGAAAAATCATGCGGATGAAACGTCGCACTTTCGCTGTCGATAAGCCTGCGCTGCTCACTGCCTGATGGCAGAGTCGAATGACCAACAGTACTGCGTTATATATATATTGAACACGAGAGCGAGAGAGAGAGACGAGGGGGAGAGATGATATTGGGGCGAGAAGGAGAGAGAGAGAGAGAGAGAGAGACGACGACGTGTATGTATGCAGCGGCGCTCGATAACAAAGAGACAGAACAAGAGAGAGTGCAACAACCGTGATGTGTGTAGGGCCAAAGCCAGCCCTTCGTTCGGATATATCTCCGACGACGATTTATATAAAATATTCCGCGTATATAGGGGATTCATGGAAGTTTTTGATTTTTGTGCTACGCAGTTGTATACATTTTGGGTCTCTCTCGGATATGGATAAACTTTTTTTTTTCTATTCCGACGTGTTATCGACATATATGTACCTCTCATTTTGCGCGTCGAGACGCATGCTCGCGCGGCTGTTTTTTTTTTCCACGTTGAAGTATAGGCCTTCCACATCACACAAGAATACTAATGAATTTTTTTTTTGTTTTTGTTTTTTCTTTGCAAACTTTATAAACGAATATCCGCACGCCATACTCTTGTTTTTCTTTATAAAACAGTTCCTATTACCGTTGTCGCCAACGAGCTAATTAAAAGTGTCGCTCGCATTAACCCTCCTGAAAATTGCATTAAAAAAAAACTTTTGTGCATACGACTTTTAATTGAGAGAACTCTTTTTTTTTCTTCGAAATCGCGCACACGCGCGTATACGAGCGTGAAACTTTTACTTCGCGCAGATATATTATTGAGATTTTACGACCGCGATGTTATTCAGTGAAAAGTGCAATTAGCGGCCAATTGAAATTAAGAATACGTTTGTGGTACAATAAAACGTTCGAACGAGGATTAAATGCTATAACGAGATGGACATCTTCAGGCAGCTCTTGGAAAATCCATTATGAAAAGTGTGTTTCGAACGCTCATTACGTACCAACCAAGCGAGAGATCGTAACAGTATAATAGCCTGCAGGAGCGCACCCAATATATTTTTCCAACGTCGCGTGTACTTGAAAACGAATTTATTTTAGATAGGCAATTAGACACCAATTAAACGGCGATCCTCGAAACACTTCCGTTTTCGTGCGCCGTCTCGAAATATCGTCACTCCGAATAAATAAATAAATGAATAAAGAGAAGAAAAAAAACGGAGCAAACGCACAATTAAGAACGACGACGACGACGACGACGACGACGAAGACGCCTGCATTTCGAAGAAGAACAAGAAGAAGCTCGGCGGTAACGGGACTGCAGGCTCGCTTCGCGAGAGAGTAACAAGTATCTCGCCGATTTCGAAGGTGTAAGAGGCACATACACAACACGCACACACACGTACAAACACAGGTACAACCGGTCGGTCTCCCCCCGGGTCCTTTTTAAAAAGACTGTTCAACTCCACTCTCGCGCTCGCACGCTCACTCTCCGCGCCCGCGAGTCCTTGATCGAAAACCAAGTAAGTAGTATGAGCAAACAGACAGACAGACACACACACAGGCAGCACCTGTCGCTATGTGTATAATATGGAGCCGTAAATAAACAAAGCCTGGCTCTCTCGCATGTACACGTGAGAGTTGCGCGTGACTTTGAAAAAATAAAAAAAAAAATTCCTTCTTTTTCGTTCATCGCCTACCTACCCAACGACGAGTTTTCGCCCGATAAAAGAATCGAATGAAATTATCGCGAGGATTTAAACGGTGTCGAAGAATAAGATGGACGGAAAAAAGAAAGATTCTAAGTAGACCCAGCGACCTCCGCAACACGAGCTTCGTCCGTGTCAGGGTCGTCCTAACCGGGCCAGCGCACAGCAACACACCGACACATACTTCCCCTACCTGCTGAGGGCTCTTTCTCTCTCTCTCTCTCTCTCACTCCCATCAAGTTCATCGCCACTCGCTGCTCTCCTCTCTACCCACACACCCAAACTGCAACACGAGCACACGCATACACGAGAGAGAGAGAGAGAGAGAGAGAGAGAGACGAGTACGTACAGACACATACACATACATCGGTAGGAACTGGCTGGACTGGCTGCACGAGAGAGCGAGAGCTCGCATGCGTCGACCTCTCCTCCTCGTGGTCCGCAGGGTTAGGTTGGTCGCAAGCGCGACGACCAGAGCTCTCTCTCTCCCTCGCAGCTCCGCCCCCCAATCCGAGCTTGTCCAGGGTATACCTTTTAAACTGTCCGCCTTTTTAAATGCCACCACTGCAAGCCTCAGCCCTTTGTCCTCGTCTATGGCGCTTAACCTAGAAAACTCTCTCTCTCTCTCTCTCGGCCAGGTTTTCCGAAAGGGAGAGCGTGAACTAAGAATAGAGATAAAGAATGAATACAGCGTGTATGTGTGCATGTAGATGTGTGTGCTATGCCTGCGCGAGCGAGAGAAAGTACGAAATAGAAACAAAGAGCCAGTGTGGGGGAGGGGCGCTGCTCTCTGCGAGTAAGAGAGAGACAGAGAGAACCTACGCGCAGTAAACGGGAAAAACGAAGAGATGCAAGAGTGTTACTTTTATTTGTTTTGTTGTAATACGTACTGTGAATTCATGGTCCGCTCTGCAGCGCGATTATGCACTCAGAGGCTCGAGGTAGCCGTCCCTTTGCGCCGACTACAGTTCTATTCCTTCTGCCTCTCTCTCTTTTTAAAGGTACACCACAAAAACCAAAAAAAATCTGCGACGTTGCACACGACGCAGCACACACACACAGGAGAGCGCACAGACTGGGGCTCAACTGTATGTATATATATACTGCGCAACGTCGATCTCGCTGCTGCCAAGGCGAGAACTCTACTAAACGCTCGCGAGTTCGCTCGGGGTCTCGCGCAGCAGCGCAGCGCTGCTGCCGTCGCCGCGACGTTGCCAGATCATCGGCGCGAAAACACCACATTTTCAAAATTAACCTGAGCCTTGCACTTCTTTTCATCGGGGTTTTTTTTTTTCGCGGATCAATGATTTTTATCGCGACTGCATTTGAACGGTGTAGATGTATTCTATTCTGGTTGTGCTCTGAAAATGCACGGTTTTACAGTAGTTTTTGGAGTTTACGTGTGTGGCACTTGTATTGATTGGGAGTGTAGTGTGTATGTTTAACACGGGTGTGAAAATATATTTTTGGAGCGACGTCGTTCCCATCGAGTGTGATTTGACAATTTTCGAGAGGTTCGTCGTGTTGTGCCTCCATTCTCGACGTTCGATGCAAGAAATTTTATGAATTTTTTTTTTTTTTCGAGATTTTTCGTTGGTTAATAGCTGGCGCTGGCGACGGCGAGAATATGATGAGATCGATAGGAGCAACGTGCAATTAAAATGCACGCATGGAATGTAAGATGCTTTTAGAATGCGGTTTGCGATATTATGTTAACGTTGTTTAAATGGTATTTGTTTCGATATCTACTCGAAAAATTGAATGAATAATGCAAGAACCGAGAACATAACCTTAAACGATGGAAATATGTCGAGTTCAACTTTACAAAAAAAAATTCAATGTCGTTTATACTTTAGAGATATTATTACTTCATGAGGTTTATTTTTAAATGAAGGAACACTTTTATAACGGCGTAAAATAAATCAAAAGGTTTGTCTCGAAAACGTTTTCTACCAACAAAAATTTACAAGCAACTCATCTCGTAATACATACTCTGAGATGGTTGTAAGCTTTTGCAAGGAACCCAAATTTAATATCGAAAGCACATTCGCAACGATAAAAAATAACCTCAAGCTGTAGAGAATAAATTTGAAAACGCATAGAGTCGAAAAGACGTATACTGATATACTTGTGCGAAAAATATTTCTTGCCCGATATCTGCAAAGTTGCGAATTTTCGAATTACACGCGCTCGCGCGCTAGTAGTAGCATTTTTATATATACGTCACCCCTTTTTTTTCTTTGGCAACAAAACGAGAGTAATGCATATGTGAGCATCGCGTTTCAGAGCATATAGCCCCTCACATACACACACACACACACACACTACGTTATTAAATAACTTCCGCGTGACTTCACGCTTTTAAACTTTATCAAATAATATTCAAACTACTTAATCGCCTCGCAATATTGCGCAAGATATACGGCCAGTTAAATAAGTCAAATTGCACGTTTATTCATTTTTCCATTACGCGACCGCGGCACGAGTTCGTGTAAATTTTTTTTCTACAAATTGATCGTAAATTTTCAAGTTCTGAATTTTCCTTGTAATAGTACGTATTACTTTATCTTTCTCCGTATCTCAATGTCAACTGGCAAACGAGGGAGAGTGCAATATGTTTTCAACGGTATATATATATACAATCGAATGAGATATTATATCTATACTCGAACCGTTTGAATGTATTGTACTACTACCAGCGCAGGTGGCGAGAAAGGAGAATAATAATGCAAAGCTTTTTTTGGAGGCCTCTGCAGGTAGACGATTCTTGGGGATATATACCTGAGGCTGGAATTAGAAAATGAAATTTGTCGACGTAATACAAAAATGCACCGCCCTCTTTTGTAAGCTTCGTGTCGTCTTCTTCTTTGCCGTCGAGTTATCGAAGCATGGGCTCCATTTTGTGCGGTTCCAAGACAGAAACGGCCTCAAAGTAACATTATAGAGTTTAATTTTCCAGACTCGCCGGTTTTGGGAAAAATTGAAATGTACTTAATTGCACGCAAGTTTTTTTTTCTTTAATTTCTAGTCACAAATTTCTTTTTTATTCGTCAACTATAAGGCTTCTAAAATTCATTCAAAAAGAATATGAATTCGAAGCAAATATTTGAAAATGCATCGCATCAAAAATTTAAATTCGTACATCAAACAATTTCTCCCAATTCACTCGTTCAATTCAAAGCCACGCGTCTCCGCTGCAAATCTCACTAATTCTCTCATTACAAATGCAAACGCACGGAATTAGTCGAAAATTTGAAGTAACGTTCACTCTACTTTCGTAATTTAGGTTGCCATGCTCGAACGCTATTGAAAGCGATCGGAACACACAGTTCGAGCATATGATAGCTGCAACCATGATTTCATTGGATAAAATGTATCGCTCGGCAGTGCCTGATAAAAGATATATATACACCGATTATTCAGTAAAATGAGGCAACCAACGTTGTATAATGGCTTAGAAAAAAAAAGAGATTACGCTTTCGCCGCGGTGCGTTCAGCGCCTCAATTTTACAATAACGCCTGCGCGATACTCCGTTACAAAACCCATATTGTGTTTAATGTTTTAAAAATGGAAATCGGAGCTAACAATGTTTTGAAAAAAACTCTATAATTAAAACGAAGAAAAAAAGTTGTATCGATGAAAATGACAAGTTGCGTGCAATGTATGTATAATTATATCAACACCCTCAAAATCTTCAATCGTTAATACTTTCGACAACTGTTAATTCAGTAAAAAAAAAAATTACAGCAACGTTTCTCAGCATTTGGCAATCTGCAAAATTTCCAAAGGTGACCGCAAGTCATCATCGTCATCTTTTGCAAACCAGTTTAATTCCACAGTCAACACAAGATCAACAGCAGAACAAACGCAGCAATTAGTATATAGCAAATTGCTTCGAAAGACGTTCTCACTCTCTCTGGTTCTCTCGCAATTGGCTGCCCAAAAAAAGAAGTGATCGGTGTGCGGCGCGGCAGGTAGGTAGACATATCGCATGCTAGGGAAGAGGTCAAACGCATAGAAAAAGGGCCGCCCAAACCAGCTCTTTCTCTCTCTCTCTCTCTCTTTCTGTCTCGCGGCAACGACGACGACGAAGAAAATAAAAGGCCCTTCCGAAGGTTTCTCTCTGCGTGTGTCTCTCATTCACACATGTATCAGAGGCTGGCAGCCTGCAGTCACCAACAACAACACAGCAGCAGCAGAGTTGAGCATACATATATACAACGGGCAGAAGGAGAGATAGCATAAGCTTGGCATTACGCGAGAGAACCTCTCGTGTCTCTCTCGCTCTCTTTACGCTGTTTCGTAAGGCAACGCGGAGGTGGCAGCCAGCAGCGAGCTAGCAGCGGCTCACTCGCGATATATCGTTGGGGTTCTGTATAAAAGCCAGTGAAAGACTGTTGCCGCAAGAGACGTGGCAACGCCGGTTTTGAAACAGCTGTTGGAGCTGGCTGGCTCTCTGCCTCGCAGCGTGAGCAGGTTTCCACTTAGCCTCGGCCAGTCGATTGGGTCGGGCCGTTCCCCCGATAAAGCTGCGCGTCGATTGGCCGCTGATAAAAAGCTCTCTGCTTGCCTGCTTCCATCCGACCCCCCACCCTCCCTTTCCCCGCCGCCCCTCTCCATAGTCGTAACATCAACACACGCTCTCTTGAGCTCTCTCGCTCGCACCCACACGCAAATCGCACTCGCGCGAGTCTCTATATGTAACTCTTTTTTTTCGTCACTCTGATACAATCGAAAAGATATATTTATCGAAAGAGGTTAGCCTATTGATGATGAAGATTGTTTTTTAGCAAGGTACTCACCGAGATGAAAAGGAGCGAGACGCAGCTCCTCCTTCGAATCGGGCGATGTGTGCGACAGAGAACACGTCCTCCTGCAGCTCTCTCACACACCACACTGACCTGATGCTGCTGCTGCTAGTCCGTCTCCTCGGTATATTACGCAATGAATATTGCTGGTGTTGAATTTCGAAGAGCCACTCGAATTCTGGATGTATCGACGTTCTTGCTCGTTGCTTCCTGCAGCAAGTTTTCTTTGAGAATTACATGAGCTGCTCTCTATCTCGACTTCCTCGTCAGCGGAGACACGTGAAGCAATGTGTGCTACCTTGTGTTGTGTGCGAGTGCTGCACATGCACACAGAGAGCGACTTCCCCAGTTCCCCTTCTCTCTCTCTCTTTCTCTCCTCGACTCGACTTCTCGGTAATGCGCGCGCAGATTTCGAGTTTTTTTTTCAGTTCTGAGTTTCTGACTATGCCTGATATATGTGCGATTAGCGCTGTTATGTTTTGGCCTGGTCCGACTAATCAATGAAATTTATGTATTGTTTGTTTTGTTTCCTTGTCGGATGGACGTTGCGTGCAAAATTTTCAACCCATTTTTGTTTCAAACTCCGACAACGAGGTTAAACCCTTTGTCGGCTTCCAGCGCCCCCTCCTGTGGCAATTTTAGACACGAGATGAGAACTGCTGATGGGGAAACTTTTTTTTCTCTCTCTTTCTCTCTCGTACTGGAGAGTGGAGTCCGGTCGATTCGGAACTGCCGTCGAGGGATTTTGGAGTAGGAATTTTAGTCTCTCATTAGCAGCATTAGCAGAGAATTCGATTACAAATGTACAAAAGATCGTTGTCACAGTCGCTGTAGTCTTGTTGGATAAATATCTTTTTTTTCTCAGTCTTGTGTGTGGGGCCAAATAAATGGCGAATTTGTTGGAAAAGCTCAATTAATTAGCTCTTATGTGTAATTAACCATTTTTGAGGACAATTAATTAGTATACATTTGTCAACCATTAGCAACACAAATTAAATATATCGGATGCATACTGACATGAATATTTATGTAGATTTTCGAAATACCAACTCAAAATTTTTGAAATAAATTTAATATCGAGCTTACGACAGCTCAATTGTCAAATATTAAGGGGATGCCATATATGTAGCTCTGTTTTACCCGCTTTTTCTTTGGGGCATGTTTTCTCTTAAAATATGCAACGGAGGACGTTCATACTGGGGCTAATAGCTTACCGTTAGCTATAACAAAACGAAGTACGGTCGTCTTGATAAAAAATTTGATAAAAATTATATTTCTCAAAGAAAATCAGATCAATAATTTTGATTTTGTCCGATAAAAATAAACAGTCGCCTGCAGAGTTGCTATGGAAAATAAAAAATTCTGATAAACACAACGGTGGTAAACAATGCATACTTTGTTTTATCAACTTTTTATTCAGGGTGCCACCGTTATCAATATATACCGTGAACGACCGTGAATAAAAAAATAAATAATGTACGTATACTTATAAGTATAATAAATCAAGATGCAACTATAATACCTGTATTTCGCAAAAGAGGCAATGGAAAAAATTCTAATTATGTAGCATCCATGGAATTTTTGCTCGGTTCGCCTATTTTGTCTTCAATATTTAGACACCCTACGTAAATATTAGTTGCGAGTGGTACACAAGTGACATTTGCATCGTTGGAAATTGAGGGTGCATGTCCGATTCTTTATGTAGGTGGTAAGCATCAATTGATCAGCTGATTGTCATATACGCATTGTTTACCACCAGTTTCATATTAGAATTATTTATTTCCCATAGCAACTATGCATGGCGACTCTTTATTTTTATCGGACAAAATTATTGATCCGATTTTCTTTTTGAAATATAATTTTTGTCAAATTTTTCATCGAGACTACCGTACTTCGCTTTCTTAGCTAATGATAAGCTATTAGCCGCAGTATGAACGTCCTCAGTTGCGAATTTTAGGAGAAAATATGCCCCAAAGAAAAAGTCGGTAAAACAGAGGTATGGCATCCCCTTAAGTTCCAATTTAGAGGAATCTTTCGATTTTTCTAGTCATTACTATCATTTATATATACTTTAATTCAAGCGAAATTGTAATAATATATCTAAGGATTACGATCGGCTGAGGGCTTGGGTCGTTGTTATTAAATGCAGAAAACACGGATCTGTGTTTTCATATTATAATACTACTGATCTTGAATTTAAAAAATCCACATGTGCGAACTTGCATACAGATAGAGTAAAATGACGGTATGTATTGCACATAATATACTGCATATAGTCTCATATGAGAAATGTACAGTAAATAATAACTACCATACTTAAAAAAAAGCAATTGAAATGTTTTGATAGTCTATGTTTGCCAGAACGATATCTTTAGAAGGTATAATTCCTAAAATCACGCGCCGCTATTTATTCATTATAGATCCCAAATTTAACACTTAATCGAAAACCTGCGAGTAGCATGAGGATAATGCGCTAATAATGCTAAGGAAATTACTATAATTATACATATAACAATTAAGATAACGAATTTTTTTATAAACGATATCTGTTGTAATGTGACTGCACCAAGATAGTTGCCACTGGCACGTCAAATTGCGCAGCATGCCAAGTAATCAGCTGTTCCACCCATGTTATAATCTCATGATTTATATTACTATTTCTGCGTAATTCTATTCGTTTATTTCGTGTACAAAGGAAAATAGAATAAATATCAGCAACGATTCATTTACTCAAAAACTTGGCATTTGGTGGATAAAGAATTTTATCGATCAAACGCTGCAATATTTTATAAGGTCGGTCGATTTATACATTATAATATAATACCTACTGCGATTTTCTTTTAAAGTAAATAAAGTAAAAAATATATGAGTATATGATTTTAAGAACGAATAATTAAATTTGATTTTGGAACAATGTCATTACGGTATAATATACATTCTAAATTATAGTTAATTAGATCAGCGGTTTTTGTGTAGAATATGTGCGCTGACCCATGCGTGACTGCAGTTACCTAACTTTTCTGCCTGTGAAAATTGGAGCCTAAAACAGGTGAATCAACGAAAATATCAGTATAGCACTTATTATACAAACTTCCTAAAATTGATTTTCAATAAAAATATTTAACTGCAGTTTATTGGTATATATTTTGGTATGGAAATTTAGCTTATTTTGTACGACGATTTGTAGAAAAATAAATATCTAATCTAATCTAAAACTCCCGATACCAAGTTCATCGAAGTAAATCTAATGATTATAAATAAGTTAAAAAAATATTGATAAACGCATAAAAAAGCGAAACTCGATTACATACTTTTTAAAATTCTATAATAAAACCTATCAATAGTATTAAGCGAACTAGAGTGGAAATAAATGCAAGCGTTCTATACAAGACTAATGAATTCTTAATAACTCCATAATGTATTTTCCCGAGAAAATTGAATAATCTAATCGAAATTTCCTAAAATACAGCTCGTTCATATCTATATAGATATATAGTCTTCCTGGCAGCAACAACGACGCCACAGGCGCAGTCGCCAGAACTTATACGTTCGCTTCTTTCGCCGTGTATATGTATATATATGTATATAGAACACAGTGAATCCGAACTATCTGACATATTATTGCTGCGCGCGAGAGCAAAAGAGAGAAAGAGAGGGGCGGCGACTGACAACCACAAACACACATCCGCACACGCGCGCGCTTCCACATATACACAGAGCCGCGCGCGCGCTTGACAGCAGCAGCAGCAGAGCAGCAGCAGCAGTAGTTTCGTTCCATCCACGGGGGCCGATCAATCGACATCGACACTCGGCAACCGCATAAGGTGCGTAGGTCATTTATTTACGTTGTTATTGCTATATCTCTTTGACCATCCCTCTTCGCGAGTGTCCTCAACATTGTCTACCACCCTTGAGTTGGCGTTCAACTCTAACGCTAGCTCTTCTTTTGTGCTCTCCAACGAGTGGTGTGGTGCATACGACGTTGTCGTCCCTATTTTGCCGCCCGCATAACATATACATTGACTGCACTCCCCACTTTGACCGCCTATGCAGCGTCGTCACAGCTTTTACTTGGTGCTCATATTTTTCCGCTTCTCTGCGTAGGTAGTGTGTGTGTGCTACCCCAGGTTTAAACTCCCAACCAAAGATGACGGTCATCACGAAGGCGATCAGCGAGAAGAAGGCGAAGGCGGCCTCCGACAAATTGGAGCAGCCATTGGTTGTTGATGGCGCGGATGGAGCCACCGTGAGTTTTCCTCCGTGTTGTTGATATTCCTTTATGCATAGGACGATGCTTTTCTACGACCCAATTATCGCGCGGACTTGTTTCTTTTATATTTTTTTTTACTATTGGCGTGGCTTTGATCGATATACTCAAGCGAGTTCATAACTCCTTTTGTTAAAGTCTATGCAGTCATTTGGCGAAATGTCGTTTTATTATTGTCAAGTGTCAACGAAGATTTTTTGGATTGTTAAATTTTCATTAACTCAATCGCTTTTTGATTGAACTTATTTCTAGGTCATTAAATTGCCAACTCATGTAATAATGACATTACATGTTTGGCTGGAAAATTTAGCAGCCTCCTGCTGCAGCAGAACATGCAATTACTCATTTTATTGAAGTGTGCCAATTGGAAAAGTTAATTGTAACGAACTTTTTTTATTATTTACATTAGGATGAATCACAGGTTGATCCAGAATCTCAAGTTCCCAAGAGTGATTATGTGGTCAAGAGGCGTTACTTAATTTTGAGCAGTAATGCCCTTCGTCCCAGTGCTATGACAACATTATGCCTCTTTATGACGGCAATCATTGTCATGAGCATTGGCATAATTGGAGGTCTTTGCATTTATAAACTGTACGCCAGAGACCAGATGCACCGATTCCGTACTGGCTGGTATAGCATTCCTTACGATGGAACAAACAAGCCACAGTATGATGAGTACCGTCTATCTCAGAGTCTGCTCAATGATGATTTATTCAAGAGCCTCTCCAGGGCTACTGAACAGCAAGCAATGGCTCTGGAAAAAGCTATTCAAAATTCGGAAAATTACTTCAAGGAGCGTTTTGAAATTGATCTTGAAAATGAATACTATGAAAAAATTGATGTACCTGATTTCCGTGGAGGACGACAAGGCCGATTCATTCACGACTTTAACATTGTATGCATTGGATTTTTTTTTAGAGCATAGCATAATTTCTATCAAGTAGCAGTATTGTGAAACAAATTTTCAATTTTCAGAACAAAACTGGCATTGTTGATATTGATGGAAAATGCTGCTTTGTCATGCCATTGAACCGCCAGCGAGTCTTGCCACCACGTAACATGTATGACCTTTTGAAGAAAATGTACAATGGTAAGGTGACCACAGAAGAAATTCAGCTTTACAAAATATTTTTACTTACCTATTTCTTTGTCCAATAGGTTATTATGAAGTAGATACTGAAATTGTTAGAGAAACTATGAAAGTCGTTGTTCCACCAATTACTGATCTTTCCACTGTTGGAACATATATTGCTCGTGAATGTCAAAATATGTCAACCTATTTATTGCAACCAGTTAATGGTATGAGTAAGTATCGAATTTTTGTCGACGGGCATCAAATATTAAGTGAGTATCATTAACAATTAATTGGGTTTTATTGAAATTTCAGTTTACAAACGCAGCATATCCGATGGAGTCTATGGTCAATTTGCCGGTGAAAAAATTATAGAATTCAACATTCTTAATTTAGACACCATTCTTGCAGACAAGAAATAAATGTTAATTCTATGGCATACGTGTATACATGAATATATGCGTATTATTGTATTTAGCAATAGTTGCATATCACTTGTTATGATTCTTCCATTTCTGGCTGTAGAAAACGAAAGTCATCTCTGACACAAATGTGCATAATATAACTTGCAACTTCGTAGTTATTTAATTTAGCAAACAAAAGCATTTGAGTTGGGTGAGACTGATTGACAATGTGATCGAGGTGTGTGCGTGCGTTTCAAGTATTATTACAACTATTCAAAGTAATCATTTACGTATTTAATATGCGTTTCTATAAATACCAATGTGCAAGATAATTGTTACATGCAATTATCAACTTTTATGTTTACGCCAAAGTGCGATGTTTATACGTATTTTGAAAGTCTTTGTAACTCTCATCACATTTATTTGTTCATGAATATCTTATTGACACATTTATATACTTGTATACTTCACAATATATACCTACAGTTGTGATTTCAATATGAATCACAAAATTAGTGTCTGAATTAAGATGTGTAGAAAGTAAGCGAAATTCTACTATGACATTTGATTGACTTTTATAAATGGTAATTTTTGTTTTAATTAGGATCTGAATCGTTGTGTATTACTTATTTTGATATGTGTCAATGGGATAATTGAAATATTTTTCAATGCAAAGTAAGATATCTTATAACAAATCAAGTTTAGGTAGGTTGTAGGTTAATTATATATTTGCCAATTAGAGTCTTTGAAAATTAACATTTATTGCATTCGATAATGTGTAATGAAATTTGAATGGTCAAATAAAAATGTAAATTCTTATACAAGAAATAAATACAAGTTAGAAAAAATTGATCTCTGTATTTTTTTTTACAACATTTACATCCTAGATTTTTTTAGTATTATACAATGTCATTCATGGCTCTCTGTCTTAAATTGTATAACTTTTTTACCCATCTGTCAAACTTTGCTTCTTTTTCAGTTATTATCTGCAATCAAACATATCAATTGGTATTCAAAATATATCATTAAAATGTTATTGTACAGTAAAATATAGGTAACTACCAACGTACAGATGAATGAAAAATGCTGTTTGACATTTCCGATGAATCAACTATTTTTGGAACATGTATTGTGTCACCGCTCACATCTATCACAATATTTTTCATTTTTGAATGTTTCTCTCTTCCCTTGTCTTTGGCCGATGAAACAAAAGCTCTAGGTACAAACTCATCATTGTTGATATCATCCAAAACCGACGCTTTTATTCTACTGGAACTTGTCAGGAAATCATCTAGAAAAGCATAAATAAGATTAAGTAATCAATCAGCTTTGATAATGAAAGAAATTTTAGATTTCTTGTATACCTCGTATACTAGTGCTAGCTCTATCAAGATTGGATGCTTTAACATTTGATAGCGAACTGCTTGATCTGCTAGTCGATTTTTCTCTGGATGCTGACCTTCTTTTTGATTTACGTTCTGCAGACGAGGACCTCGACTTACGTGATCGATTCTTTCGTCTATCTCTTGAGTTGTCTTTTGAGCGTTTGTAACTTTTTGAGGATCGGTCTCTGTCTCTACTTTTGGAACGTGAACGATACCTCCTTCTTGACTTTGAATATTTTGATCGCCTTTGCCGTGATGAGGAACTGTCGCTTGAGTCTATGGAGCTGCGTAAAATGAATTAATGTTATAAATAAGATGAGTAAGAACTAAAAGAATTAAACAGATTAGAATTTTCTACAACAATTTATCCTAACCTATATTCAGACGTTGAATTTAAAGGAAAATAACGACAGTATTTACGCAACAATAGAGAAATGAAAAGAATATATCGAAAGAAATTCTAAATTTTATCATTAAAATTAAATAAACGTGAAGATTTTTCATTTTTATCAACAAATAAAATGCAGACTCCAAAGTGTTTACCTTGATCTTCTAGTGTATTTTTTACGATGTCTGCTGCTACTCCGATCGGAGTCCGAATCAGAAGAATACTTGGCCATGATTGTTTATCCTTCAATAATGATTCATTTAATGTTTTACAACTCGATCAATACTTTGCAAAATATGAGCTGATCCAAATGAACACTCGTGATGAGAAAAACACAAACATTACCAAACACCGGTCAATTCCGATATTACCGACCTCGTTGCGAAAATTGACCCGCACCGCTTCCGATGAGCATAAAGTGTGTTCATTTGGACATGCCTGATAAGGTTTGTTATTATTTAAAAATACTTGTTAGTGCAAATATTATTTAGTTCTATAATGTAAAGAATAATGCTACTGTTTTCGTGATAAAATGTTATTACATTTTTAATCGCAATTCATTAGTTAAATTTATCTTTTTATGCAATACCAATAACTTTACAAAAATTGAAGTACAGATACAGCTTCGAAATTCAATGATTATTTTCTTTCATTGAAAAAAAAATGCATGACATATATCTTCCCTCAAATCTCCCATTAGTTCTACAAGGAAAAGAGGAATGTTTTATTTGACAAGGAAGTGTTGACTTGCTCGCAAGTCATTGGTCAATCTGCACTTGTAAATTTGAATATGCTAAATACAAGGAATTGGTAACGTTGAAATGTTGAACAGCAGTTTCTATCTCATAAAACTGAAGTCTTTATTTTTCCAAAGATTTGCAAAAAGAAAAACATATTGTCAGAAACTCTAACGTGAGCGTCTATAACGAAAAAAAAAAGTTGTTCAAAATTCACAAAATGGTGAGCATGATTGACCCAATTAAATTATCGGCAAAACTTTTCAAATTAAACGCGAACCACAATTACTCGCCGAACTAAACCAGAGAAATCTCGAAAATCGTGAAATTTTCAATCTCCGCGAAATTTTGAATAAAAATTTCAATTCTCGAAAGAGAGTAAAAAAAATGCTCGACATACATCAGACTTACTATATACGAGAGAAAGCCGCATATGTATATACGTATATACACGCACATTTATATAGGCAATTAAGGAGGAGTAGATTCTGGCGTTATAACGAGGTATATAACGCAAAGCTCCCCTTCGTATACTCACATATTAAAGCGAAAGCGCAAAATGTCGTTGGATAAGCTATATGGAAGCACATATACACACATGTATATATGTACAGAGGAGGGTCGACGATTGGAGCTTCACTCTATATATACGTATAAAACGTAGTACGAGGTAGTAGGTATGTACGGAGGGGCTTTCGTAATTGCACACACTATGCTGCTGCGTTATACAGTTTGCCCCGCAGCGGTTTTAGTCGCACATAAAAAGCTCGCGCGATATGAAAGCGCTTTATCCGACTCGGGACTGAACTAGTTATCGCAAGACGGAAATAGCGCGCTCGTTATTGTACGTCCTTTTCGACTAAATCTATCGATCCTTTTTTTTTCATGTTTCTTCGCTCTTTCGCTCTCTTCGACAAGTATACAAATTGTTTCGGTGGTGTTTTCATGATCATTCCGACTTGGGGTGACGGGCAGTGAAAGTGAACTATTGTAATAATCAATAGGAAATATAAATAAAAAAGACAAGTGTATGGTTGTTCGAAAATAAAATAAACACTCTGGCGCTAAGACATATACAAATAAAATATTATCGCAAAGATATAAAAAATAAAAAAATTTCATAGATTTCAATCAACGCGATGAAAGTGGAATTAATAAATCATCGAAAGATAATAAAGACATTATCTTAAAAAAAAAAAAATTCCATCGGCTCGCTCGTATAAAATGGAGTAAGTAACAACCGTGCGCAAATATAAAAAATAATAATAAAAAAGCTCCGTTATAGACAAACATAAACTGTAACATACATTAACATATCCTCTACATAGTGACGATAGAGAGAGATTGGAAAATTGTCGGAACGCGCGCATCAAATATACAAATTGATCCGCCATCATAATATCGCGCGCAGCTTCCACCAGTTTATAATAGGTGTGTGTGTGTGTGCGTTATAAAGTGTTAAGTGTTAGTGTGGCAGTGCACGTGGGCCTCAGAGAAAACCGATATACATGTATAGATATAACATATCTGCAACCACGACATGTGCGCCAACAACGCGGCGGTGAATTTCGTCAGTGGTGGTGGGCCACCAGCACCACCGGCGGCATCAAGCAGCAGCGTCAGTCGTCGTGCATCTGCCGGCCTCTCCAGTATAAGTTCTCCGAGTCGCGCTCGATAATATTACTTTACTACTAACGCACGCAGACACACCGACACGTTCCTCGCGCCAGTGCAACGACTTCTTCGCCAAAACGCTTGTATACTGCATTTCGTTCTTTTCTTTCTTTTTTTTTTTCATTTTCTTCGCAAGTGCGATGATAAGCGACTTTCATTTTTGAAGGGTTGATCGAATAAGAGACTGTATACACACGTGGCTATTGTAGAAGAATTGTAGTGGTTGAACTCTCAACAGTGTTGTGTCCAGCCAAAAGTCCAGAGAAAGGGGTGAGTTGTATGTATAGTGGCGCTTTCCTTGCTTAATGAGGGTTGCGGAGAAAGAGGGAGAGAGTGAACGGTTTTCGTCTCGGTTTTCGTTACCATACTTCGCGAGATGCTGAGTTGGCGAAATGGTGAAGGTGCTTTACTTTTTCTTTAGCTTCCTGGCCAGTCGATCTCAAATTGAAAGTTCACGTGCCCTTAAAAATTAAATATTGGTGTTTCGTTGTGAAATATTCATTGTAACTTTATAATCACAAATGAATTTTCCTAATTCTTCAAATGTCGCGTATTTCTTTGATGTTTAATATGCATTTTTTAACGGCATCGTTAATCAACTAATATTTACGTGTTTCGTATATGAGACAAACAGAAGATTTGAATGATGTAAATCCACGCGAAACCTTAATAGTCATAGGCGTCTTGGCGAAATTTCATGATGCAACACTGAAAAAGGTTTGCGGCGCCAAGGCATTCAAATGCTAAACTTATACACGACGGCTATCCTACCTGCGTGAACTACTTCCCGTTATTATAGAGACCGGTTGGGGAGAAGACGCGCTACTACTTCGCAATTCAAGCTCTCTATCTTTGACAAATCAAATACTTCATTTTGCCCCCTATTAATTATTCAATTATAGTAAAAAAAAAAATTCTTTATTTGGCCGACAAACTAATTATAACATTTCATAGCTAAATGAGATCCTCGAAACGCGTTTTCTTCTTCGTATAGTACAAAGGAAAAGGTCGTTTAAGCCTCGTTAGGAAAACATATGCACACGCGCGTGCAGCAGCGGTTCTTTCAACTATTATCTCTCTTTTTCCCCTCGTTTAGGAAAAAGAAAGAAAAAAATAAATATATAACGAGCTCCTAATTAAGAAATAAACGAGTCGCAATTACGGTTTATATCCTGTATTCTCTGAAAACTTAATTATATACGCGCCACCGACTTTCTTCATCTCGAATATTTCTTTGTGCGTGTGCGTTTTTTTTCTTTTTTTTTTTCGGAAGAGTATACGTCGCACCCGCATACATATTCGCCCGTGGTATATATTGATAAAGTAACCAGTCGTCGTTTTAGATTAGATATAATTTCAGAAAACACGTGTAAGGCAAAAGGAAAAAAAAAACATTTTCCGTTTTATTCTACAAAAGCTTTCGAGAAAATTGCCTTTCCGCACACGTTTTTATCGCCGAAATCGTGGTAACATTTTGCGCGAGCGCGTAATAGTAGTCGTTAAACCGCAGCACGACGACACGTGTTGTGCATCTAACATCGCGTATATATCTATACATCTACCGTGCGTGATAATATTTTTTGGACGGGTGCGCGCACGAGACTGAAAAGAAAGAATTTATACAGCAATTGTTGTCGCGTTAAAAGAAAGTCACACTTTTTTTTTTCATAAAAAAAAATTATTATCAAAACGCGAGGATTGAGTATCGAGGGTAAAAGCGAGCATTAATATACACCTAGAGCTATCATCAATCTGTAATGTCGATACGCGTTGCCCGCTGGTTTAATAAATCAAAACATATACCTACGCAAACTTCACTGATATTTGAACATTATCGACTGGCTGTCCCAGATGAATATACATACGTGCCAGTTATTCATTTTCGATACATCGATTCGAATTAATCTTCGGGTGTTCCTTTGATTTCTATATTCTCGACTTCGCTTACATTCCCAAAGGAATTCGAGCAACGGAAAAACGAAGCGGGTGGTGTATATTGTCGAGATCGAGTTCTTTGTCCACTATAAAGGAGAGAAAGGGAGGAAAAAAAAGGGCCAAGGGTCCGCGGTTAAGGAAAGTTTCGCCGAAGAGTAAAAAAAGAAAACAAAGAAACTGAATTCTCTTTGGAAAGTTTTTTTTTTTTGAGGATTACAAAAGAAAAAGAAACTATTTTTAGCTTGCGAGATTTTCCATTCTCAGCTCGCGAGAGAACCTGTACATAATTATTCGGCTGAAAATGGGCAAATAGAACGAAGCTTTTGCATAAAACGATTACGCGCTTTTTTTTTCTGTTACGATTATACAATTTTACAGAACGCGTGACACTTTTTTTTTCTCCTCATTCTCGATTCACAAGCAGTAACATAACATATAGCTTCGAGGCAAAAGTAGCAGAATAGAGTATGCCCTTATTTATACGTTGGCTATATAGATACGATAACCAGAAACTGCGGTACACTTCGTATCGTATATTAAAGGAACAGCAGAAAAACGAGGTGGCGAAAAGCCAAGCAGCTGTATCGTGTGTGCAATATGTTTGCTTCGATTCGATAACACGATTATTAATCAAATAAGTGTGCGATACACGCGAATGGGGAGATAAGCCGTATCCGCATTAAATAAAACGTTGATTGAACAATTGAAAATTGACCGAGTAAACACAACATTATTCTCGAGACGTGGTGAAACACTTGGCTTTGCTGTATTTTTATTTTATCGTAAAAACGAATTGATGCCAAAATGCTGTCAACGTCAATAAAGAATTGAAATAATTCAATATGTTCTAATCGAAAATTCATGTCTTGGTCATTGCCTCCAGAATACGAAAAAAAGTTACTGGCCTAAAACCATGAATAATGCTAATCTCGTGATTCTCCGAAACTAAAAAAAAAAAGCAGAGAGAGAGAGAGCGTATTAAGGTGTGACACGAGCCAGAATGGCTGAGCAAACGGAGTTGAAGTAAAACATTCTACGGCTCAATCAAATCGATTGTGTACACCCATATATACATCGACTAGATGTGTGGATTTTCCACTCGATTTCTCTCTCTCTCTCTCTCTCTCTCTCTCTCTCTCTCTCTCTCTCTCTCTCTCTCTGTCGTACATCCGGCGACAAAAAAAAAGTGAAGCCACATGTTAAAAAAAAAAGGAAACGATAGCAATACGCACACAGCTGTTATATTTGTTCCGATAGGCATGAGTTTTGTATGTGCAAAGTTTCTTAGAGGATCGAAGTACTTATAGTTTAATGCGTCGCGCCGAGCGCGAGCACGTGGGTACATACATTAAAGAAAGAAAAAAAAAAGGAGAGCGCCATATGCGGCATTACGTTCACGTATGGACGTACACGAGTGCGAGACTCTATAATACAGTTTACTTCCACCCGGTGAGCGGATCGAAGGAATTTTTTCGTTAGCACGTGTGCGTCACGCTTTTTTTAACGATATATATTGCGTAAGTTTGCTTCGAGATAATTTTTTTTTTCGTGCGTAAGTAGGTACTCGGTGAATATTGAAGAAGAACAAAAAAATGTGTATTGAGTAACGAAAGTTCAACAATCTGCATTAGCGATCATGGTGCGTATATACAACCGGAAATGATCATTTTGTATTTTAATTTCGATTTTTTTAATTTATCGCACCGATACTCTTCTGCCACTTGCAATGCATTAACAATGGCAAACGCGACACAATGCGATCGACGATGTATATATGCCAGTACAGTTTTTGTCGTCGTTTATCGTGGCACGCATTTTGCCGTTTCGTTCCGCGTTTCATTACGCCGTGCCCTCTTATCGTGTATGTATATTACTCGAAGATTACACGGAAAATCGAAGAGTGGGAGCTCGTGTAAACACAAAAAGACAACATTGTATTCCCCGATGCGAGATAAAAGTATAAAAGTTCTTGTTTTTTGTCTTTTGATGTCAATTCAATTGTGTGCCGAGGGATTCCAGCAGTATATTATAGTGTCACAAAATAACATTACGCGCTAGTTTAAAAATAGTTGACTTGACATTAACGTGTAATTGAAAATTCTTGGACTGAAATTTACTACGTTGGTAATGGAAATCTCTTCCGGAATCAGTTGAACTCGGATAAATAGTGTCTTTATTATATTAGCAATGCAATTACGCTAAAACGCTTTCGTGTAATTATTTGCCGAATGGATTATATGTAATTATAACGACAAAATCTAATTGCGATTTTAACCGATAATCCAATCGAAGCATTCAAATAATATTCGCAAATGGATAATTCAACCTTATACTTCAATTTCGCATTGAATATTATTAAAAAATAATTTAATTAATCCAAGATTTGAATTGTAATATCCAAGCAACAACAAAAAAAACTCGTATCTCTCTCTTTCTCGCGTTGTTATGCATGGGAAATTACCGCCACGACTGACGACACGATATATCATCACAAAACGTTCTAATCAAAGCTTCTTTTATCACACAACATTATATCTGCAGAGAGGAGAGAGCAAATTAGTCGGCATTCAAACTACGTTTCATTTTGATGGGAGCGCCAGTACGAATATACTGAACAAGATGCCAAAGAAGGTGGTGCCGACCGAGCGGGCGAAGGCGATCCTTCGCGGCGAGAACAATTCCAGACCGCAGAGTTTCATCGCGGCCGATCAAGATGCCGACTCGGATTCGGGTATCAAGCTGAAAAAAGAGATTGGCCTCGTCGACGGCGTTGCCATAATCGTCGGCATAATCGTCGGCGCTGGAATCTTCGTGTCGCCCAAAGGTGTATTGGTGAACAGCGGCAGTGTTGGACAAGCGTTGATCGTTTGGATTTTCTCTGGTTTTCTGTCGCTCATCGGTGCGCTATGTTACGCCGAGTTGGGTCAGTACAAAACATATTTTTCATAATAATTGACTCGTTAATTTTTCGTTTCGGACACAGACACACACACACACACACACACGTTTGGTGAAATACGCGGGCAGTCGTAAAAAGCTTTGGCACTTGACACGTGCGCGTATGGCGTTTTTGGCATGCTCGCGAGTCTTTTTTGCCGTTATAATTATAGATATTCAATGATATTTCCTAATCATAAAATCGTCGCGATGCCACATGTCTCGTCATCTGCGTGTTTACAGAAAAAAAAATATATAAATTAACTTCTAGATTAGATATAATCAAATTGATATTGATGCTATCAATTGAATGAAAAATATGATTATACCAATAAAACTATGTATACGTATAAATAAACGAACTTTTGGTTAACTTGCAGGCACGATGATCCCGAAATCGGGCGGCGATTACGCGTACATAAGCGACGCTTTCGGCCCGTTGCCCGCCTTTCTGTATCTGTGGGTGGCGTTGTTCATCCTGGTGCCGACGGGAAATGCCATAACAGCATTGACTTTCGCCCAGTACATACTGCAACCTCTGTGGCCCGGTTGCGAGCCACCCTACGAAGCCGTGCGTCTGCTCGCCGCTGTCATCACGTGTACGTCAATCTCGTATTCATCCTGATCGTTTATATTATGTATATAAATGGAGCATAGACCGAGCGTTGGACTATGACTTTTTTTTTTACTTTTAGTTTACGCAAAAAGTAAAATTATTATTTGGTTGTCTGGACGAGTTGATTCGATCGTGAAGTTGATAAAAAAATCTCATTGATTTCAATTTGTATTCTCTCTTAGTGAAAGGTTATTATTTGATTAACATTTGAGGAAGAAAAAAACGAAATTGAGACGTTAATCAAATCTTGACAGAGTACAGTATTTTACAATCAATGAAATTATTATCCGTAATTTAATTGGTTATGATTTATCAACGTTCTCAACTAGATAATGGAGAGTTTAATTAAGCTGATATGTGACTGCGGCGTGAAAGCGTTCAATTGATTTGCATTACAGACGTCTTGTTTTATCTGATTATGGCCTGTCAAATCTATTGAAGTAGCTCAATGAGATAATCACTTCAACGAATAGTTTATCATACTTACGTAATTATTTGTCTTCAAGTATTTGTTCAAACGTATGAAAAAAAAAATCAATTTTCTCTTTTCAAAAATAGTTCGATTAAAGTGATCATGTTTGCGAATGAATCAACACGCGATACGAGCTCGTGATCCCGTACGTGTATATAAAATTGGGCCGTGCACCGAGAGCGGTGTCGAGAGTTATTAAAATCAATTTCAATATCATACATAGGCTTCCTCACCGCCATCAACTGTTACAACGTCAAATGGGCAACGAGGCTGCAAGACATATTCACGGGCACCAAGATATTCGCTCTGATAATCATCATGATCGCCGGCGCATGGTGGTTGTGTTTGGGACACACCGAAAACTTTGAGAATCCAATGGTAAACACTAATTATCAACCCGGTTACGTTGCTCTGGCTGTCTATTCCGGACTCTTCTCTTACTCCGGATGGAATTACTTGAACTTCGTCACGGAGGAGCTGAAAGAACCCTACAGGTGAATGTTCATTTGTTTTTTTTTTTATCTTGGAAAGTAGTAAAGCACTGTAGAATCAGAAACGCGAAAAACATGTCGTTTGAACTTCGAACGTGTGGGATTCATTTTATTATTTTGCAGGAATCTTCCACGAGCGATTTGTATCTCAATGCCACTCGTCACGATGATTTACGTGCTTGCCAACGTCGCCTATTTCGTCGTATTGACGCGCGACGAAATACTTGCATCCAACGCCGTCGCTGTTGTGAGTGTTCGATGAAAAAAAAATGTATTATCATTTTTTTTAAATGTGTTGTGTTCGAAACTCGATATAGATGAAGAATATCGAGGAGAAAAAAAAGTTTTTGCACGGCGAGCGTGAAAGTAGGCTACTTAACTCTAAGCGGATCAAATATCTATTTTCGATAACGACCTTATTTAATACTAATTTAAAGTTACACCGATAGTGAAAAAAAAGTTGTTGAACGCTTTAATGATTCAATTTTCGAAACAAAAAGAAATTTTTCAAACTCTCGGCTGTCATCGGGTTTATTACATTGTTGATCATTAAATTAACTGTGACATCTGTACAATTTTCTCGCACATTACCATATACCCAATTGCTCTTTACTCGGCATACCGTGCTGTCAACTGAAATTTTTCGAACACAATGCAACACGACAATTTGATTGCTTCATCATTCGAGAGAAAAAAAAATAATCAAATTATATCGTTTAATTGCAATTTCCAGACCTTCGGTGACAAACTGCTCGGTGGTATGTCGTGGATAATGCCGTTCTTCGTGGCATGCTCGACGTTCGGCGCATTGAACGGCGCGATATTCGCGAGTTCAAGATTGTTCTTCGTGGGCGCACGCAACGGCCACTTGCCCACGGCGATATCGTTGATAAACGTGAGAAATCTTACGCCAATGCCATCGCTCATATTCCTCGTAAGTCATTATTTCGGAATGATAATCTGGCCCAAAACGACGACGAACTTATTTTTCATTTTCGCCTCGTCTCTTTTCAGTGCATCATTACACTGGCATTGTTAATCATCAAAGACGTCTACGTGCTGATCAATTACGTGAGCTTCGTCGAGGCCCTTTTCACCACGATGTCGGTCACTGGACTTTTGTGGCTCAGATACAAAAGGCCGGATTTACACAGGCCTATCAAAGTAAGTTTTTTTTTTTTGTCGAGTCGCTTTCTCTCTCTAGGCTGCCATTCATGATGCTGATATCCGCGACGACGCGGGTTGACCTTGTGCAATTCCAGATAAGCAATTGTAACTGCGTTGTTTTGTTGGAATTTTTGGTGAATTAGATGTTACGAAACGCCTGGAGGGTACAAAAGATTGATTTAAAAAAATTGCTTTTTTTTCGTTTGTTTTCAGGTACCATTAGCACTGCCCATAATCTTCTTCATAATCTGTGCCTTCCTAGTTACATTCCCGTGCTACGTTTCGCCTTGGGAAGTCGGCGTCGGTGTCGTTTTTATCCTGTCCGGTATTCCCGTTTACTGGATATTCATTCACTGGCCTAACAAGCCCAAATGGCTCATTACTGCTTCCCGTGAGTTTCATTGAAAATCTTGACGTTCTTTTTTTTTTAAAAGATGAAACTTGCATTCACGCTTCGTTTTCTATCTTTACAGATAAATTCAACATTATGTGTGCCAAGTTGTTCATGTGCGTACAAGAGGCTAAAAGTTTATAAAAAAAAACCCGCATACAATCAGCGCTAGGTAATTCAATAACTCGTTGCGATTTGTCAGGTAAAGAAGAAGAAAAAAAACCTGTACCTCTCGTCTGTGCATAATAATCGAGGCAATAACGATACGCTCACAAAGTGCCGACTATACATATATATACATTCTATGTATAGTATATATTTTAAATATTTGTAATTAACAATTAAGAAATTCGTGCTTGCTATTCCGCGGTTAAGACGAGCTAGGATGAAAAGTACTGATCGATGCGCAGCATTTTTTGTATGGCACTGATAAGTTTTAGGAAACAGGTAGATATTATCTCGTGATCATTGAACTATTCTCACAATATTCAATGTTGACTGCCTATATAAGCAATAAGAGATTATTCGTAACGTTTAAACGTCATTTTAAATGACTCGCGGATTTATGGTCAATTATCTATACCATATTTATGTTTATCATATCTACCATTAAGGTTTTCAAATGACATTAAACAGTTATTACAGAGCTAATTTGTTTCAGATAGATTAGTTTCTATTTAAGCTTCAGATGGCAATGGAAAGTAAATGAATTCGAAAAAAAAGTTTAGATAATTGTATTTTGTTTTGGCAATCGAGAAACACGTTGATCGTTGTTTCAAAAAAATTTACGACAAATTGGAAGAGAATGAAAATTAGTTCAAATCATTAAGATTTTTTTTAAGATTCGTTAACATTTATTCATTATGTTTATTACGAGTAGTACATATACTCTGAAAATAATTGATTTTAAATAATTTTAAACTTTTACACAGAAGTTAATGATGCGCCTTTTATAGATTGGGGGAGGGTGGGGCAAAACGGCACCCCTAACTTTAAAGTCGGCTAAAATCTTAATAAAACAGATAATCAACTTCTGC
>JAWWMK010000008.1:11611524-11650668 GCA_035047105.1 Galeopsomyia nigrocyanea | reverse complement strand
TTCTTATTAAAATCCAAAAAACCACAAGAAACCAGAAAAGCTCAGATTTTCGTTTTTATCGATGCCAGAGTTCTCGCATGATTTGAACACTGTCACAAGTAAAAAAAAAAGGGGTATCACATCAAAGGAGAGGGTGGGCAAGAACATTGCGAAACTTTTTATGCTTCGTAGAGCCGCGTAACCCTAAACTTGAGAGCGTACCCTCAGTTTGAATTTTTGAAAAAACCCTACCAAATTACGGCAGTTTTTTCGTGGAATTTGTCATATATACGAGAGTGTGAAAATATATGTATATGATTCGATTGGGGGAGATTCAAGTTGCTACAAGTTTCGGTGAAATTCGTCGTCGTCGCTGGCACAGTGTTATAATTAATGATTTATCAATTTATATTCAGCGATGAATTTTTATTCTCGTTGGGAAATTGAGTCATTTTTCACGTCATATCTTTTTTCGGATGAGTTCGCTTGGAATGAAACGTTGTCCTTTTTTTTTTTTACAAAATACGAGGAAAGAAAATTTTAATCGTATACGTATATATACGCTTGGATCGAATAGCACGCAAGCGGCTGGGCGTAATGAAAGGTCTCGTATCATCCTGACACTGAATTATGACTCGAATTTTTATTTTTCTTATACGCGAATGTAATTATCTCTTGGATGTATAAGTTGTTGGTTAATCGAATTATGTTTGCTTTGGAAAGTTTCACTACATTCGTTTCGAATAGCAATTTCGCAGTAGGAATGAAAAAAAAAAATCAATTAAATGAAGAATCGTTCTCATGAATTTCTCATGAACCATCTTGTCCCCTCGTATGAATTTCAAAAGCCTCCTCTTCTCGCTGGAATAAAAAGAGAGCAACCAAGGTACTGAATTAAGCGAATATGCTCCTTTTTTTTTGTTTTCATTTGCAGGCAATGCAACGGCAGCAGTACGGGCTACGACGGTTGCGAGTACCTTTGCTGCGGCAGAGGATACGTGACTCGCGCCGAGGAGATACTCGAGCGTTGCGAGTGCAAGTACTACAGCTGCTGCTACGTCAAGTGCAAGACTTGTCGAAATGTCATTATCAGCCATGAATGCAATTGAACGTGATTTCGCTTGACTCGTTTTACTTTATCGTATTTTTTTTTATTTCGTCTGTACAAACTTGTAATGTTATTGTTTTTTTTTTTAATTTTTTGGTCACTAATTGTTTGACGATTTGTGAATTGACTTCTTCTTCTTTTTTTTAGATAGTTTCTTTTTGTGATCAAGTTTATGTGCTGATGCATTTTACAGAATGATGCGATAAGTTTTACATTGAAACTTTAGTTTTGATATTGATTTTTTTTTTGCCAATCGATTAATTGAAGGTATAGTAGCTAATCGTAACTTAACACACATGGTGATTAGCCGGAGTACCGTGTACAAGTATCGATAATGCTTACACGAAACAAAAGGAATGAAACTGTCGCAATAAGTACTTAAATTCATACTTCGTAAGACCAAATTTTATAAATCATTTTTGAACTTTTTATATTAATGCCACTACATCTTGAGTCTGACAAATTTTTTATTCACCATACAATAAACTCATTTTACACCATTCAAAAAATAGAACTGAAAAAGATTTGTTATCGAAGAAAACAAACTGCCGTGCACGTGAACTTATATGCGATATTTTCAAAGTCAACTGCGTAATGCTCAAGCGAGCGAGGGAGAGAGAGAGAGAGAGAGAGAGAGAAAAAAAGAAAAATTAAATTTAAGCGACCACATAATAACGCAGAAAAGGTCAGCAATGACTTTCAAATGTATCGTTCTCTGAATTCATAAAAAATATATCATAAATTATTATGACGAGAGAGTGAAAGAGAGCGAGAGAGTTTTAGAAGATTGATGTTTTTTGTATTATTTATACTTGAATATTCGTAATTTATTATACCGTTCTCGACGTCGTTGTAACCTACTTGAATATTTAATGACAAAAGAGTAGGCGTTTTAGAGATGCATAAATGTAGCAATTGCGATGTAAATATTAGCAGTAACCATAAACTCTCGATGTAAACGACACATTGTATTCGAATGATATAACTATATAATAAATACATTTACGCAGCTACACTGCAATAGTAACTTAACTTATTTGCGTTAACTAGGTATTTCTTTTTTATTATTGCGCGTGTGAAATTGAGAGTATTGTTTAAAAACTTAAAGTCACAATTAAGAATTTTATGTAAATGTTATAAGAATTTTTACGAAGAATGTATACTTATTTGGGGTCTGTTTGCGAGACTTCACTTTCCAAATCAAGATCCTTCAAGAATGCGCAATAGTCGATCTCATCGCAGTCTCTGGGTTTCTCATCGATTGTCCAGTATACCTCCTTCAAAAAAAAAGTACAAATCAGTATTTTATGACAGTAATCTGCTTTCCATAATTCTCTTGAGAATCTTACCTTCAAATTCATAGGTACAACAGGCGGAAGAGGATCCTTTTTGATATCGATGAAATTAATTAAATCTCGCCATTTCACTTTTCCTTCGCAATTTTTCTCAAGACTAAAAAAACATTCAAAAAAGGGACATTAACATATTTGCAAAGCAACCTCCACGGGTACACACGTTAAAGTTGACTGTCTTGTCGACTTACTAGTCAAGCATGAGATGAATGAGTTCACGTTGCAGGGGAATCCTATTGGCGCGTAACAGCGTGTAAAGTTGATCGCGACCGAGATAACCAGTTTTGTCTCTGTCCCAAGCGCAAATATCTTCTTCCAATCGGTCCAAGTCATTCCACACCAAACGGGTTAGCTCAGTGTGCACCAAAGCTCTGCGAAAGACAAAAAAAAATGAAAACATATCACAACGTCAGCGACGATTGTTATTCAAACCGTATAAGTTCGACGAACCTTATGTAGTCTCGAGGGCAAAATTGCCTTTTCTCTTTGAGCGAGTAATGACGAGCGATGGTCATGATTTCGTGCTCGCTGATGCATTCGCCGACGTATTTGCGCATTGCTTCTCTGCAAAATGAAAAAAAAAAGAATGGATGAGAGGGATGAATGTCTATCGAACGAGAAACGTTCTTGAAAGTTCAATTACCTCAGGCAATAAAGACTGAGAATCGGAGGTTCGTCGTCGTCGTCGCTTTTGAACGGTGGATATTCATCGGTAAACTCGCGATATGCGGGTCTCAATTTTTCACGAACTCTCGACATAATCATCTTTATATCAGCTTTCGGGAACTATAAAAAAAACCGTTGAAGTAGTAAAAAAATCATTGAGGTTACAGCTGAATTTCTACCTCGTTGCAATGCCGTTCCATATACTTGAACGTGTACTCGTCCGCGCTTTCGATGTAGAATTTAAAACTCGAGAGATTGACGCAAGCTCCAACGTAAAAATCCTCGGGCTCGTAGTACTTTGGCTCTTTGCTCGTGAAAATCTCCTCGCCAGGCAGTCGAATTCGCATCCTCTTCTGAAATAGACTCTTGGTATGACCTGTAGAAGAGATAATGTTATAAATAAAAAATATACTCTTGTAAAAAAAAACATCGTTTATAATTCGTGCAAACCTGGTTTCTTGCATGTAACTTCGACGATCGCTACTGTCTTGTCGAACAAATAAACATTGATGACGAAGCATCTTTCTCGATTTTCAGGACGATCGTCTATCATTTTGCATCCGAATCTCAGAATACGATTATCATTCTCTTGACTGTAAATGTACAAACATAAACGTTATTTCTGTACGTTTATTTACAAAAAAAAAAAAAAAATGAATACGTATAATTCACTCGTGTACGTACTTATCGTATCGGAAATATTTATCCGTGAAGAGTTTTGGCTTTTTCGGTAAGACCGAAAAACAATATCCAAGAGAGTCTTCGTAACTTCCATAACCGTTGTAAGGTGGTATGTATCTGCCGTAACAATGTTCACCTTCGTCGTTTTGCTTTCCAGGTTTCGCTATCGGAGTGAAATCGTCCAATCCGTATTTTTTCCTAATATCAGCGTTAATAATTTACTTTCGAAACATCTGTTTTGATTTTTAATCGTAATTTTACCTATAAAAAACTTTGGTGAACTCATCGAGATCCGCAATGATAACTCTGCGTCCAAACACGTCCATTTGGGCGCCAATGGCTAAATCGCACTCCTTGTAATAATCGGAGGGTGATCTATTTTTGTAAGAGTTGTCTGGAATGTAATAGCCCCTCATTGTATTTTCACCCATAACGTTCAAGAGAGTGTACGGATCGCTGCTACCAACTGGCGCTAAATCCGTGAAAAACTGAAAATGAAACAACGATAAAGTGATCGATTCATATAATTTGAAAACACTGTCGATAGATCGGTTTACCTTTGGTATCCTCATTTTTTTCACGAGTAACGACTTCGTCGAAGCTCCATGCTTGGCTGGGTGGATTTCTAAAATCTCCATAGTATCGTCAGCCAAGTAGTACAAAATTTCCAATTCGTGAACGTATCCGTGAGGACTTTCCGAGTCGTCCCAAAAGCCGTAAAATCTCAAGACTTTTCGATCGTACTTCAAAAAATTGCCTAATTTGTCGGGCCTCTTTTGATAAGATTTTTCAGGCCCAGTCTAAAAATCATACGAAAATAATCAATAATTTTTGATAAATTACAAATATATATCTAAGAAATACTCACGCTTTTCTTCTTTTGGTTCAAAGGATCAACGGGAGGATTTAGCGGATCTGGAACTGGAATTCCCATTCGATTCAAAAATCTTCTGGTAAATCTATCGCAATCGTAAATCTTGTAAGTACGACCAAAGAGTTCAGGTTCAGATCCGATGTTCAGATCGATTATGTCGAAATAGCGATATTTAACGGGATCGGGTAGTGGAATTCTCTGACGTCGAACTAGGACGCCTGAAAATTAAATTATACTGAATGATTTTTAACGATTGCAATGGATTTTCGTACCTTGTTCGAGTCCACAGTTTTCGATTGACGGTTCCGAAACTTTCATAGTACCATCTTCGAGAAAAAAGCTTATGTCGACCAGACGAACTCTGTACGGTTCTCGACCATAAGTGAGATTCTCTTGAAAGTAAGCTTTGAACATCAACCTCTGCGTGTGCAAAAAAAAAAATTATAAAATTTCATTACATAAGAAAATTATAAAGAGATTTTAGCAAACCTGGCCGTCGAAAGCGAGCCACGTTGGACCCGGTGGCTCTTCACCCCAGGCATACAGTGCTGGATAACGACTGTCTCCCGATGAATTTGGCTTCTCAGCCAAGTAATATACATTGCCGTGAATTCTGTCGAATAGCTGTGATTTGTTGAACTTTGTACGACCGATCTAAAAGTAACAGATATTTTCTATGATAATATTTATTTACTAATTGTTTACTAAACACCGTATAATAATAACCAATAACCAAAAAATAAAAAATGTTTATTCTAAATGCCATCCATATGGTGTGAATTGTTAATTTACATTCATTTTGACGCCCACTACTTTAAAAATGGTATACTGAATTACAATAATAAAAGTTAATTATTCAATTCAAAATTATTATAAATTGTGAATTCAAACTTACGTTTTGATCAAAATTGAATCCAGGGAGACGAGGAAATTGAGGAGCTTTATGCATATTTAAATGTTACTTTTGCAACCCCAATTTTTGAATGAAATTTTATAGGTAAATTAAAGAATATCCGTTCACAAGAATGGTGACTACAGTATCAGTATAGTTGCAAGGGTTAGGACTTTCAAAATATTCTATTTGTTTATTGAGGTTTCCTTGGTAATGTCGACTACTGTGATACATGGTTGCTTTATGGGGGTGTGGGATCAATACTTTGCTGGACATATTTTGTGATTACGGAGTTATGATTTGATTTGGATTCTACTAAAATAAGAAATTGAAATAGCATGGTTACATCTAATAAGACGTTTATTTTTCATCATATCATATACATAGATAGAATGTAGCAAAAACGCATGTATAAATATAATATAATATTCACTCATAGTTAGTATCGCAATAGCGTTAATTAATAGCGTAAGACCAATACTTTTTAACATAGATTTCGTTGTCTAATTTTGTTCAATTTTTTGATCATTTCAGATCTTTTTCAACAAATAACTTTTTAGTTTGTTATAAACCCAATTTAATATATATTTTTTAATATCAACATTTTACTCCCATACTTTCATGTTTTAAATAGTCCTTTTGTCTATTTAAAAGTTTTAGAATTTTGAAGAAATACATTACGGTTAACATTATTATTAGAAATGTGACTTGAATAATAAAGTGAATACTATGTAATTCTGCTAAGAGCTTATATGAATACGCAGCACTTATGAAATTCAGTAGCTCGTTATGAAAGTTGTTAAACTTTCTTTATCACACGAAAAGGCTATTAGGTATTATGCAATATTTCTATTAAGGTACAGCACCTTGTAATTGCTATATTGTTGTTGACTATATTGTTCAATAATCTTCAAAAATTTCGGACGGTAATATCAGATGCAAGTCTAAAATGCTTAAATTTAAACTCTTGAATATAAACCGAACTTTTTTCTCAACAACAACGATCATACAAATCGTTACAAAACATTTTCTTTCAACCATATCTTCCAAAAATTATGTAACAAAGATAAAAAATTTTTATAGTTATAACTTATTCCCGTCAAAGCCTTGAAAAAAATCTTCGATGATTAGTTATATATCGAGTATCATGATTACATAGAAAAGTCATATGAAAAATCGAAACTTTAAAAAAAAAGTTGCAAACGAGTAAGAAAAATTATTCAGTCGTAGATTTTCCAGAAAAACACGCGATGCAGAAATAGCAAATTTTAAGCTTTCTCATCTTCTAGTCTTTTACTTCCGGTTGCAAGTCGTACCAGCTAGTGGTAGCTTGAGCGAAGTCCAACTCAGACAGATTTATAAGTACTTGACCCATGCATTTACTTCCTGTCGAGAGCCAGCCTTTCTGCGTACAGATTGATAATTCTAAAACACGCGAGTTTATGTCGCCCTGCGACACAATGTACTCGAATTGTTCATCGAAAACTGGGTTGCAATTATCCTTCTTGACGGCAGTCTTGCGTTTTGTTTCTTTGTGGCGATCGGGAAGTAAATAAATCTTCACGTACGGGTCTGGTATGTTGGTCGGATCGTTGGCTGGCAGCGGCAAATTGCTGTGATTTAAAAAAAAATGAATATATATACACAATTGTACAGAGTTATTAATCCTATATATTCGAATTGAACAATCAATAATACTCACGCAATTTTGTGGATGACAATCATGAGTTTTTGTCTAGCAACACTGTATTTCAGAGTCAATTGAAGTCTACCGAGTTTCGATTCACCAGCAAATGACGTAACACTCGGATTACGACGAATCAATCCTGGCGAATCGCTTCGGATCGACGAGACTCGAGGAATCGATGACACACCAGAAGTGTGTTCTGCTCGAATCGCATCTTCAATATTGTCTTTGGTTGACATCGCGTCTTCCAGTGCGGCAGAAGTGGAGTTGCTTATCGAACTGTGAACCGACTCTTTTGATGGATGCCTTCTGAGAGGACTGTCTGGAACTGCGAAATAAAACAATTTTATCTTAGAATTTGCTGAAACAGATATATTTTATTGAAGAAGATTGTTTCACTTACGGACGCTAGAAACGGTCGACTCTTGCCGGTCGATTTTCTTGTTCAAACTTTGAACGTCTTCGTCTTCTTCATCGTCATCATCGGAAGTTACTTCTGGTTTTGCATTGGTCAGAATCTAAAATTAATAAAATTAATTTACAATGTTACCATTTATAACGTAAAATTGTATTGAATAAGCCTACCCTTAAAGTCATTGACAAAATAACTTTACTCTCAGGCCCACTCTTATCTAACATGAATGGCTGAGCTTTCATTTGCATATCGTCCATGGACAAAAGAGCAGAAACATTGTAAGTAAGAGCTCCGATAGCACTACCAGTTTTCTCATCAGTGATCTATAAAGTATAACAAAAAAACAAATTAGCGTTTAGCACAAGTCCTTAAGAAAGAATTGATATTTGGCAATAAATACCTGAAGATGTAAAGTTCCAGTTTCAGGACTGGTAAGTAGCATAACGAATCCTTGCTCCCAGACTGGATTACAAGATCTTGCTACGGTTGCAGTTCGTTCAGTTTTACTATCAATGGTTGCTTCTAAATAAACGTCTGGTTGTTTGCTTCCTTTCAAGCACTAAAATTCGAAATTATTAATTAATAAAGGAAAGCTTTTTTTTTAATAAGAAAAAAATTTCTTGTTTTCTTACAAGAAGATTTCTAGCAGAGTCAACGTAGAGTATTAAAATAGCGCTACTCATAGAAGTGACTCTCAACTCTTGAGTTTCCTTCAGAGCCTGTAAAAATGTATAAGTATATTACATCAAGTTTCCTGTTTTCCACGATGCATGCTAAAAGTTCAACTTACAGCTGCTAAGTCAGCAGAGTTTGACGACAATCCAAGCCACGAGAGACGGAGATGCACCATTCCATGTTTAACTAATTCCAAAGTTAACCACTGAAAAAATTAATAGTCAACAAATTTTTCAGTTATGCATCACGTAAACCTTGCACTACTTATATTTGGAAGTTTTCGTGCTCACCGTGTCGAGAACTCCCTTCTTTTTAACTCGGCTCACTTCGATGGTAGCCCTGTATGCAACGAAGACATGATTAGCAAAAATTATAAAAAATTAAATCAAAGGTATATTGTGTGAAATCTGATGGGTATGAAATTTAAGATGGAATGCCAACAAGACTTTCCATTAAAAAAAAAACTTCACTAAAAGTACTGAAGCGACAAGAGCATAAATTGGCAAGCATTGGCTTATAACTTTAGCAATTCAACAAATCGATTGAAAATAGCTTAGATTGCAAGCGCACATGCAGAAAAACGCATATGTAGCCATTCAATTTGCTGTTAAGGAAAAATCCCAAGAGTAATAGAAGATGTTCAAAGCGTAATAAAGAAGCATGAAACCATTTTATTTCTTTTTCAGTGAACGATTTTATCATACCATTCTCAGTACTCTGCATTCGTCGAGTACAACATAATGCAATCCAAAATACTACGATAAATATATTTTTCGTATTTCATGCACTGCCGTAGCTTCTTGAAATTAAAAAATCATTCTACATTCGGGCAGCATGTCAAGGCTATTATTGTTACTTTCGTTGAAAAAAAAAATTTTTTTATCGAGGTACAATCACACATTTCGAGTGATTATATTATTTAATTATGCATATTTTAATAAATTGTCATCTAGTTGGTGAGTGTACCTGCCGAGGAAATCGTCTGTCCCAGTGGTATCTCTGTCAAAGAGATGAGCTATCACCGTGCTCCAGGGTCCCAATCCCTTGTCCATTACGCACTGCCACCACACAACATAATAAGCGACACGAGTTAGTACAAACAAATCGAAAATTACAATTTTTTTTTAGTTCTTCATTATTTATTCCAACAACACTCATCACCGGATACTTTGAGCTATAATTTATTATTTACGAGTGGGAGAGACACAATTTTTTCGGCTATCATTTTGTCGTTGTATGGTGTAAAAGATTTTTGTTTTGTGTAAAACACAGTATATATGGTGGAGTATATAGTTGTCTGTATTTTCATTTGTTGGACTGAGATTCGTTCGATCTTGTTTGTCAAAATAAAGTACTTCAGCAGTTTGCTATCGCATTGAAAAAGACGGTTTTGCAAAAAAATGACATAAAGATGAACAAAATCGATAGCATTAATTGAAGTTCTATCTACAGAAAAATTATGTCAATCAAAAAGCAATAAAAATAAATTAATTTGTTAAAATAGAGTTTTCCATGCAGTTACGAGTTTTTAAATAATTTGGAAGTATATTATCAAACATGGTAAACAGATATAATAAGGCTGTTTTTTTTTGGCGCAGCTTAAATGATCAAACATGCGCTATATAGATCAAACCACTCGTAGATATTGTTACTACCTTCCGAGAAAGTCATGAACGGTACCAGGAACACTTGGATCCCAGTCCCAAACGTTTATAAGGATTTCTTGTCTATATTCGCAATCGATCACAGTCTGCATGGTAATGTATATTTAAAAAAAAGTTGAGTTAACTTGACTATTTATTGCCTAACACTTAATTATCTTATTAATATCTATTATTCATAAAGACCATTCAACTGAAATTGTATTTAGTATAAATTATTTTCAAGTTAGTAGTATACGTGAGTACATAAATTTAAAAAATATAAACACAGTAAGCAGCTGGGTGAACACCACCTACAAAAGAACACAGCGAATCACCTCACACCTTGGTCAAATGTACGTTTCAAAACTGTTAAATATACATTTACGTGCGAAGCAGATGATGTGATAAATGATGAAATAGTGTATATTGGTGTTTTAGTGTAACACTGTATAGGAAAAAATACCCATTAATTGGAAAAAAACCACATACCATAAAAAAATATATAAAAAATATGAAAATAAAATGTCACCAATCTACTTCAAAGAAATGCTAGCGGTGTGTCGGAGTTCGAAGAAAAAAGAGTTTTCTGTTATGATTTATCATCATACCTGCCAAGGCTTTCATCGTTCTTGGTATCATCAAAGTCCCAAACTTGGATGGTAAGTTGTTGAGCGATTGCCGACGAGACGACACACTATTAATGCATAACACAACACACGTAACGTCACGTACATTCATACCAATAATAAATAATACGTGATAAATTTTATATGGCATGACAAAAATACAAGATATTAATGAGTGAACACAATGGATTTATGGAATCGTGAATGCGTGATGAGTTTTCTTGTAAAAAAAGTAAAATAATTATTGAAATATATATCCACTTTGCTCTATGCGCTCAGCAGTACTTCAAAGTCATAGTCGCAGCTAATTTTTCACGCTAAAAGTCATCAATAATTGAATTATTCACAGTCATTAAATTAAGATATAAATGCTTAAGTAAATAATCTTTAGAATAATATCTATCGATCTCGCATCCAAGGCCCTATTAAGAGAATCTTATTAAAATTGAATAAATAAATTTAAAAAAAACTGAATCCACAGGCACATGCAGTAAGTCTAGCTTGAAATTTTTTGTAAATATAAATGTTGTATACCTCACACCAGTAATCCCACTGAGGATCCACTGTATTGTCTATCGTTTGTGTCCTAAATTCTTGAGCTCCTACAGTTATTACAGCATAAGGATCAGACTTTCCTTTTCCTAACATACTAATATCCTTTTTCAACAGATGTTTGGCTTGGACGACGTGAATCCGAAGAATACCCTAAAGTAAGCGATGTGTCGTAAGAAAGTAATTTCTAAAAAAATTTAAATCCTAAATATTCACATACTTCTGGTTCAGGAGTTTTTAAAACTTCGGTTGGTATATCATCTGAAAGTTGTATAGTAATTTTATTTGGCAGCACAGCTATAGCAGCTACATTTTCAGCGATTATTTTCCTCATTACGTCGCTAAAACATGAAAGAAATATTTGTTTTAATTTATAATTACAAATCTAACACTGTAATATTTAAAATGTATCATAACATACTTGAATCCAGGTAAGTCAAGTACATCAGCTATTCCAACCAAGTTGAAATCTAAAATAGGACAGTTTAAGAAGAATGCCTGTACACCTCCAACTATAGGTATTGCTGGAATAAGTGGTTTCAGCACTACTCGCAGCATGCCTCTCAACTATAACATTTAAAGTTTGTAACGTTATCAAAACCCACGTCGAATTTCAAACAAATAAGAATGTTAAACTTACTTGAAAATCTTTTATCCCTCCCCTAATTGATCCCATGGTAAATGCAATATCACAATCACCAGCATACCTAAAAGTAAGCAAAACTTTTAAGATAGATCATTGATATTAATAAAAGTGGGTAATATTTGCTTAACTAACATTATATCCATGTCTAGTATAATTTCATTTCTTGGAGTTCGCTTGTCGTAAACTTTGACACCATTGATTTTGGGAGGCTGAAAAAACAAGTAACATTGTCAACATTTATTACTTAGATAATATGTAATTACAACAAATCAATTGACTCACTATCCTTCCCAAGACCACTCTGTCAAAATTGAAGTCTTTACCAAGACCTGGCACTTTTTTCTGATATTTGGATACAGTTTTGGCAATTGCTTCCTGAATTTTACTTTTGACTAAGTTATGAGCAAACTTATTAACCATTGGCCATGCTTTGTATAAAACCTACAATAAGAAAGCAGATGCATTAGTGTGGATGTTCTGCAGAGAAAAATAAAATAAAAAAATCAATGAAAGCTCTTACTCCATTCAACCACTCTGCTCTATCGTAGTCTGGGAAATAAACCCATACTGGCAACTCGTCAATACGATTCTCAATGATGATTTTGTCTTTGGCAAGTGCCGTAGCTTGAGCAGTTAATCTCTTCATTTGAGCATCCTTTTTCCTTTCACCTCTCAGCACAATAAATGCAATAGGAGGAATAAGCCAAACAAAATTCCAATTCATGTAGCCAACTCCCCAGATTATTCCAACTGTCACTGCCTTTATAAAAAATGATTTGAACAATGTTCCAAATGTCATGTAAGGCCATGATTTTATTTGATCATCTTCTTTCTCCATGCTTAGTTGCTTGCTAAGAGATGACATCATGTGTACTTTAGGCGATGATTTTAATTTTGATTCTACTTCTGTAGGCTCTGCCATTTCAACTCAATGATCAGAGCCACCACTGAAATAAAAAATTGCTGATTACTATCATCCAAAGTGTGATAAAAAATTTATTCAATTAAACTTGAAACTGTGCAAAGTGTAGTTTATCTCGTCACGTTTCGCGATAACTACGGGTAAAGTTAATAACAAGAAAAAAAAACTACGATCAATTATCAACATTTTTAATAATCAAAGTAAATACAATCTACAAAAGACAAGGACACTCCTTTCGAAACGCACACTATATTCGTAGATGACTCACAGCGACAATAATTATAATAACGAGAAAGAAAAATTGTAAGGAGCAACGCGGTAGCAACAATATTTATTTCGAACGTGCGAGATAAAAAAAAATATCTATACGGTTGCTAACGAGAGAAGATCATACATCACACCGGATGCACAACGTATGGATCATTTCCAATTTTAGCCCATCTTCAGCAGTAATATCAAACCGCTATATTGGCCCCGACCTTGGTATCTTATAGAGCGCGAATTGGCGTATATATAATAGTCGACGAGAGCCGGCTTATAGCAATCTGCATACATTACAGCGCCTTCGTATAATTTTACATTCGGCGACAACGCCCGCATATAGTGCACACACACACACCTAAAATAAACTTCACTTTTGTGCGGGAAAAATCGATAAAATAGACTGAAACTATCACTGCTGCACGCAACGTAGATGCGACGATGGATATAGTTACATTCACTGCGAAGTCATGAATTTCTCGATTTATATTCCTGACATCAAGCCAAAGGAATGCGTGCGAAATGAAGACTGTCGTAAAAAAATCACGTAAATACACCGAACTTATATACACAGATTTCGAAAAGACGATGATGGGCCGGTTACGTAAATCGCATTGTTTACCCTTGACACTGGCAAAACAAACGCTCTCGCGGAGTGAGTAGGTAATTAAAATGCGAGCCTTGATCCCTCCCCGGCGTCTTTCGGCTTATTATCTCGCTCACCTGCATGTGCGCACTCCGCCGCAGCTTCGATACGCGTCAGCTGATTCGATCGCTACTCGCGCTTCGACCAGCTTCGACTGAAGTCTCAGTCTCAAAGGCTTCGGCTTATTCGGCTATTATTATATTTGCAGACGAACTGGAGACGACAAACGCGCTTGCGCGCGATTTTGTATGATAATAATGGCCTTGACCGCTCATTGGTAGCTCTTCTTTAGGCGGCCGAATTTGAACTGCGGTGAATAGAATTTTTTCCAAATATTTAGAGCTTGTATCATTTTAAAAATCAATTCTGATAGATCGTAAAGATGATTTTTTAAACGACTACTGATGCACCTATAAAAAAAAGAGAGATATGCCCTAATATTGTTTTATTTGTTTATTGGCATTGACGAGGCAAAAATATTTATGCAATGATATTCAATGCATTATAAAAAAAAATTTCATGAAGTTGCTTAAGATTATACTTAGTATACAAATTTGGCTTTATATTAAGTTTCAATTCTTCATATTTGTTTATTCAATAGTACTAATATCCTACCTTTTGTTAAAAAATGCGAAATTATTTTGAACGATACTGAAAAAGGCGCCATACGCCTGGAAGGTTGAGCGACGGTTAAGTAGTTGTTGACCGTCATTAACTACCGTTTTCTCTCTTCCATCTTTTTTCATGTTCTTCCATTGTTTATACAGTTTGTGTGGGTGCAACAAAGAAAACAGATCGTTGTGACCATTTCAGTCGTCCATTTGACCGTTATTAACAGACTCTTGTTTTGTTATCTTTCTCTCTCTCTCCCTCGCTGTATATTTAGTCCAGTCAAGAACAGTCAAGAAAGGGATTTGGAAGAGTTCGTCTCTGGCAGCCTCGGTTCAGCGAAGTCACGGGTTTTTCCTTTGTTCTGATCGCGACAAATCTTCTTCGTTAAAGATAAGACAGTTTTATTGAAACTACAGTTTAGAGCAGTAAAATTTCATCATGGGTTTAGTTTGCTCGACGGCACAGGTAAGTTATTGATTTTAATTCGAGGTTTCAGGTTATCTGCGACTCTTTCTAAATCTGTCTGACATGTTGGAAAGTTGTTTACGTCGCATTATTATCTTTATTAACTTTTGTTACACTCCTTGGCATAAAGAAATAGTTTTATCGCGCTTATCTAGTGATTCATCTCGATCTAGTCACAAAAACTAGTAAAATGCATAATTATTTCATGTCAATGTGTAATTTTTTTTCTTCAACTTTTCTTTTGTTTCATTATCTATTTTTAACGTTGTTATTGAGAGTTCAATAATATAAAAGAAACTCCTAACTGTTCATGACATTTCTTATATATTTACAATATATATTTGCAACGTTTGTCAAATCACAAGCTCATATGAATTACATGTTTCATCATTGAGTTCTGTATGACTCACTCTCCAAGTATAGCATCCTCTTGAAACTGATAACACGATGAATATTTTTAGAATAACATTTGAAATTTTTAAAATGACATAAACTATATTCTAATTTATAATCTGTTTTTCAGCTTGCATGCCTGTGTGGCAGTACAGCATGCAGTTTCTGTTGTTCACAATGTCCATCATGTCGCAACAGTACAAGCACAAGGATTATGTATGCTTTGATGTTGGTGCTTGGTACAATAGTATCATGCATCACTTTATCACCTGGACTTCAAAGTACTTTAGAAAAGGTGAAAATTTTGTTTTTTTTATCGGAGATAAAATTTACTTCAATTATGAGACAATTATGTTTATGTTACAAGCATGGATGTTGTTTTTGCTGCATAAAATTTAATAGAAGTATTTTTTACCAATAGATGCCTTTCTGCAAAAACAGTACTGCGACAACTGCTGCTGTGAGTCCTATATCATTAGATTGTGGATCAGCAGTTGGATATTTAGCGGTATACAGAATAAGTCTTATCATGACTCTTTTCTTTGCCCTTATGTCGGTTATGATGATTGGAGTTAAGAGCTCAAAAGATGCAAGAGCTCCTATACAAAATGGGTAAATATTTTATTTTTAACACACTCTGTATTGTACCATTGTTCGACAACGATAAATTATTCAAATTTCATTGCAGATTTTGGGCTATCAAGTATCTTCTGGTTATTGGAGGCGTTATTGGAGCATTTTTCATTCCAGAAGTTTCATTTGGCGAAACCTGGATGTATTTTGGAATGATTGGTGGCTTTATGTTCATACTCATCCAATTGATTCTCATTATTGACTTTGCTCATACTTGGGCTGAATCATGGGTTGCAAATTATGAAGAGACTGAATCCAAAGGATGGTAAATATAGAAGATTTCATTTGACCATTGAATAACTGGATTTTAATTATATAATTCATGCTACTTAATAATCAGGTATGTTGCTCTCCTTGGTGCCACTTTCATCAACTATATTCTGGCTATTACTGGTGTAGTGTTACTTTATGTCTATGCTACTAAGGTGACTTACATTTTATCAAATATTACATGGTTCTATTTTCGTATTTTCGTAGAAGCTTGTATTCAACTATTATTCCTTTTTATTTCAGCCTGATGATTGTTCATTGAACAAATTCTTCATTTCCATCAATTTGATTTTGTGTGTCATAATCAGTGCAGTCTCTATTTTGCCCAAAGTTCAGGAACATCAACCTCGCAGTGGTTTGTTACAATCTTCTGTCTTATCTTTATACGTCGTTTATCTGACATGGAGCGGTGTTTCAAACAGTCCAGGTAAACTTATTTACTCACTTATATTTTCATTAGTCTACTCAACAATCAGCTTTCCAGTAATAAAATTTACTGCTGTATTATCATTACAAAAAGTTATATCTATATGCATTACTTTTCAGACAGTGGCTGCAACCCTGGTATCTTTAACACGGCTTCTTCCGTAGCCGATCAGAGTGATATGGCGTTCGACAAAGAAAGCATTATTGGATTGATTATCTGGTTCAGTTGCGTTTTGTACAGCTCTCTCCGCACTGCATCAAAGTCCAACAGAATAACAATGACGGAACAAGTTCTTGTACAAGATAACGGAGCTGGTAAGTACCAAATTTGTGAATGTTATGTTTAAGTGTGTACTATGTGTAGTTTTCAATTTTCTTGAGGCTTTATTCTTTGTCCAATGACTCAAATTTTGTTGGCATGCTTTACAAGATAATAATCCGAATTATCAACAACTCTTTTCACAAAATTTCTAAATATGACGCGTCGATGACTCGTTAAATCTTGTTATAGAAACGTAGCCATAAATAATGCTATTGACAATGTATTTAATATTTAAAAAAATTGTTGAAAGTTTGGAAAATCGTCTTACTTTCGACTTTATCTCTAACACATTCTTAATGAACACTGCTTTTTCCGTACAGTGCGGAACACTGGCGACCAGTCTCTTATTGATAATGAAGGTAGGCACACACCACTCTTAGAGTTTTACGCAATCGATTATTTGCCCTCCTGTCAAAATCATAATGCATCATCAGTTTGTTTAACATATTTACAAACTTGTTATCACTGCACTTGCTAACTTTTATTTGATCACATCCAACCTGTGACCATTCAGATTCATTAGGAATTAACTAGTGTGTGCCTGCTCTTGTTGAAATTTCGTTTCCTCGCCACATGGATCATCCATTATGGCTTATTATCGCGTTGTTATTGTTTGTTTCTTTTTTTCTGCGTCGTTTTTGGTTGTTAGCTTCTTTTTTTTCGAACGTACTCAGATTATGTTGCAGTAGAAGGCCGCAGCGGTGATGCCGAGGAAGGAGGTGCCAAAGTCTGGGACAACGAGGAAGACACTATTGCTTACAACTGGAGCTTCTTCCACTTCATGTTTGCTCTTGCCACTTTGTACGTGATGATGACATTGACCAACTGGTACCAGTAAGTTGAACCCAAATAATGAGCATTTCATTGTCGTTTCAACTATATATACTTATTGCTGTTTTATTTAATTTTCAGACCCAACTCAAATCTTAAACTGAGCTCCAACGCAGCTTCAATGTGGGTCAAGATTATTTCATCATGGGCTTGCATGGGTCTCTATACCTGGTCTCTCGTTGCACCTGCTGTCTTGACTGACCGAGATTTCTCTTAAGTTTGATAGCACATTTTTAATTGAATACTTGCAGGTATCTAAAAGTCTTGTATAAAGTCTTGTCGAAGCTAAATATTTCACTTGCGAGGTACGCTTGTAAAAACGTATTTTCAAGCCAAGCATGCTATATAATATCCGATTAAAATGTAAAGTTTCTCGTAATTCATAACAAACGTAAGAAGAAAAAAAAACAGATAACTTGTGCTTTAATAGAGGTACAATCATTTAATTAGATGTTACGGTAAATTTGATAATTGATAAAGTAATGAATTATTACCTAAGGTAAAAAAACGTACCGGCATGCATTTAAAAAGTAGTTCTAAAAACTTCACTACGCTACTGATAGCTTTCAAATGAGAATTTCCGTTGATTGTCACATTTAAAAAGGTGCTAGATTTCAGCTAATAATTGGTAGTTGATTGATAATTTGAAGCCTATGTTACCTTGAACTATTTAAATTTTTTGAAAGCAACCCAGTTTTGTTGTATGCTACATGTATGCCGATGAGAAAAACCTTTTAATAAGTTTTTATACCAACTGTATATTAATTTCCAGTTAAGCTCTGTTGAGTGTGTGCTTGTGAAAGCACCAAAGATGTATCGATCTCGTCTTTCGTTTGAAACACAATCGTCAATTTCTTTTCCAATGTGAAACCGAAGAATATTATGTCTTATTTACTGTATGTATAAGCGCTATATAAAGTAGAGTGCGTAGCTAAAGAACTGTAATTACTTTTTTTAATTGAAAAGAAAAAAAAATTTTTTTTAACTACATTATCTAGATTGTAAGTATATGAAAGACACGTATTTATCTTTACTTCACGAAGATGCAAGCTGCAGCCCTTCCTCGTTCATGTGATATCAGCGAACAATGCCGTAAATGTATTGTTTTTTTTTTCAGTTATATTTGTCATAAAGCTGTAACATTCATTGTTTGAAAATAAAATGGTAAAAAAGAGAACAAAGACATACTATTCATTTGGTAAAATTTTATTTTTCTCTAAGTACTTAGATAAGTATTAAATAGTCGCGTTAGTCGTAATTATAAAATTGTACAAGTTTCTCGTCGGGCTGGCAAAAAACGATACTTCGGAAATATAATAATTATTTACAATTCGTGCAAAGAGCACAATTTTATACATAATATAAGAAGGCATATTTTTGACTTTCATATACATTGTATATGAGGGCAAGCAATTGCACTTCGTCAAGGCCTGCGAACTCGGTTACTTCTGGCATGCAAACCAGCTTACAAGTTATTACGAAATTCTTCTATTGTCTACGCAGTATAAAATACAAGTTGAAATACAGGATGGCAAACGAAAATTCAATTTTACGTCTACAAAAATTATGATTAATTAACAATTTCTCAACACTCGCGTCGAATTCTTAAAAAACTACATATCACTTATTTCATAAATTTGTTTTCGTAAATCGTCGCTGAAAAATTACACGCGAATATCCATAACTGATCGTTTTATGTACAAATATTTCGTATAACAAAAAGTAAAAATAAAAAATGAACAACGTTATCGGTTATATGCTTAACTAGTTAATCTAATAGGAGACTAAAAGTAATTGCTTACAATCTACCGTTTTCGCTCGTCGTTCAAATCAACGTCCTACGTTAATGTTTGTCGAGCAATCGATACGGTCGATGAGTGAAAGTCTATAAAATAAGTCGCGATATTTACAAAAAAAATCGACATTTTTTAAAAATGACAATGACCCGTTTGTGCGATTATTTGCTAAATTTTCGTCAATACTTCTACATAAACTCGTAGTCATTCAAAAAGTCAGTATAAAAAAAAAGGAGAGAGAAGACAAAAGTTTCACGTGCTTCTCTGACAAAAATGTGAATTATTCGACTTTCGTCTCTTTGATCGTCGGCACCGTAGGCGTCGATTCGACTTTCAACGAAGATTTCTTCAAGTAGTAATTCCTGATATTCGTGAACGGTGTCTCGAACATCAACGTGAGAATCGCGGACGTCAGCAGGATCCACACTAATTCTTTGACGTTCATCTGTAACGATAAAATGTAATGTGTTAAAAAAGCAATGAACGACTGAATCGAAATATCTCATAAAAGAAATTTCGTTGAAAAATAAAATGTATAATTACCATCATCCTTATGAATCCGATGTACTCGGCGCTCCTGGTCTCACCGACGTTGAAGAAGAACACAGGGAACTGCGTGAGATATATCGCGTAACTCAGTCTTGTGGTAACGAGGAAACCCTTCCAAGAGAACAGTTTTTTCAACCATCCTGTAAATTATAAATACACACATAAACATTTTCTTCTCTCTCTCTCTCTCTCTCTCAAATAATCTCCAAATCTAACGTTGATATTATTATCTTACCGTTGGTATTTCCCGTATGCGCCAAGAAAGTTATCCAGATGAAAATGGCACACCAGCCGATCGGCGCGAAAGCATTGTAAGAAGCCGCGTGGATAGGATTGTACACGTAATCGACTCTTCCCATTGGAGCTGGTCCAAAAAATGCACCGATCGCCATGAGTATGCTCAGGAACCATCCGATGTTCAGCACAGTCTATGAAATAAAAAAAAAAGTGCAACAATAAGTAACGATAGAGAATTTCAATAACAGATAATTTTGTTTTTTCCAAACTCACATCGCTAAGCTTGTAATCCTTTGGTATTTTTTTCAGCGCGTATCCCAGAAGTACTCCGAGAATGTACACGGTGAGCCTGTGAGTCGGCAGAATGTACGAGTAGTTGGCTGTGTCGAATAACTGTCTCACCCTGCGAAGAATAAAAAAAAATCGAACGTTGTAGCAAAATGCGAATAACAAATAATATGAAATTCCGAGGGTAACGAGACAGCAAGAAAAAATACTCACGAAGTACCGAAGAACACGTAATTGTTGAGACGTCGAACGTAAGTGACGTAAAATCGAAGCACAGTGGAGATCGTGGCGACGAGAGCGAGAATGGCAACGCCTAATTTTGGCTTTTTGTAGATCAACAGCACCATCAGTGGCGACAGTGCGAATAGTTGAGTGTCGATGCCTATGTGATGCGTGTGGGTGAGACACTGCGACCAAACAAATTTTGAGCATAAATTTTTTTATTATATAATTCATCATGTGAAATATTAATTTGATAATTACCATATTTTCAAATCCAAAGTAATTGTGGATGAACAGAAAGTTGCGCCAACCCGTCTTCTTGCAGATATCCGCGTGTTGAGATACAACGAGATTCCATTGTGGGCCAGAACCAATGAACGGCATCACGTAGGTGCAGAACAATATGAGAGCTCCCAAAGTCGGTACAATCCTGTCAAAAAATTAAGTTCGTATCAATTTAATCGACCAGTAAGAAAAAAAAAAGAATCTTGAAGAAAGCAAAATTTCGAGCTTTACCTGAACAGTCGGCTCAAGTATTCGCTGCGCACGTTCAATTTTCCACTCTTGTTCAGTCTTCCGACGAACGAGTAAGTAGTCAATAATCCAGAAAGCATGATGAAGGGATCAGTGTACAAACTGGCAGCGCGACCGATGACTGTCCATGGCTTTCCAACGTACTGCAGACAAAATTAAAAAAAAAACATAAAAAAACATTCTCAATTCCAATATGAAAAAAAAAATTGATATAATAGTAATGACAATTCACCTCGGTCATACTCGTGCGATTGATGTAAGGATTGAAGAATATTGCCATACTCTTGTGGGACAGAATGAGCATGAAGGCATTCAAAGCTCGGATACCGTGGAGTATGGCGATGTCGCTGTCGCTGCGTTCCAGCGAGATGAGCTTCAGCGTGTTCTTCTTCAGAGAGAATGCTTGAACGATGGGATTTGTCGGCACGTCGTAATGATCGCACAGACCGGCGATTATCGTGAGCGCAAGGATTCCAAGGAAGAACAATCTGACGGATTTGAAAAGGTAAAAATTGATTTTTTTTTATTGTTTGAAATTCGATTTTTTTTCGCATTGTCGAGTATTTTTTATTTGAGTTTCGATTAGAATTTCACATTTTACGATAAAATGAGCATCTCTCAATTAACAACAGCATTCTAATTAAAAGCACGAGCGAGCAATAGAAACAAAACAATTAGCGTCTGTCAAAAAAAAAAAACACTCACCCAATAACGATGGTCTCTGTAGGCAACGGCTCGTCACTCTTCACCTGACACATCTCTGCGTCGACCTTGACCGAGATTTTAAGTCCGGTGTCTTGGGTATGCTTGGCCAGGGTATACTTGAGCGACGCCTCGACATCGCGAGAACTGCATCCGGATGGCGCGCAAACAGCCCAGCTGACTGTACCAAAGCGTGGAACGCGATGACCCGGCTGGAAATGAAAAAAAAAATAACTTTCAAGGTGAATTCTGAAGGTTGCAAACGAACATTCTTTCGTTTCCTCAAATTATAGTCTAAAGATCGGATGAGTTTAACGAACCCACGCGCTCCTCTCGCGCGAACGAGATGCTGCAACGTCTGGTGCGTCTCTCGCGTTGAGATTCATTTGAATATTTTATTATTCGTAGGATTCCATAAATTCAAGAGTGGTGTAACGCGCGAGATGAAGAGTTCGATTAATAAATTTCTTTAGCCTTTCTTTCGAGAGTATACTTGGGTGTGTATATGTACTTGTCGCAAGCTAATGGATGTGTTATTTCTCAATATAATGGATTTTTCGGTGTGTTTTGTACATTACGGGTAGCAGACCTTGATGATATAGTTGAGTTTTTTTTTTGGAGGGGCATTATATTGTGTGGAAATGGCAGGCAAACATTGTGACTTTTTAAAAATCATCTTTCGTATCTCTCAATGCAATCTGCCTTCATTTCAAAACCATGTAACTACCTCGATCACGAAACTTGAAAACTCACCCAAAAGACTAATCGCCTAGTTGCAAGTATACGACCCTGCTCTACAATGTAAAAGATTGCGTTAAACGTCGCGTCGTCGTCGTCGTTTTTATCGAAAAAAAAAATCCTCAACGAGACTTTTGATTCTCTTTCGATCGAATACAATTGAAAATTCAACACGCGCGCTCGCATCCAACACACATATGTTGTTGACATCGCATCGCATGCCGCCGTAAGCGAGTCGACCTTCGCTCGGAAATGTCGCGTTGCGCATTTTGAGATGATGCGCGACGCATCTTAGATTATTCTCGATTGTGTCGTTGAAATCGTAATTAAATTTTTTTTTTAAACGTAGGTACATCTGTTTCAAATTAACGTGATTAATTCAAATTAAATAACCTTTAACATCCAACCGCCAGATAAAACTCACGTTTTTTCTCTCAAATAGTATTATCATCAATTTTGAGATGACCTCACGTGAATTGATAGAGCTCGATAAAAAATCATATGTTTCGAATTTTCTCTATATATAAGTGTGCCGATGACGGCACGTGTTTCTTATAACAAATAATTATATATCGTGAATTTCAGTGAATCCCCATTCTCGCAAGCTTTTAATTCATTCAAATATTTAGTTATCTCTCAACCGGTTCGTATAAAAATAACTCGCGAGCCGCATAAATGGGTACATCGAAAGTCTCGTTTACATGGACCACACGTCCAATAATTTATGCGAGAGAAAATTTATCAACGCTCATATATTCATTATAAGTTTCATTTCGTTCAGTTTACTCAATTCTCTCTAACACACTTGGGATTTTACACGAAGGTAAAAAAAAAAAGAAAAAGAAAAAACGGTGCAACGTAATCCTCTTTGGTGAATCTTTTCACGGATTCTTAAACGAGCAATTAGATTATATTGCCCGCGCCGGTTGCAGCTATACGTGTATAACACGGTTACAATCATTCGAATAGTACGCGCGCGAGTTTCATGCGGAATCAGATATAGGTGATATAACGCAATATATCGACGCATCGGTGATTCACTCGCGCGATGTTTCCTCCGCGTCTGTTAAAATGCTAATACGCAGACCGACGCGTAAATTCCTATAATCGATTTTTCGTTTTGTTTCGCTAAAACTGCGGGATAGAGCGACTGAAATATATTAAAATTGGTTTATCTCTCGTGTGGTCCATTCGTTTGATTTAGAATTTGTCGAAAAATGTAGTTTTATTTTGAGATATTTTTATTCAAATTAATAGTCGAAACTATAACGAGAAAATAATTTGAATTAAAAATAAATTTTATCTCAGTACCCTCTACTTCCACATATACCATTAGAGCGAAAAACCAGTTGAACAACACAAATTTATTATATATCCACATTAAAAAATATACTTACATCGGTCATGTTACTACGGAAGGCATAGTGCGAGTGCATGAAACGATGTAGATGAAGTAAATCGGCGCGCGACTGGTCGACATCGAGCTGAAGGTAAGCGAGGCAATATTTGCCACGAATACCATCCGAACCCTCGACACCCATGCACTCGTCAAAGTCACCAAATTGATTGACGTTGCCGCTCAGCAGACCCGATGGCATTTTCGCCGTCGCGTCGTACACTGAAAAATAAAAAATTTCATTACCATCAGTCCTACTGTTTGGAAAGAAAACATTTTGACTATTTTGGGAACTGTTAGTACGAGTGCGAATGGAAAAAAAAAACTTTTTTTTATTGCTATAAAATATATTTTTAAACCAGTCTTTGGCAGAAAAACAAAGAGCCAGACGCATTAACACGTTTCTACAAAAAAAAATGGAATTATTATACGATAATGAATAGGATGAAAGAATAGATGCAGGCATCTGGAATCCCCAATGCAATGCAACCTTGTAAGTTATTTGATTACCTATTAGAATATACTATTTTTCTATAAACTCATGAATAAATAAATATATATATATATATAGAATCCAAAAAAAATCGAAAAACAACAAAAAGTCGTTATTCAGTAGTACAAAATTGTTTTAGCGAGACGCAAGCTCGCAAATTTTCATTGCGCGAATCTTCGATTGAATGTAAATCAAACAATTCAGTATCACTAAGTGCATCCCGACAATACGTTTTCAAGGAGCAACAAGCGAGAAATCTCGAAGAACGCCAAGGCCGATAACAGTGCCAAGAAATTGAAAATTTTTTCATTTTATCTCGCATCGCATTGAAAAACGACAATGGTTCCTTAATGTGTTCTTGGCTCGACGACCCTTTCCGATTTTCATTTTTCTTTTTCGTTTTTACCGTCTATATTTAGCTGTTAATAGGCCGCGTTTACTCACGCGGAAGCGATAACAAATGAGGTATTCTAATAGCCGATAATGGATGTTGCGATGCCCAGAGATATCCATGCATTATTAAAGAGAAAACGTATTTACCGCGCTTGGCTACGTGTAAACATTATACTCTCGTGGAAATCCTTAACAAAAACCTACTTTTCTGGGGTCTAGAATGGCAAAAAATTTTTTTAATGCTAAGACTTCCGGACCTTTTTTCTCTTCTTTTTGAAGGTATATACTGTCGGAAAATGCTCGTGAACATTGGAAAAGTCTGCAGGAACTACTTTTTCGATATTTTTCCATTATAGTCAAATGGGTTTTTCTCATAGAAAACAGGCGGAAAACGGCATTTCTTCAAATATTGATTTCTCGGCTTCTAAGACCGCTAGAAACATTTTGAACCAATCAAAATGATAGCAAAAAAGAAGAACTTTACGTAGAAAAAAAGTTTCATTCAAAAATAATTATCCTGTGGCAAGTTATCAAAAAAATTGCAAAATAATTACATTATTAGTTTGTTATTAATATCTAGAATATGCTAAAAAAATATAGTTCCCGGGGACTTTTCCAATGTTCACGAGCATTTTCCGATACTATATACCTTCAAAAAGAGCAGGAAAAAGGTCCGGAAGCCTTAGCACTGAAAAAAATTTTTGCCATTCTAGACTCCAGAAAAGTGTGTTTTTTTAAGGATTTCGTCATATATAATATATATGTAAAAATATGCCAATGAAGATTCGCACCACATGATGTAATTCGAACACGATGTAGGCGGTTAATGAAGTCGTCTGTTGTTTTTTTTTCCTTTTTTTATTTCGATAATTAAATATTGTATTTTTAGACTCACTTTTCAAAGCCCAAAGAGTGAATTTATTAAGCTCCCTGCGGAAGATGTCAGATTGTTTTCTACACTCGGCACTGACTGATCCAGCAGCCGGGTCGAAGGGTGGAACAATTTGCAACAACTTCCGTGCTTCGTGATCGATTTCCTCGGTGTAGGCGTCTAAAAAATTATAAAAATTCAAATATTAATAATCAACATTTTATACTTTGAATAATTCCGATTCTGAGACAATAAAAATTCACGCAAAAACAAAAAAAATCCTTGCGACCGAAGTACTTAGAATATATTCATAAAGACGTTCGATTCAATGACGATTTGCTCAGTTACAAAGGTGAACAATCTGTCAATGAGTATAACGATACATGAAGTTTGACGTGTGAATAGTGACGATACTTCAAGATCGATCGATAAAACAATAATCGCACGTCACACGGGATATCAACTCACAAAGCCAAACCATATCACTATATATATCGTAATTCAATTATGATTTAGGGAGGGAGGTGCAACAACACTCTCGGGCGCGAACGTAATCCATCATTAATGAGATCCGAAATGCCATTAACGCTTGCAACATACTCTGCTGTATTATAATAGGCATACACGTGCCACCAAGTGTGCCGAATTTTTGGGGATTTGGCGAGTGCGGTTTGACATTCAAAGGAGTGCCGAATGTTTGGGAAAGTATGTATGTGTATACAATGGCTAATGGCCAATAGGTTTGTGTATCTCTCTCTTTTTTTTTTTTACAATAGTTCAATGAGTTACTGCTGCTGCTGTAGAGGCGTTTGAGCAACCGGATAATGCTAATGACGTTTGTACAAGACGTCTCTTCTTCTTCTTTTTTTTTTCTTCTTCGAAAGAGAAGAAAAAAAAACGTAACGGCGAAAGTTCATATATGAATAGCTTAAATTGTGTGTGCTCTATTATCAAAGCCTTTAAAAGATTCATTTGTGCGTCAGCGTTTGCACGAGAGCTTCCACGTCTAGACATTGAATTTTTTAGCTTCGTGAGCGAATTTACTTTTCTTTCTTTTTTCTTTGTTGCTAAAAATAAATTTCGTGTATTAGATACATGAAAGAAATTTGATTCGCGATGTGAGCAAACAGAAACATCAATTTAATAAAAAAATAATGATAAATTGAGTTGATTGAAATATTGAGAGCTTCGGGCCGGGATACAATATGTAAACAAAAATAAAAATTGCAGCGCAAAAATAAAAAAAGCATGAAGTTTGACGCATCATGTATATATGCAACAACGACGCGTGCTCATGCACTAACCTCGGAATCGCGAACGTGTACAGAATGCAAATTACAAAAAAAAAGGGAACGCAATATGTTTTTTTGTTTCGTTGTTTTCATTTACTTTCCCCTCGTCGTGTGATTTATCGAATATTGGATATAGATTGACAAGTTACATATGACTGTAAAAAGCATTATAAGGTAGTTTTTTTTGCATTACGGAGTTGGGGTAGCGATTGAATATCTTACTTTTGTACGAGTATCTTCGTTGAAAAGAATAAGGCACGAGGGAATGGTATTTCCAAATCGGAAATTATACTCTGCTGTGTGGACAATTTTTATAAACATACTCTTGCACGGAGTGTCTTAATTCTTGCACGCACTTCGATTATATATTCTTAAACAAATCTCACATATTTGAGTTACGCATTGTCAACAATAAATTGCTTTAAAAAATGACAGATAATTACGTTCGCGGAAATAGATTAGCTTTACTTTTACAAACATTTCGCAGTGTACAGTAGATAAATCCGGCAACTAGTTGGCTATAGGGGAGGGTGGGGTAAAACGGCACCCCTAACTTTAAAGTCGGCTAAAATCTTAATAAAACAGATAATCAACTTCTGCATGACACATTCATATTCGTTGAAGTAATCCCTACAAAGACCTACCGGATTTAATTCTTTTCATACCTATTTTCTGTTATAAAAATCGATTTTTCGAAAATGTCAAATTTCGGAACTCTGAAAAATGTCGGGGCAAAATGGCACCTTCCATTAAAAGACCCGTAGTTTCGTCGATTTTCATTGTTTTTGAACATGGTTCATGGCAATTATTTTGTCTCGATTAGAGCTTTAATTTGGTTGGTCGCACGTTTGATTTCGTTGAATATAACGCGATCCGCGGTCATTCGAATATAGTCATTTTTTCATAAGAAAAATCTGCAATTTCTTCCGATTTTTCTTTTTTTAAGACATTTTCCAATAGGGGGGCATTTTGCCCCGAGTGAATTTTTTCGTTAAATCGTGGCTCTAAAATCTTATTATTGACGAAAATAATTTTTGAAAACGGATTTAAAAAGCTGAAAAGATGACTAATAAGAAAATAATTTTACGGAAACAAGAAAAAATTAAGTACCATGATTCCTTGCAGAGCAAAGTTTTGCAGTGCATGTTGAAAAATGTTCGAAAAAATTCAAAGCTCTCTAAAACCAAGGGAATGTTTATTAACAGGTCATTGGATAGTCAAAAATGGTTGGTGTACTATCCTTGACAATATTCTAGAGATTCAGATTTTTTGGCATTGTCTTTCAGGAAAAAACCCCAAGGATGCCGTTTTGCCCCAGGTGCCATTTTGCCCCACCCTCCCCTATATATACATGAAAATGGACTTTCGTCGATCGCGACAAGGCATGCCACGCTGAGAAAAACCGGTTGTACCCTATCTATACTCTCTCTCTCTCTCCCGACAACGAGAAAATATATGGGCCTATCCTGCTACTTCGCGCAAAACAGGTATGCGCGGCACTTCCGATCGCGGTTGTAGTACAAATCGCGCTGTCGAACAAGCAACCAAAATCTTCTCGTGCGCGCCCGCGCAAGTATAGTATAACGCTTGGATCGCGACAAAAGCTTGGGAAAAAATGCGAAAAAAAAAGCAGCGCGCGAGGCCGGACACACACACACACACACATACACACACACACACACACACACACAAAAGAGCTATGACAAGAATGGGCTTTCTCTCTCGCGCGCGCGCGCACTCGCCTATTCTGCTTATCAGCCCTTGGAGGTATTGCCCGCGCTGATAACGAGTGAATGCCCGGCTTTATGGCCCGATCTCGCGAGCGATACACCACGCCGCTACACTATACGCAGCAGCCAGCCAGAATCACTTTAATATCTTTGCTCCATTGTTATCTGACCCCCACTCCCTCTAACCCTTCCCCATCTCTTCTCTACACACAACGGGTTTTCTGCCTCTGAAAAACTAACTCGCCAAACGCGCCCTGTTTACTGCACCGACGACGACGACGACGACGAACGAATCGATTATTTCTATAGGCTGACAGTTGCTACTTGTTGGCGACTTGTCGCGCGCTGCTCGCGATAGATATTGAAGTATGTATATGTATTTTGCTGCCTAGCCGATTTAGATTTAGCCGCCATTTGTCATGTAGTTTTAAAAGCTTGTCATTTCATATCGAGGGCTGATACGAATTTTTTATTTTCTAAAGTTCCGCATTGTACGACTGCGTGATAGAACTGAATTATATTTCTGTAACTCAATAACATACGTATCTTGTAACCAGGATTATTTAACGTCAGGGGTGCATTCTTTTCCGCAATAATTAGATCAAACGATAACTGTCTCGTATACGAATTGATTGCGTATTGGGATGTGGATGAGGAGAAGGGCAGAGAGAGAAAGAGAGAAAGAGGATGAGATTAGGATGAAAGAGTAGAAAAAGATAGAGTAGAGAGCGAGAGAAAGAAAGGAGAGGAGAGAGGAGGTGGGCGACGAGCGAAGGTGGAGTTGGCCGTTTGGGAGCGGTGCGCGCTATCGGAAAGCTCCGCTGGGCGAGGGAGAGAGAGAGAGCATAGCGCGGCCAATGCGCCGGCTGCTGGCGCCTTTATCGTTTTACAACAGAAAGGCGCACATCAGTCAAGCGGTATCTCCTCACGCTTGATTTCCCGTGGTCTCTCGGCGCGCGGTGCGCCAGCGTAGCCGCGAAAACCCTCCCCCGCCCACCTCTCCTCTCTCCTTTCGGCTGCTGCTGCTGCTGCTGAAAACGATAGCACAGCTACTACTACTCTCTCTCTCTCTCTCTGTAGCAGTGTGCCAAGTATCGTCCCTAGTTATGAAAACATATGAAATATATTCAATCTGGGCCGTACGTACGTATATATACAGCGATAGTCTTGGCCCACAGGCCACCGTACCTTATCAGCTGCGGCTTCGCTCGCCCGGCTATCTTTCGTCCTGGCTGCATGCTCTCTTTCTCTCTCTCTCTTTCTTTCTTTTTGCGACTCTCACGCTCCCCTGCACTCACGTCGACGCGAAGAATAGCAAATCGCTCTCTCCGACCACTGCTGCTGCTGCTGCTGCTGCCTCCGTCCCTTTTCTTTCTTCTTCTTTTTTTAGCGTTGTCTATACCTTCGTTTTGACAGCTTTCGCTGCGGTGGTTGATTCCTCTCGCCGAGCGTTTTCGATAACGCATACTATGCAGCCGCGTCGGCTACCGTTTTTTCGACAGTTTGATTTTTCGCGCTTCATTAGCTACGATCGCAAATCAAAATATAAGTAAAAGAGGAAAAAAAATAATTTTTTAAAGATGGATCTTGGAATGCTCGACACACTGACCGAATTCCAACTTGGGTTTAATTCATGTATAAAGAGCCACCCACGCTCGACCTCTTACAAGAAGCTGGAATACGCATTTGCAAAGCACAGCAGCAGCTGCGCAAGGAGAATCGTGCAAAATAACGAGTTTCTTGTACATAGCGGTTTTGAAAAAAAGAAGAAAACACCAACCATAGAACAAAACGAAGTTCGTATGGCGCACGCGCGCAACGTGCCACACAGGGTATATACGTATGTATATATGGGGAAGAAGAACCGAGCGAGCGAGCGCACGCCGCCGAGTTTGTTATCGTTATCGGGCAACGTGGCCGAACGCTGATCGCGATAACGCCTCGCCACTGCTCTTATCAGCCCAAAGCGTATATACCATCCACCCCTTCTCCCCACTCTCTCTCTCTCTCTCTCTCTCTACGCTTCAGCACCGCCGCCGCCGGCCACTTTGTGAAAATCGATCCCCCGAATTCCCACACACGCATACATATACGCGCACAATTTTCCATTTGCACTCGATTTGTTTCACTTAGCCGCGTGCTGCTAGCGGGCCGCTCCTTTTCTAGAGCGTCGATGCAATATTATACCGCTCGCGGCAGGGAATTACCGTTTCGACACTCTGTTTTGGCGATGCTTCATTAGGGCTTACAGAGAGATAAAAAAAATCTCCAGAGCAGGATGCGCGCGCGCGCAAGAGAGAGAGAGATCGTCTTGAAATAGCCCGAATCAGCGCGCCGGTTGTGTGTACACGCCGCTAATGCGTGCCTATATCGCTCTTCATCTCTCTCTTGCTCTGTGGATGGAATAGCTACTAGTTGCTTTTCGAACGAAAAAAAAAATCAACATTCTATTTCGCCTATACCTTGGCGAGATAATAAAAGTCGATGAAATACTGCTTGGCTTTAGATGGGCATTCTCCGCGAAAAATTTTTTATTCTAAAACGGCCCTTTTAAGGTTTTACGCTCGCAGTTAAGCGTAAATAGTCAATTTCCTCGAGCTAAAATTTACTCATCAGTAAGTAGCATCCTGGTTAGCGAACAGATTTAACCCTGATATACACGAGGGAATAAGAAGACGTGATGGTGGTAGGTAGGTGACTAAGAAATGCGAGGCACGCGACTCTCGCCTCATTGGGCCGCGTTAGTTTTCGTCCCCTGGCTCCTTGCCACCACACCGCTGCACCACGCGCACTCGAATTCATGAGAGCTCTACTCTGTTACTCCATAAAGTACCGCCATCATCCAAAAGTTATATGGAGCTTCTCCTCTGCTTCTCTGCGCGATCTGTCACGATGTGCTCGATAGCTTGTTCTGCTGGAACTTCGACAACTCGTCACGTCTCCTTATTTCCGTTGTGTTTTCAAAATTTTATTTTGTCTTCGAACCGATTGCGTTTGATACAAAGTGAGTTTTTCTATGTAATCGACAATAACTAATATGAATAAGAGAGCAAAGAGACCGATTTAGAACAGCGCGTTATAGACCTAAAATTAGCAGACAGTCCAATCAGATAAGCACGTGGCGCATTCAGACTTATACGCCGTTTCATCATTCCGTGAGAGAAAGACAGATAGCACACACAACGCAATATCAAAGGCACATAATGTAACTCTTCCAATCACTCTTTCTCTCTCGCTCACTCGCATGCTATACTATATACATGCGAGGAGAGCGAGGGAAACGCGTCTTCTTTTTCCGAGTCTCCGCCGCGCGGAGCTATAGCGGCGATAAGCGATCTCGTTTTAATTGAAAAGTAAACAACGTGAAGAGCGCCGAGCGAGAGATCGGAACGTATAGTAGTAGTAGTAGGCCCCCGAGGACTTATCTGTGCCCGCGAGTCTCCGAGAGCCATAGCCGCAGATACACATCCACTCGTGTGTACACACTCGACGATTGTCATCGCGAGTTTAGCTCTTCAATTCAACCGAAGAGGAAGGAGGGAGGAGAAGATTAGGAGAGCCGCGCGTGCCGTCGATAATTACCTTCAGTTTCCCAATTACAATTTCTAACCTCCGCTATGAGCTGCTGCCTTATAGCCTATATCTCTTCGGGCGAGAGAGTGCCGATTAATGCTTACCGGTTTATCGGCTAATTTTCATCATTTATCTCTCGCGCGTGTACTTTGTTTGTCAAAACTCTCACGATATAACATCATCGGTTATATTTTTGAGAACTGATTCGTGTCTGCAAAGTACGTTGACGTCTGTACCTATCATATTCAAAATATTTCGAATTTCCAAGACAATATTTTCGATCGGGAGATTTGAAGAATCGGTGGATACTCGGATTTGGAAATGTTGACCACGTGTATACCACCGAAAAAAAAAACTTTATCGAGCACGATTGTGCCACGAGGAGAAGAAGAAGAAGATACGCAAGAGCAATTTCAAGACGATAAACATCACCGTGGGGACATTCATAGCAATCGTATTTTTCAAGATTTCATCTCGACACAGCAGATGTGTACTTCGAAAAAAAGCATATCTTACGAAACGAAAGTTTTACCGTATGGAAAAATTGTTGTCGGGATGATTGAAAGCTCGCGTATATCATCGATATAAATGCAGTGCAATAACGATCGCACACCTTTTGCGAAAAAGGGAGCGAGAGAGCGAGCGAGAAGGAAAAAAAAGAAACAATCTGCGAAGAATCATTTTTGTCACGTACGATCAAAAGAGAGAGAGAAAGAGAGAAAGAAGGGGACTTTTGCGATGGTTATCGGAGGCTTGGTGAATTCGCGTCGCCATGTGCGTTGATCGGCGAGCCGATAAAAACGAGGCTGTCTTTCGAAACGAATCCGCGGCTGTGTGTGCGAGGAGACATTCCACCGAGAAAGAGGAGAGCGCTGCTGGCACGTCGTGTCACCCTCACGACAACGACGAACTCGAGAATAAAAAAAAAAAAGGCGAACGAGAGAGGACATCGCGCATCTTTTTGGGAGTCCGGCGCGTCACGAAATTCGATTCCTCGCCTCATTCGCCGGATCTGCTTATCTTCGCGTATCGATCTGCTCGAATTACCTGCTGCTATGCTCTCTTTCGCTCTCTCTAAAGTACCTGGATCCGTGTATACCACCATCATTGGCCATTGACGCAAATTCTCATTTGTACACGAAATTTCGCCCCGAAATTCGTAAAGCTAACACCTTGTTTTCTGCTTTGTGCTGTAAAGGAAAAAAATGAAAGTAATTGATCTGCCAATCAATCCAAAGGCTCTTGTGAGTTGGTTTAGAGCGACTCAAATTTCACCACTTAGCATATTTTAATCAGTACACAGTGCGAAATGTCGCCAGAGTTTTATCGCTGCGCAATATACGTGATTGTAAGATGTATAGTTTTGCAATTGAAATTTTCTTATTAGCAGTTTGTTTTTGAAATATGTGAATTTTATAAAGCTCTTACGTCTACTACAATTAATTAAGATAGAGCATGAATTTTACAAGATTGTTTTTATTTGAATCACGTAATTATTAAAATTTTTTAAATTATAACATCGCTTACTAAAACAATGAAGATTGCAACGTAATTATTATCACCCTGTCAATACAAAAAAAAGTAGGAATAATAATCGTATGTTCTATAATACTTCTTGATTTAATTGCAAACCCTGACTCCTATACTTGAATCCCACATATCTTTTTTTACAAATTTGTTTGAATCAACGTTTACTCAGATCTTTCGTATTTTCAAAAGGCCGTTATAGCATTTTATCTGTAACTTAATTTATAAAAAAAACTAAAAATAGTGCTTCCTGATAGATAATAAATCATTTCAAAATTATGTGACCTTTGCAGAAAGACAGTAAACTACGAGAAGTTATCAATCATTTTATCGTACAGTGCTACATTTGAGATTATTTTGTTTCAAAAAATTCTTTCATGAGCTTTGAAATTCGTTTTGTAACTATCAACGTTGATCTGAATATCTGAACTGACAGTCCAAGCAACGGATACTCAAAGACAAAATCTTTTTTATAAAAATCTGCCAACTGGAATCGTACGCCTGATGCAATTCAAGAATGATTACAATGAATGTTACAAAGTAGACGAAATTTGAAATATAAGAAGATCAAGAGTAATGAATAAGCTCTGATAGTTGATAGGTTATTCTATTGAAAAGTGCAGACCTCGGTGAAAAGGAGAAGAGCGAGAGAACGAGAGTCTCGAGTGATGCGCGCGACAATGAACAGAAGAGAGAGAGAGAGAGAGAGAGAGAGAGAGAGAGAGAGAGAGAGAGAGAGAGAGACTGATAGAGATTGTAAATCGATGAGCGATCGGAGGTGGCAAAGACCGCGCGTGCACGTGGGTCGCGTAGATGAGATAGTATAGAGGAGAAAGCGTGGTCGTATCGCTGTATATATACCGCGACTCGCGCTTATCGCGGCGAATATACGATAACACTTTAGACGCCCCCCAGATCACTCGATAAACACGTTATCGTCATCGGCCACGTCCATCTATCATCACTTTTTCACGCCTCTATGTATAGATCATACATATACACCCTCGGCAGCATCCTCGTGTGCACTTTTTTTTTCGAACAAGGTATATAGCTCGTTAATGAGGTTGATTGAAGTCGCGCAAGAGTTTGCTGGATGCATGCAAGCGGCGAGAATCAGAGTGCAATTGTTAAATGTGGGAACACACGTATAACACCGGCTCCTTTGGCAACGAGTCTGCGTGCTTTTCAATCAGGACAGATTGACGGACGGCTGCAGGCAGGCAATGTATACACACACACACACTCGAAAGAGAAAAAAAAAAGAGAAGCAAAGGGGATGAGTAAAGTTGCCTCGGCCGAAATCGGCTCTCTCTTCTTTCGGGACATTGCGAAGAAGAAGAAGAAGCGGTGGAGAGTGGGAACTGGTTCGCGCCGCCGCGCACCGATCAGATCGCGAAGATAGCCAGTTTTATATATATATACACATACACACGAGAGAGCAGAGCAGAGCTCCGTCTGCGTGATGCATCCTTTTCTATTCTTCATTTCTTTCGTTTGTTTCAACCGCCGCACCGCGCCGCTCGCTCGCCGAAGAGGATTCGCAATTAAATCGCGGCCCCCGCGAGTGATCCAATCGCGCGGAGAGCATACTCCGCGATTTCATTGCTCGCTTAACGGGATATATATCGCGACGCTTGGCTTTCGTTAATTAATTGCTGCAAATGCTATATACTGTTCTCTCTCTCCCTCTCTCGGTTCCCATTGCGAGATTATTCTAATTAAAGCCAACCACGCTCTTGCAGCTGTATACTTATACATATTGCACGTTCTATACAAGTGTTTATTCGATTACCAATTAATAGCGTATAACTTACACTAATAGTTCGTTCGCTCCGGGAGTCAAGGTTTCTCATTTTGAAATACCGATTCAGTTCAAGTAGTACAAGCCTATTCGATCAGACATTTTCGTTAAAACTAGACTATAAGGAAAAGAGACACTTGGCAAACGAAGCTCTGGCATTTTTAGCTAAAATAATCGATTGGCGCGCGTTTCTGAAGGCCGCCAACGCTGCTATTGCTGTACGGGAGTGTGTGAGAGAGAGAGAGAGAGAAAGCCGGTATATACGTACGCAGCGGCGGCGGTGGCGGCAACAGGTGCGAGGCAAGTAGGGAAAAGGCCCGCGCGCGGCGATCTGCACTGTACACTCAGCGCTCCCGCACACTATATATAAGGACGGAACTTCTTCCTTATTTCCTTCCCCTATATATAACGGAGCAACGCTCGATTAGCCTCCTATGTATAGCTTATATTTTTTTTCTCTCTCGACATCCGAATTGCGCTATTATTTTGATGTGGCCTGCACTCGATGAAACGGCTGATTATTATAGAATTTCATTATTATTTCCGCGAGGAAGTGTATATTACAAACGATCGCGATAGAAAGTAGAGTGAGTGTGTGTGTATTCGGTCGAATGCGGGAAACAGCCGGAGTAATCTATTGGGATATGGGGCGGCAGCGGCAGCAGCAAGTATGAGCGTCGATTGCAATCGACAAGCGATAACCGTATATGTAGCTGGCTGCAAACTATTTCGAGTTTACGGCCTGTGGAAAGTTATATATATTCGTGTATAGCCTGTTTTCACCGTGACTCCGCTAATTTATCCATTAACCAAATTGCCCGACAATTTATTGGCCCCAGTGCTCGTTATCGATTGCTTTTGGCTTTTTCTTTTTCTTTTTTTTTTCAAAGTATTTTTATAGCGAATAATAAAATTGTAAAATTGATGAACGTCGAGAGAAAGATTTAGAAAGCCTTTATCGAACAATGTTTAAGCAGAGTTGCCATTCGCAGAAGGATGACTGTTAAGTTATCGCCGGTAGATTAAAATCGGAAATGCGCTCGCATCGCGCGATACAATGTTTCTCGTATGTAGTTTATCTCGTCACTGTATCGAAGCCGACGTAAATTAATAAAGCGCACCTTTCTCTTTTCCTTAAAAAACTATATTATACACGCGCATTGTATTTTATGTTCGAAAAGTTTTTCAATCTCATTTATTCAGTAAAAATCATTTCTCTTTTTTTTTTTAAATTATCGGCGAGCATATGCGATCTGCGGCGGAACCCGCATGTTACGGCTACACATGTGCGTGTTATATTATATATACATAGACGCACATGCGTTGGGTACCTGCATCGACAGTCAAGCTAATTTCATGCAAGAATGCATAGCCGTTGAAATTAAGAAACTATATATAATTTATTTTCGTTTCGCTATAGAGCATTTTTCTTTAAAAAAATACCCACGCAGATATACGTCAAAATACTCGCTGAAACATTGGCGCACGCGAGCATCAGTTGTATTTTCCCCATAAAAGGATATGCGGCGTTTTAATCTTCGAACGTTGTGTATATACAAACTGCACATCGAGTAGCAATTTCGCAGTGGTATTCTCTCGCGACGACGACGACGACGACGAGGGATCGAAGCAGCGATAATACCTTCGCCCACGTTCCGCGTGCGTTTTACACATTTCTTTCTTATTTCTCATCTCTTTTCTTCATCCTGCACCGTGTCTCAGCGAGTTCTTTACCTTTCGAGCTTCTCTCACGTCGACGAAGTTGGTATGCAGGCGCGCTTGCAGATTACGATTTGTCGTTAGCCTTCGCTCTCCCGCCGATAAAAGCCTCGTGTTGCAATTGATATTGCGAGCTACCTCTTAATCTCTTTTTTTTCTTTTAACCCGACGATAAAGGCATAACGGTGTGCGCTTCTTGCCGAGCTCTACATTCGATGGCTATCGCAATAAATGGAAATTAAACCTAATCCCCTTTCTATCACGTGATTTTCGTCGTCGCGGGAGCATGTTTTTCAAATCGCTGTGTAATCAAACTTTAAGATACAGACAATGCTGAAATGAAAAGAGAGAGAGAGAGAGAGAGAGAGAGAGAGAGAGAGAGAGAGAGAGAGAGAAAGATAGAGTCAATATAATAGAGCTCAGTGGCGTTTGCCGTATCAGCGAACAAGTTGTGTGCATCCAATTAGAGCTAATTGCAGACAAACGCCGCTGCATAATTCCGGTGGAGTGTGCTTTCGCAAGACGGCGGCAGGCGGCAACGGCAATGGCGCTCGGAGGCGAGATAATAGAGACAGAAAGAGCTGCTGCTGCTGCACACTGAGAGCGAGGAGGTGGCAATTGGCGAGTAGTAGTAGTAGTAGTAGCGAGAGCTCAATGGAACAATCGACGCCGCACCACCGACAATCGGCAGCAGCGGCCCAGACCTGACAATATCGCACCGATCCACAATGCAACTGCGCCGTCTCTCGCTCTCATTTTAATTGTTTCGTTCGCTATATAGCCACCTCCAAACACACTTATATTTATTGCAATCGCATTGTTGCAGCTTGTCATTCTCTCTCTCTCTCTCTCTCTCTTCTCTTTTGTCTGCTGCGACACCTCTTTCAATTTCAAATGATTAATGCGCCTTGGCCTATTGACATTATTATTTTCTTTCTTTCTCTTTCGATACGTGCGATATTAATTCTTGTCGAGGTAGGATAATGTTTTTTAAAAACCAAACAAAAAAAAAAATCAGAACACAATAAAAGGCTGTCAAATCGAGTGTGATTTCAATTTTCACGCAGTCATTCTATATATTATAGTATTTCACAAACTAAAAATACGCACACGTGTGCAGTATGCGTGTACGCTAAAAGTATGTAAAACGTATGTAGTGACTGGACAAGTCTTATCGTTTAATTTTCATTTACACTCAGGCTAATTCTTTCAGCGCAATCCGTACTTAATCATTCGATCAATACAGCAATGCATGTGTATATACGCACACACTCAATATTCTAAAAATAAAATTAAAAAATGCAGCGCCAGTGTGTTTTAAGATACGTGGCATTCGCGCGCGCATTGAAAATATATATCGTTGACCTGCATTCGATATATCAAAACACGCTCTCGCGAAAGAATAATAACAATCTCATAAAGTACCTATTGAATTAATCGGCTTTCGCTGCAACGCACACACAAACACACACACACACACACGTTCGTATTCGCTATCTCGCTCGCGTGAATTTTTCATCTCTCGAAGTGCAATGCTTGGCGGCGGTGGCAGCAAGCATACAAATTATTCGATCCTAATCACACATCAATCGGATATCGCTCTCATTATGCTACACGCAGCAGCGCGCGCTTGTGTACATATTCAGTGAGGCGCGCCGCCGCCGCAACGCATATAGAGACACGACTTGAATCTATATAGGTATATA
>JAWWMK010000008.1:11551386-11611424 GCA_035047105.1 Galeopsomyia nigrocyanea | reverse complement strand
GAGCGTCGAGTCAATTTGACTTTTTTTAGAACCGGTGCCGAATTAATCGAGTTTTTTTGTGGAATTGGACATATATACACTGTTGTACTTTCCTTGTTCATGGAAATAGCATTCCGATGGGATTTTCCGATTATTTTAGATTGTTTTGATTAGAAAATTTTCAGTAAAATTTTTTTAGCGAAGCTACAACGAAAGTATAATACTTTGATTATTTTTATTATTACTATTAACTTTGTGGAAGCGTACAGAGTAACAGCTTTCTATTGTAGAGGTTATTGAAATTATTATCTATATTACGATTTTCAAGTTTTTAAAATGAAATCAAATGTCCACCTATTAATAATAGAGAATAACAGCTTTTTCATCTTTTTTTTTGTTTTTGTAGATTTTTTCCCTGCAGTTATTTGGACAAAAACTATAGATTGACCTGATTAAAAATTCACTATTTTTAATTTTTATTTCAAACAAGACTGATAATAAAATTTCTAAATTAGGATAGGAGAATGTATACTTTCGAAAATATAGCAGACTGATAATTAAATAACCAATGCTTTTATTTTTATAACAGTCACTGGTACACTCACTTCAATATTTCAAGTTTTTAAAATCAATACAAACTACCAAATTGCTCTTTGGATACCAGACAACTTATTGTAATCAGCCAAGTGACGGAATATCAATCTAGAAACTCTCCACCTTGGTACAATACCGTAAGCTCTTGATGTTACTACACAACGTTTTGTCAATTGTCTCAGAGCAGATTGACGAGGAATATCATCAAATCCTTTGCTAGCCAAATCCTAGAATTCAATTAAAAGTAAAATGTTATTATTGCTAAACTTGAATGAAAGCTAATGTGCATATTGACAAATGAATAATATTAACCCTTATTTCTGCAGGAAGAATATCATTCCTCTTCATACAAACTAATCGCAATCTTTCTTCAGCATAGTCTTTGGCAAGTTTTCTTCTTTTCATATCTCTGCGAGTCTTCCATTTGGTCCAATAATTTCTCGCTTGTTGGAACTGAATAATGAAATATAACTTTCTTTAAAAAGTCATCAAAAGTAAGAATATTTATGTCTATAGAGTTCAAGCATCAATGCTGATATGAATAAATATGTATAATTTATTATTTATGATTATCAATAAGTTTGTTATCACATTCGTATATATCAATATTCGTAAATTTATTTGAAAAAATAATCGAAGTAACTAAGAAAATCGGAGTAACTTAACCTATACAAAACTGTAAATCAGATTTATTCTTCAAGCGCGAACGTGTCATTTTTTTGTTGACACATGAAAAGTTCAACCTAATCAAGTATTTTATTGTTACTTACTCCATAAGCTGTTGTTGTAGGTCCTGTGCAAATTATTTTTGATAAAACGGATGTTGCTGAAGTGAAAGACGCCATGTTTCCAATTTCTGATTTTCACTCCGAAATAGCAGAGGACGCCACTGTCCAGAAGCAATACAAAGTTTGAAAAGTACTAGAACGACCCCTTATTACATTTGCATATTAATATTGCAATTAAAATGAACGTAAACGAAATAAATTCTATATAACAAAAACATAATTTACAATAAAATCTATAGTACGTGAAAATGATGTAAGGAGCAAATTAAATAAAGAATAAAAACACTTGATTATTTCCACAGCTTTATTGGCGCTCAATCTTTATTACCATTTACTTATGTATGTACAGAGAACTGTCACAAACCAGAATTATTAATATAATATTCAAACAGTAATTTGATTAATAACTGTATGAATGCTGTTTAAAATCTTTACTTTTACTTGTTTTATCAGACTTCAGAGTTGGAAGGTAAAAAACGGACAGCCATTAGTAATCATTTGTGATTAGAAAAAATTAGTTAATTTTTTTGTTTGTTCAGCAGTCATACTCTCTCCGTAGTCAGAATGATCCGAGGAAAGTAAATTAGAAAAAAAAACTCGGCGAGTTCATTATCCGATATGAATCGGCGCATATTTGGTTCAATATATATATTTTGTTTCTTTTTTTGCAATTTTTGTTTTTTTATTATTCAAGTAGTCGTCGTTAAAAAGTAACATTTATAAAAATTACTCTTTATGCATTATACAATCAGTGAACAAGTTGAGAAATTTAAAACCATGGAAGATCAAAAAGAAAAATGCAGCATTGATCGCTCAATTCACATAATTATTGGTCATTCAACACAGTTAAACTTTCTTTTTTGTGCGAAAATTGACGGAGACGACATATCATCAAGTAAAAAATAACAATGAATAATTAAAAAAAAATGAGATGTTTCTCGAGTATCGCAGATGTAGGATTTATTATTTCTGTATAATAATTAGAAAATATAATTAAACTGAGCTAAATTATTGTTGTTTTGTTGTTGTTGTTTCTTCCCTTCCATTCTTGTTTTATTTATTTTTTTCATTTTGTGAAACAGATGTACACAAATCGTTTTAGCAGTTGTTGTAAAACAGCGCGCAGCTAACAGCACGTGTATCCTCCCATCCATCCAATCATCCCCCGTGTCGCTGCCGTCGGCTTATCGATCGCAAAAGAGGATAGTGTTTTTTGATAAAATAAAAATGTAAGATCGACGAGGCTGGCGAATCCTCCTTTCCTGCGGAACTCCTTGCGATGAAAGAAGCGCCGACGAGGTCGCCTCGGATGTTTGAGCCTGTCAGCAGCCGTGCGGCTGAAGGATATAGTGTCGGGGCGGCGCAAGGGTTGTGGCGATGTTCGTGACATGAGTGCTGCTTGCGGCGACGCTGCTGCTGGACCCCGGGACAGCAGATTGACGAGGACGCCCGGCAGCTCGATTGCGCGTGAACTAAGACTACTTCTTTTTCGCGGCCTTCTCGGCGGCCTTGGTGACCTTGCCGGAGACGTCCTTGAAGTTGACGGACTTGATGACACCGACGGCGACAGTTTGACGCATGTCACGCACGGCGAAACGTCCCAGGGGTGGGAACTCCTGGAAGGACTCTACGCACATGGGCTTGCTTGGCACCAAGTTGACGATGGCGGCGTCACCGGACTTGATGGCCTTGGGGTTCTCCTCGGTGGTTTTACCGGTACGACGGTCACACTTCTCCTTGATCTCGGCGAATTTGCAGGCAATGTGAGCCGTGTGGCAATCGAGCACAGGCGTGTAGCCGTTGCTGATCTGACCAGGATGGTTGAGCACGATGACCTAAAAATCAATTGTTTTTCCATTAATCATTGCTAAAATACTTCAAAGAAATTTTTTTTTTATTTGAGTGAGTCAGACGCCTTCTGCCGTCACTGAACGAATTCTCCGGTGGAAACCGCGAATGAAGTTTTAAGGCTCTCATCATTTTTAAAATGCAGTACAAGTTGAAGATCAATTTAAAAAAATGATAAACTGGAAGACTGCGCAATCAATCGGTAAAGAAACAAACAAAATCTCAAAGTCATTTCGAAAGAATTATTACCTGTGCGGTGAAGTCAGCAGCACCCTTGGGTGGGTTGTTCTTGGAGTCACCAGCGACGTAACCACGACGCAGGTCCTTGACGGAGACGTTCTTAACGTTAAAACCAACGTTGTCTCCGGGAACAGCCTCCGTAAGGGCTTCGTGGTGCATTTCAACGGACTTGACTTCAGTGGTCAGACCAACTGGAGCGAAGGTGACGACCATACCGGGTTTCAGCAGACCAGTCTCGACACGACCGACGGGTACCGTTCCGATACCACCAATCTTGTACACGTCCTGTAAGAGGGATTTCAAAATTAATTTGGTATAAAAAAATAAAGCGACGAATGTTATTTTTATAATGAGTGAGTCAGACGCCTTCGGCCGTCACTGGATAAAATCCTCCGGTGGAAACCGCGAATGAAGTTTTAAGGCTCTCATCATATTTGAAATTATTATAACTAATTGGAGGGTAGCATTGGGCGATATTTACTTGAAGGGGAAGACGGAGGGCTTTGTCAGTGGGTCTGCTGGGTGGCAGGATGGCATCGAGAGCTTCGATGAGGCACTTGCCGTCGGCCTTGCCTTCCTTGCGCTCGACGGCCCATCCCTTGAACCATGGCATCTTGCTGGATGGCTCAAGCATGTTGTCTCCGTGCCATCCGGAGATGGGAACGAAGGCAACGGCGGCTGGGTTGTAACCGATCTTCTTGATGTACGAGGATACTTCCTTCTTGATTTCCTCGAAACGGGACTCGGAGTATGGTGGCTCGGTGGAGTCCATCTTGTTGACACCAACGATCAGCTGTTTCACACCAAGAGTGAAGGCGAGCAGAGCGTGCTCACGGGTCTGACCGTTCTTCGAGATACCGGCTTCGAATTCACCAGTACCGGCGGCGACGATCAACACGGCACAGTCAGCCTGCGACGTACCAGTGATCATGTTCTTGATGAAATCTCTGTGTCCAGGGGCGTCGATGATGGTGACGTAGTACTTGGCAGTTTCGAACTTCCACAGAGCGATATCGATGGTGATACCACGCTCACGCTCAGCCTTCAGTTTGTCCAGAACCCAGGCATATTTGAAGGAACCTTTGCCCATCTGTAATAATACAAAGTGTCGTTAGAATCTCATTCATAATTATTCTACTGAATTTCAATTTTTGAACTATATATTCAGACACATCCAGCCATTAATGAAACAAAGTCCATTAGCAAGAAATGTCAATTTTAATTATCATAACTATGCAATGATCACAGCTGAATACAATCAATCATTCATGCGAATTGCAACAGCGAATGGAATATGAAATTACCTCCTGGGCTTCCTTCTCGAACTTCTCGATGGTACGCTTGTCGATACCACCACATTTGTAGATCAAGTGACCGGTGGTGGTGGACTTGCCAGAGTCGACGTGTCCAATGACGACAATGTTAATATGAATCTTCTCCTTACCCATTGTGGATGCCTGTTTGTATTTGTCTGGTCAAAACTGAAAGAGACAAAAGTTTTATTAATATTTTTTATTGATTAAAATCAATGTTAATAGCTATGTTTAAGTAGAGGCATTTTTCTGAGTATTGCTCCTTAAGTAATAAAATGAACAATTGAATGATTGGACAAATATAATTCATCAGCGTTTGCAAATTAGTTTATTGAAAGTAAGGTTACATTTGAACTCCAAAATGCAAAATCATAACCTTATTTGCAAAAAGTTGCACAACAGTTGAAGCAAGTTTCAATATTGCTCCAAAATGAAATTTCAATAATCCAGCCCAATCTCATCAAATAAAGCTACAGAAAAATGCCTTTTTTATCGAGTTGTAAAATTAAAAAATCCGGCTCACAAACGGATCAACGAATTTTGCAACAAACCGAAGATCCACGTGGCGGCCTAGCCGTGAATATTCTCGAAACGGTAGAGGTTGGGCGGCCATTTTGTACGTTGCCCGAGAGAGCGAGGCAGCGGTTGCCGGAGAGAGAGCGCGAGAGAGAGAGAGGAGTTCCTCGGACGCGCGTCACCTCGTTGCCACGTTTTTTACCCCGAACATCTGCTGCACAAGATCGTTCTACGAAAAATACGCGACGACAGAGTAAGAGAGAGTAAGAGAGAGAGAAAGAGATAGACAGAGGAAAACGGCGAATCTTCAGAGGTAGTCTCGACCCATCCGTAGGCACACAATTGACTTGACACACTGCTCGCGAAAATTACGCGAGAGTCTCGCCATTACGATCTGCTTCCGGTCTTTCAATTTCTTCGAGGGTCGGCGACATTTTTCGTTACATCAGCGAGGGCACACACACATACACCACCTCTTACTAATTGATTCACTTATTCTCTCTAAGTATCTCTATCTCTTTCTCGCTTCCCGAACACTCGTCTGCAATTAACACACCCAATTAACGAACCAACAAAAAAAAATGCAAAAAAATCCAGCGACACTCGGAAAATCTTGCAAAAAAACGCACTTCGGCACGATGTCTTACGCTTAACGAACACTTCGATAAAAAAAGCCGGCTCCCGATCTGTACAATATGCACACGAGTACGAGAGACGACGGATAGGCGGCACCCAACCACGCGCCAACGAAAATTTTCCGATGAAAAACCAGTCGAAAGCAAAAAATATCGCTACACTCCGGATAATCTTGGACTGAAGAACGATTATTTAGCACTGAAAAACGCGGATGTCGTCTTACGGCTACTCGGCACGACGATTACGATGGCGAGTCGGGTTACCTTCGTCGAGCAAAAGGCTTTGGAATAGAGAGAGAGACAGAGAGAAAGAGGGAAAAAGAGCACGCGCACCAGTGACGACCACTCACCTCCAGATGCTACGACAGAAAGAGACCGTTCTCGCTAGCTGAGCGAACATGCGCCCAATGGGGGGAGCGACCGGCCGCCGGCGACGCTCGCGCCATGGCTTCGCCTTAGCATCCAATTTTTTCCAATCGTTTTCAACGATCTTGCTAAAAATATCTATCTCGAAAAATCGTCGATTTTCCATTCTAACTATTGGTAGCGAGGCGTCAGCAAAATTAAACGTAGTTCATTGAGAAATGGCAATTTTTCGCGATAGCCGCAAGGACTCCGTGGGAAGGCGAGAGATGGCACGAGGATCGATCGCAGCGTGCGCTGGCATGGAATTTCACGCGTGCAGTGTGGGTAGGTTATAGCGAAGGAAGCTGCGTGTGTATGTGTGAATGCTGTGTCGGTGTGTACGCCGGAGAGTGAGAGAGAGAGAGAGAAGAAGAGTGACTCCCGGTGCGAGACCGTTCGACTGTATATATCGCATGCATGGCTCCGTGAGAGATTTTTCTCTCTTTCTCTCTTTTGAGGGGCTTGCCAGCTGCTGCTGCTGCTGCCTTTTTGATTGGGATCTAGAGGCCAACTCTCTCTCGGTGGAGGAGGATTTTTATTTGAGAGCCATTCCTTCGTGCTCCAATTTAAATTTGCGAGAAAATTTATTTCTTTGATGAGGTCAGTATGGAAATGGAAAAGTTAGAAAATTACTTTTGGCCAATGTAAATTTTTTGCACTAGAAGCCACAGTATTTTGCGATGAAAATTTTCACAGAAAGTTAATCAATGTGTATAGTGTATAATCGCCATAGAGTACCGACACAAAGCTGGGATAAGGGGCGATAAACGTGAGAGAAAATTACAGGATGACATTGTATAGATAGGAGAGAAAGGAAAGGAGAAATGCTCTTCATATCCCAAGAGAATGCAGCTCATCGACTTCCCTTTACTCTGACCCTTCGGGCCGGTCTTTCACGTTGAAACTTGTTTTTTAAATTTCTAATGCCTCTCCTTCTTCGTCTATAAGCTCTAATAGAGAAAAAAAAGATGCGTGAATTAAAAATCATTTTTACGTCATGAATAAATTTAAAGTTCATAGAAATGATTTATCACACGTGTACAATTTGACAAAAATAAAATAGTTATTTTTCATCCTCTTAATTAATCGCCCGTATTAATTAATCGCTCGGTAAATAAAATAAGTTATCGTTACTCTCTCCGCATTAAAGCTTTATCGAACTGATAAAAACTGCGGCGGTTACTAAATTCGCGTAATAGACAACGAAGACGATGACACACAAACACACACACACACTAAATTTTGTTATCTGTTTCGGGATGAATTTTTAATGAAAATTTGCCAATTGAATTGAATCGAACACTTTTTTTTGTCTACGAAGAAAATAGTCAATATTATCGAGTAATTGCCATTATCATTAAAGCGCAACACACACGTTTACCAAAGTCAGATACTGTCACAATCACAAAACTATCAATTATTGTTAAAGCGCATGTTTTCTAAGCAATTACAAATAATCAGTCACAATATTGCCAATATGTACAACGTGGCGATTGAGAGTAAATTGTCGCAAACGAGATATAGAGGTAAAGCCAGTTATAGCGATGGCTTGGCACGGAAGAACCGACGGTGTGTATTTTTTTTTTAAACCACATGTCCGACAACTAAAATCTCATTTGAAGGAGATCAGGTGTAACACAAGTAATACGACCTGTTGCCTATATATAGGTATATATATGTAAGTTAACTGACTACACACAGTCTCTAATCAAATCAAGAGTTAATTGGCTAAACTCCACGCTGTCCGAGAAGAAAATCCTACAAGCATAGTATACGCACGTCGAATTTTCCAGAAAATAAAAAAAAAAAAGATCCTACGAAGAAAAATGTACCTGATCCACACACACAATAAATTCTGAAAAAAACAGCTGTCTCTCACCTTTTGAAAGAATCGGAGTGAAAGGTGCAGCCGAAATAATATACTGCCTACATCGCGGGTTTTGTCTATTGGGTGCTAACGGTACTGGCTACGATACTGCGGCACACTCACTCTGCTATTAGTATGTAATATGTTGGACGGAAATGCATTGCAACTTTTTTTTTTGCGTGTGAATGTCATCGGCCTGCCGCGAACCTTTGGCGGATCGCAAATAATCGGTTTCAATTCGATGAACATTAATTGGCAATACGTCATGCGAGTAATTAGCAGTTGGCACGGATGATTCATCTTCTCTCGTTTTTTGTACTTTGATATATATTATACTCCAACGTTGCTCGAAATCGTGTAATATTTTTATTTCGTTCGTGTTTAAAAAAAAAGAAAATTTTTCGCGCTAGTCGCGTTTAATCAAGTGACATGCTTTGGAGTTAGTCAATATATAGACATATTACAATGCGGCGACAACGCTACTCGTGCTAAAGTGGCACGTGGTTGCACCGCGAAGGCAAAATCACGCGTTACGTGCGGATTCGAGCTCGACAATTTTCCTTTTACAGCACGAAGTTTTTTACGTTAACTTTTACGCACATACATTGATCTCGTAATTGCTTCAGCGATTGACGAAAAAAAAAAATGCTGCGCTAATGAAGAAAACAATTTTCTTTTTTTGACGATTGAAAAATTCATTAATCGACAAATAATTGACCCTGATCCAAGAGAAGCATTTCGAAATATCTTCAACATCGTCAGCAAAAAAAAAAGCGAGTAAATTCCAGTTGAGCAACGGTTAAACAAGTCGAAAAGCGAGAAAAGAAGGCTCGACACTGAAATTCCGTGCCATGTGAGCTGTCGCCGGCGGCGGCGCAGCGGCGGTGCTGAGTTTTCCGCCTACGTCACACACACGTTACAATCTTCCCATGTGCAAAAGCAAAAGGCCAAAGCGGTACTTATACCTTACCATGTGTGTGTGTGTATGTTACTCCAGACGAGGAGTCCGTGTGTCTGTGTGCGATTTGCACTTGTTGCATATATACCCTCTCTCTCTTTCTCTCTTTTCATGCGCGTGCATTGTGCGCGCGTGCAAAAGTTGGCTGCATGCATATAGTATGCTTTGCACCTTTCTTACCTGACAATATGTTCAAAATTGCAATTTTTTTAAATTTTGGTTTATGCGTGATGCTACATATGGAATATTGGGATGGTTCAGAGTTTTATTTCAATAAGTTAGTCTTTCGTTTAAAAGATTGTGATGAGTATTGGCAACGAATTTGACAGACGATTCATAAACTGTTGGAACAAAAATAAGGTTTCCCCGTGAATCACGTGATTGGATGTATATCTCGTCTGTCATTTAGTTGCTTTTCTTGCGTTATATTTTGCAAGTTGAGGATTGAATCATAATAAGCTTGCAATCGAACACGTAATCAATTGTTAATGCATCGATAATGTTGATTCAATTAATTCTTGAGTTTTTCATCTGTCGAATTACGTATGCATCAGTTATTACTTTTTTTTTAAAAGATATTTCTGCCAAGAAAAAAAATATTCATCTTTTATGTAGACGATGTATAACAATTATATATATATCTATAGCGTTTAATCGCTACTGGTCACATAGATTTACCGTTACATATCATTCTTCATTCCAATAAACCGTAACAGTTGGGCTTGTATGTATATTAAAATTCAATATTGAATAGCTTCGATACTTTCCGACTAGCTTTGCAAATTTAAAATTGTTCTATTCCGATATTTCTATTCCTTTTTAATTTAATTGAAGTGCAAATATTGAAAAAAACTTCGTCAAAAATACTTATCAAATTAATAAGAAGATAAAATTCTTCAATTTCATTAAAAAAAATTTTACCTCGTGTTAAATATTATTTGAAAATAATCACTAAAAATATTTAAAGCAACAGCCAAACAAATTATAAAAATTATATAATTAGTTTAACATTTTTTTTATGCAGCTCAATTTTAACAAAACACGTGGTGTTAAATAATTATTTAAGCTCCAATCGATTTCGTACGTTGTACATTTACGAACTGTCGGTACAGACAAGCATGATATTACTTACTACCGCCTCCAGGCGATTATTTGCGGTAGGGGACGCTACGATCACGTTCAGTGGTAAAATTTAAAATTTAACTTGTTCACAAAAAATGTTTAATAATAATACTTTACTAATCTGATGAATTACTTGAATAAGCAATAACAATTTGACAAAATTTATAAAATCTATTATTAAAAAAAAGTGCTGCACATTATCGAGTAAAATTAATAATGAAAAATCAAAACCTGATGATGTAATTGAAAGTAGATATGATAGCATTTTCAAGTAATTCTGCTATAAATAGATTAGAAATTTCATGTGAAAATAAAACAAGTGTGATAATCGTTCGATTTAAATTGTTTCTATTTATATTTCCCAGGTTTTTTTTTATTTCGTCTTTAATGGCGAAACACTCGATCGTACAAGGGCAGTCGCGCACATGTAAGTGAGAGAGAACGTATGGTAAATGGACATCTTTATAATTCTTCGTTTCTTTCGTCTCATTTATGTATATATTTGTACGTATGTATAATGGCTAAAATTCTTTGATAAATTTGAAAAATAACGACTATGGATGTTGAAAAACACTTAAGGAAAATCTGACAAAAACATATCATACGCCATGTACAGATATATACGCATATGACAGTCGAGCTATGGAAAACGAACGAAAAAAAAATTTGTGATATAGCTATATGAATAAATTATCTCTCGCTTGGCTCACTTCACACATGTATATTTTAATCGAAACTTTTTTTTTTCGTTCACCCTCGAAGATGCGTGTGTACACGATGTATAATTATTATAATGTCTATTTTTTTTTCACAAAAAAAGTGCTCGTGTGTTTGTGTGATATATTTATGATGTCGGAAAGTTGTCGAATGCGCTTCGATCGGATTGTACAACATTCGTTCACGCATACTTGACGCACATTCATGGGCTCGTTGTTTTTTTTTAATTCGAATTTGTGTTGAAATTTATCCGTTTATAAATACAATTGGTCATGCACACGATGAAATGTTTTCTTTTTTTTTCGTATATAAAGTGTTGATCTCCTTTCGCACATTAAAACACATCATTTTTCTTACTTACTTATTCTCTCTGTCGTTTCAATCGCTGCATTCACCTGCACTTTCGATCGTGCACGTCCTATGTATATGTAATTATTTATATGTCACGTATTTTTTTTTCTTTTTATTCCTTACGCGTAAGTATCTATTTATAATCGTACGTATTTACAAAAAATCGTTCGTTTAATTGTTTGTTTTATTTATAATTAATATCGCAAATCTTTTATCCTTTCAGTTTATTCGTGAGCGATCCTTGTGATTGGAACCTCGTTTATTCTCTTTTTTTTTCTCAGTTTAATCTCAGTATTATTCTTGTACCTATACTTTTTATTATTTGTTTTATTTGTCTATCGACGTGTCGAATACTCATACACCAGCAAGTATTTTCAACTTCCTGATGCCAATGTTGGTTAAAGCTAATTTACGAAAAGAATATCTTGAATAACAAAACCGAGGAAATATATGAGTATAGAGAGTATTGATCGTATCAAGCTGAATATTCTCTTATGCATTCGAATTATTCTCGTTTTTTTTTTCTTCGTTTCGTCAACTTTTATCTAGAATATATAGGAATAGATTGGATTAGAGAAGAGAATGATGACAAGAGTAAAACCTATCACGTAACATACTGGATAAAATTGATAAAATCTGTATTATAAGAAATGCGTAGAGCTTTTACGAGTTAAAACATTACAAGACTATTTATGACTTGATATGAAATGTATATATAGTGCAACAGCCTGCTCTGCGTCGTTTCATTACATTGGATGATGTTTATCGCTTTTTCTATTATATGCTTCAGCACCCTCCTCGTTCAACTTTAACAAATTGTTCTCGTTACAGTTTGTGATTGAAAAATCAAACTATTGTTAAGTGACAAATGTGGTTTTTATGACGGGCTGTATAATGAAAGCTTCAGCTGCCACAATGAGGTTTTAAACTTTATAAAATTGTAAATATTTCATATTAATTTCATTGTTAAAACTTAGCTATACGATTAATTTGAAACCATAATACATTTTTGGCACTGTGATTTACGGTAAAATACTTATACCTATAACTTTTGAAACAAATAACTTTGAAATAAACTTTCGTGTAACCGTTACGTATGTACAGTGTTACTTTCGTGGCGATCTCTTTTCATAATAATCAATAAATATACAAGAATCTTACATAGGTATATTAATACTTTCGTAACGTCAATAAACCTTTCAATAAAATCAATAGCGACAAGTAATACAACGCGTAATTGCAACTTGAAATAGTATAATACGATGATGAATGATTAAGAGATATTTGTTAATAATTGAATTATTCAATTTTCACCGCACGTAGTATAATGAAGAACTAGACTTTTTTTTTAAATCAGCGATTCTAGAAAAGCTTGCAGAGCTTTCACTTTCTTTCATCTCCGGAGAAGCATTATGATGAGAAATACAGATTAGTTTCGGTTAAAATATTTGTTTGATTTCCGTATTAATTGAAAAAGTTTTCGGGTTAATTTGATGACATATCTATCGATGAATATTCTACGGTTCGTTAATTGCCAAGGTAATTAGAGCAATTTTCGTGCGAGCGTGAAAAAAAAAAATTAATCGATTAACGCTCAAATAAACGTCAAAGAAACCTATATTTATAAAGCGAACTCGTAAACGACAAAGTAAGCTGTTGTATTTTTGGCAACAAAATTTTTCGTTCGTTTTTTTAAATAAAATTTACAATTCGATCTAACACGACTATATACCTCGTAATAAAAATTACAAATACTTGTATTATCGCTCACTCGCAAACTGTTCCAATATAATGGTAAATGATGTTGACTGTGTGTGTATGTGTTTGGAGTCTCAGCGAGACATTGCGCGGTAATTAATTAATTAATTACGATAGACGTGCACGCCGTGCGCCATCGGGTTCTCTAGCCCTCGTAAAGTACAGTCAAGTGGACACTGGTATATACATTAAACGCGCATCAATTAATCATGCGCAATCGTAGATGTATATAGCATCCCCCCTTATCATTCAACATTATTTACACGCTTGCTTTTTTTTCCCCCACTTTGTGTGTTTTTGTATGTGTTTACTAGCTCTCGGAAAAAAGTTCGTCGACGCTACGTTATTATTTTTTTTTTCACGACAATATGATTGTTTAATTTCTTTTCGATGCTATTCGACTAAAGGGTCAATTGCTTTATCAAGATGATGAACGTTTATTCGTGTACGTGTATATGACTTTATATTTATAATTCTCTTAATCTTTCTTTATTATAGAAACGCACGCGCGACTAGGGATGTGAATTACAAAAGTATATCAAGCAGTCTGTCAAAACGGATTGACCGTGTTCCATTTTTTTTTATTATTGGTTTATCTTCTTTTTTCATTTAATTATTGTTTATCGTTTATCTTCGCTTACGACACTATTATTAAGTTTTTTTTTATCTTTTCGATTTTAGATTTTTTGTCTTTCATGTAATTATCACCACAGAGAATCGACAATGTGGCCTTTTTATTTCACGTTGCGTGCTCTTGTTATATTTGATAAGAAATTCTAAACGTGTAAAATACATAGTCAATATATCGCATTGTTTATTCTTTTTTTTTGGTTGGCTTTTGTTTAATATCTAAAAAACCACGGATTGGCTGAACTAATATTCTGTCTGTCTTAATTTACTTGTATTTTTTGTTGTTGTTGTTTGGCGATAGCTATAAGGTATAAATTCTAGCTACGAAACTTTCGCGCTCCGTTGTTATTATACTAAATTAAGGTGGCAGTCGAATTACATACTTGTTCGGCACCTTTGGTTTATCGGTCAAAATTTGTTATTTATTTTTATCCTTTTTTCTACTTATCGATATCAAGATGTTTGGCGTGTCTATTTAATTTTCTAATATTACATCGATCTTCATTGTTCGTTATTAAAATTTTTTACAAATTTTGAAAAAGACATTTAATTGTGTATATCATCGTTACATACAATAGTGTTCGTGTTGTTCTCGACATTGAGAAAGAAAAAAAAAATTGGTAAGTTGATTTATCTTGTCGTCTTTTTCGATGTAAATCGGTTGATGTAACATCGCGTCCACATTCGAAGTTTTGAAAATCAATCGGTATAATACAAAGCTTCGGAAGAAGAGATTGAAAAGTCATGTAACCATCAGCGACAATTTACAAGCAAATGGTAGTTAAAAATTCGAGCGGAAATGCACAAGCAATCGGGATGAAAAAATGTATAACATTATACAACGTTGTAAATAGCAATTATATACTTCCAAGTGGTTCTTGCACGAAAGAATTAAAAAAAAAAAACAGTAATTGTCGTTGGCGGATATATGTATCATATCGAATGACGTTTTCCTAATATAAAAAATTCGGTTGTCTCGCAACGTTCGTTGATTGATATTTATACATAATTTTCAATTACATCGTTATTGACTATGTGCAAAAACCAAGTGGAAAGCATGTGTGTTTTTGTGTTTTGTGTACGTTGAACAATTTTATCGATAATAGCGTCGCTCGTTGACAATTTATCAGCAGTGTGTTGGTCCCGAAGTAGAAAGTTTTTGTGAAAATCGCAGCACATTATACGACACACGGGACCTGCTTTCCTTTTATCTTTTTTTTTTTGAAATGATATAAATGTTTGTTTGTTTTTTTTTGGCAGTTTACGTTATTTACACTTTGACTCGGTATTAATTAACAAACGTTTGTCGTCTCTCTTTTAAAATATTTACACGATAATAATAATAATAATATATACGTATAATAAGCGACCGAGACAATAATAATCGTAATTATTTACACAACGAGTACGATCATGTAATTGAGAAATTTGGAGGTAGCACTTGAACCATTGAGTATTTTGGGAGCATCGTCGTCGTTCTCACTGGTCGTGGTGGTAGTGTCCCCCTTGGCTTCGGCGATCGTCGCGAGTCTCCCAGGTGGTGTGCTCTCGTCTGTAGATTCCTCCTCCTCCTCCTCCTCGATGGAGCGATTGTTCAGTCGGATACGTATCTTGCTGGTCTGCGAGGGGATCATCGTCGTGTTGCTGTTCTCCTCGTCTGTCGAGGTCGTCGGCGCACTCGCTTGCTGCTCGCAACAGCAGTTGTAGACGACGCCGTTGCCGCTGCCTGCGCTGCTGCATTGACAGCTGAAGCATATCAGGTCTGGTGGTGCCGCCGACACCGCTGCTGCTGGCGCAACTGTCGGATCGTCCGAAAGATCGCTGCTCGTGCAGTGAGGGCAGCGTGGCAATCGCGTCCGGCACTGCCGCTTCGCCTCGCACCCCGCGCACACTTGAGAATCCTCCGAGGACTCGCGTTCGAGCGTCCCTCGACGATCCTATAATTTGTTGAAGGAACAAGAAAAAAGACACGTGTTAGTCTTAATTATTATTATTATTTTTTTAATTTTTATTATTTGTGGAAATTGAGATTTGTCAATTTAAAAAACAAATATTCTTTTCAAACAGTAGTATAGTGCAAAATATCGATAAAATTGCAGAGAAACATTGAATTTGTGTATATTACAATATTCGATAAAAAAAACATGAAAATATGTTACAGTAAGAAAAAGTAAATGTTCGCGCTGAACTTGTTTATTTACAAATTTGTGCAGCTTACACTCTCGGGTAATAAAACATTGACACTTGTATTATGTACAAATTTGTACATTGCAGTGTGAGAGAGAGAGAGCGACCAAAGTCGGAAGTTTTGGAGCAAGTTAATTTAAAGTAAACATTTAGGTGAGTGAAAATCGTGTGTATAAACGTGAAGGACGGCAGGACTAGACAGAAAGAAAGAGAATTAACCCAACATAGTGGGGAAGGGGGAGTAGAAGAGTGAACATAGTCTATATATAGTTAGGTTTTGAAAACTTTTCGTACTTGTTCCGCGAACTTTTGACAAAGCCTTTCGATCCGGCGCGAAATTCTGCATCTCATTTCCTCTCCTTTCCGGCTGCTCGTCGTACTAATGGAATTTTTTTTTTTTTTTTGCGTTTGACGCATTAAAATCGCAAGTTACTTTCAAGAGAGTGAGGGACGACGCGAGAGAAAAGAGGGCAAAAAAAGACTCTTTGATCAGTGGATTACCGCGCGTAAAGTAGCGTTTCGTGTAGCAAACTTCGAGCACAAGTGAATTTTCTATTCAGTCTTTTTTTTTTACTCGATGAGCGAAGAAAATAATGGTTGTTATTTTTTTTCTGCTCTTTTGTGCTTCGCACCTCTCTTTGTGTAACAAAATAGGTCTTTTAGTTCATTGAAAGTTACAATGCTTGCATTATTAATTCTCGTATCTACGGATACTCTTTGTTATAGAGAATTAGTTTGATGGAGCATTATTTTGTAATTCAATAGCGAATTGTATTTGTAATATAACGAAATATAATTATATGGCGAATTCTACGAAAAAAGTGCATTAATTCGGCGCCATTTTTCAAATATTCAAACTGCAGATATGCTCTCAATTTTAGGGATACGTGGAAAAGATTCATAATGCTCTCCATAATCTCCTTTCTTGTGACACCCCCTTTTTCACCTGTGAGGCTGTTAAAATCACGTGAAAACTCGGATATCGATAAAAACAACAATCTGATTTTTTGTGGTTTCTTATGGGTTTTTGGAATTTAATAAGAAGCGCAAAATGACGAAATGAAAAACATATTTTTTTTCTACTCGAAATTCCGACACTTCTAGAGCTCTGAAAACACGCAAAATCTATTCAATGTATCAGCCATGCAATCTCATTAGTTTGTTTGGCTTTTATGCACTGTTATATTTTAAAAAGCTCTACAAGGGTCGGAATTTGGGATAGAAAAAAATATATGGTTTCGGACGTATTTTGAGCCGTTGAATTCGATTCTAAAGTCAGATTAACGCTATCATTTTTTGTTTTTCGATAAATTCCAAAAAACCATGAAAAATTACGTAATTTATTTTTTGCTTACGTTTAGACCTTCTATCAGCGAAAAAAGGGTGTCACAAGCACTTGCCATGATGGGCATAATTTTTTTTCCGAATCTACACGTCAAATACTAGTTAAAAATGGCTCAGAGAACAGCGACGTCTCAATTTGAAAATTTTGCATAAGCAGTACCGAATTAAAGCAGTTTTGTTGTTGTAGAATTCGCCATATTCATTTGATGACTAGTAACCGTCCCAAAAAACAATCAAAATATTTTAAAGCTCGAATAATCATAGCCCTCGTCCACCAAAAAAAAAAATAGAAATTAAAAAAATGCAAACTTACACAGCCATGTTGAAATCGTTCCTCGACGTATCGTCCAGCCAAGGCACTGGGTGTACGGGGTCTAACGCCGCAAGTACGACTCGCTTGATCGCACTCGGTGCAAAGCAACAGATTGGACTTGCTACCGGGCCTCGATTGCTCAGCACCGCACGACATCAATAGATCGACATTCGCGTCTTCGTCCTCTTCGTCCACATCCTCGTCGCTCTCGAATAACCTTTGGCTTAAGCTACCGATGGACTTTGTATCGCTGCTCGCTGCTGCCATCTCCAATCTCTTAACAAGCTGTTGATCCTCGTGCTCCTGTTTTATTTATTTATTTTTTTTAACAAACTTTTCGTGAAGTTGCTTGGATTGATGAGTTATATATATACTGCGGGGCTTTTATAAATTCGAGCGAGGAAAATAAAAGCTGCGTGTATCACCTATTAAAAAACTTTCTTTACGAGCTTTACGCGCATATATATAGCAACGAAATATAACTCCCGGTGCGACTGCACTGGTTTTCATAGGCACATAAAGGCATCGCGAGCACTAGAAACGAGCTCTATACTGTATCGTAAATTTCTCTCGTTTGTAAGCCGAAGCTCGGTTAATAAATTTTTCGTTAGAAACAAAAAAAAAAGAACTAACCTGTTGGGCTTGGAGATAGCGTCGAATGCGCTCGAGCCTCGAGTTGCCGCGCTCGGTACGCGGCCCAGTCTCTCGTTAAATGAAGCTCTCGCGATTGCGCTCGTTGTCCTCGACGCTGGACGTCGAGCTCGGCCGGCAGATTTGCATCTCGATCTCGGCCAAACGTCTCTCGTATTCCGTCTGGTTCTGCTCTAATTTCTGATTCAACGACAGATTCTCCGACTCCAGCGACGTCAATCTCTCGCGCAGCCATCTGATCTCCTCCAGCACCGGCTCCGTGCCCATTAGCGGCGTTGTACCCTCGCTCATCAGATGGGTTAAACTGTTGCACGTCATTCCTGCGGAACAGTCGTTTACGGTTGAGCATCGGATTCTCGTTGCTCATGCGTTGTATCGTTGGCAAATATTTATTTTACAAATTTCATTTTTAATGAACTGAATTTTTTGCCAACGTACGTTTTCAAAAAATAAAAGTAATTGGGTTAGTGAAGCAGTGCGTTGAAAGCATTTTTTTGTATACAAAACATAATTTATCTTCCGAAAAAAAGAAGAAGAAGAAGAAGAAGAAGCGTCGCCACGCACCTACAACGTGTAATTAAGAAATCTCATAATTTTAATGAATAAGTATATAAATTTTTTTTCGTTCGCTGAAGCGAGCAACAGCTCTTTTTAGCATGGAAATGTAAAGTGTTTATAAGAAGCGGAGAGAGAAAAAAAAATGGCAGAGAATTTTCCTCGCGGTGGTCGTCGCGACGCAAGTAGCATCGCTCGTAATGTATAAACAGAATATTTGCACTTTTATTATGGCATTTTTATGCCACAAACATACACGCACACACCGACTAAATGCCTTTTTATGGATGAAAATTTTACGAGTTTAAGAGGCTTTACGAGTGCTCTGTCTTTTTCACTCTCTCTCGAAAAAAAAATAGCTGTAAATTTCCTTACAAATGACGCTTTTACTGCTAATAAAAGAATAGGAGCATTTCTCGTCTTTTATTTGTCGTACATGCATCAAGCAGTAGTCCTCTTTAAAAAAATATAAAAACTTTGACTTTTATCGCAATTCTGCGTTTCCAGAACTTACATCAATTACATTGCTCGCTACAAAGCAATCTCAAAATTCCAGCGACCCTATAAAACTTTAAAGCTGATTGAAAGAGAGAGAGAGAGAGAGAGAGAGAGAGAGAAGAATTAAAAAGAGAAGAAACACTTTTGATTAAAGCCATCTCAATCGGCACAGAGCTCTTTGTGTGCTCGCGAAAGGCTTTTGGCATGTGCTGCGAGCTAGCTCGTCAATTCGCATTCTCGGGGAGCAAACGAAGCGACTGAAAAGCCCGGGGACGTTCTATCAGATGGCGATCGTGCGCGTGCCTCGTTTCTAATTAACGATTCGCGGCTGCCAATCAAGCCATCCATTCTCCGTATATAGTCGGGCGGCAAGCTCAATGTGTGTGTGTGTGTGTGTGTGTGTGTGTGTGTGTGTGTGTGTGTGTGTTATGTGTGTCGTCGTCAGTTCTCTCTCTCTCTCTTTCCGAACTTCAGTCTGCGCGTGTATCAGTCAATTGCAAATTGTCTCTCTTCTATCTCTCTCTATCTCACGTTACTAATTAGACGCTAGAAGGACGATCGCGTTTATCGCTTTTAAACGGCGAGGTATATATATGTAGAGAAACAAAAATTTCGGTGAATACCGTATCGATTGTAATTTCACTTCTAACCGCTGAATATTTCGCGGTTCTATATATGTCTTTTCGAATAATTTCCAGGCGTTCGTGCCTTATCGCTTTGGCTTTTTGGGGAATTCGTTTGCGGGTTCAGCTAGAGAGAGAGAGAGAGAGAGAGAGAGAGAGAGAGAGAGAGAGAGAGAGAGAGATATAGAAAATTAGGCCAAAGGTTGTTGCAGGGGTTCTCTCTCGAAGCGCGCTATACCTGATATCTCTCGTCGATATCGTATAGGGCTAATCGTTGTCGGCTCGTATATATAAAGGTATAATACAGTGTCGGTGAAATACAGAGATGAAAGAGATGAGTTGTTATTTTACATTTTTGTTGTTGTTGGTGCCAAGTGAACGAAGTGACATGAATTTCAACAATTTGGCTGTTCGCCGAAGTTTGATTGGTATAGGATGCCATCGATACAAAAAAACACTAATGGGACAGTATTAAAAATTATAATTTCTGTATATATATATATATATATATATATATATATATATATGACGAAATCCTTAGAAAAAACACACTTTTGTGGGGTCTAGAATGGCAAATAATTTTTTTTATGCTAAGGCTTTCGGAACTTTTCCCTCTTCTTTTGGAAGGTATATAGTGTCGGAAAATGGTCGTGAACATTGGAAAAGTCTGCAGGAACTACTTTTTCGGCATTTTCCCATTATAATCAAATGGGCTTTTCTCACAAAAAATAGGCGAAAAAAGGCATTTCTTCAAATATTGATTTCTCGGCTTCTAAGACCGCTAGAAACATTTTTGACCAATCAAAATGATAGCAAAAAAGAAGACCTTTACGCAGGAAAAAGTTTCATTCAAAAATAATTATCCGGTGGCAAGTTATCAAAAAAATTGCAAAATAATTACATTTTGCAATTTGTTATTAATATCGAGAAAGTGCTGAAAAAATATAGTTCCCGAGGACTTTTCCAATGTTCACGAGCATTTTCCGACACTATATACCTCCAAAAAGAAGAGGAAAAAGATCCGGAAGCCTTAGCATTAAAAAAAATTTTTTGCCATTCTAGACCCCACAGAAGTGTGTTTTTTTAAGGATTTCGTCATATATGTATAAGATTGAAGGTGTATGCGCACAGCAATATATATAATATACAACGAACAACATCGTCCCGTGTCAAGCAAGTAATAACCAACAGAGACGAACAGAGAAGACAAAGAAGAAGAAAAAAAAACAGAGGACAAGTTTTTGGAATGAAGGAAAGAGAAAGAGAGAGAAAGAGGTGGAAGGTGAAAAAGCTCACCGGAGTGCGTGGAGTGCCTGACAGTTGCGGGTGCCGACTGTGCCCCACCGATTCTCGCATCCTCGCTGCTGTGCACACTGCTCCCACCGCTAACCGGACTGCTCTGTTGTTGCCTATGCTGCTGTTGCTGTTGTAGATGTTGATGCTGTTGCTGCTGTTGTTGAATATCCGTGGCGATGCTTTTAATAGCGGCGGTACGTGGCGATGGACTCGGCGAGAATAACGATCGACCACCGATCGATTGAGTTCCGCGTTTGTCCAACGACGATACCATCATCTCCTCCAGTGGTATTCGACCGCGCGACTCCACTAGTCCTGGTGTACTTTGGCATCGACCCATCGCCGCTGAGCATCAGTCACACGCATGATTACACGTCAAACCGAGCTTTTTCTTCTTTTTTTTTGTGTGTGTTTGTGTTATTGTGTAAGTGTGTTTTTTACGATACTGTGTTTTGTTCGTGGAATAAGAGGGTGGATATGGGCTTTTGATGAGCTTGCGATATGAATATTGTATGGAAATGAATTTTATCGTTTGGCTGATAACTTCAATTGCAATATATATTCGATGTTTCAGGGAGAATTTTTATTATTAATGAATTTCGCTTGATTTCGATTCATTTCGCCACGTGAAATGAAACACGATGTTCGCTTTCAATTTGTTTTCGCCGCTTCTGTTATATATTGGAAATCGAGCTTGATATTTTTCATTAAAAAGCTTCATCAACGTGCGTGTTTCAATTTAAATTCGTTATTCATCAAAAATACGAAGCAACGAGGATCATCAGAATTATACCGTGTATATCTCTCTGACGACGACGATGCGAATCAATCATAAAATAACGACGACGACGACGGCGATTAATTGATTAAAGAGACGATGTTACAAGATTTTGGCTGTTTAAATAATGACGACGACGTCGAGGAGTTTGCTTACTCCGCGGGTCTTTTGGTGCAACAGCACCAGCAGCAGCAGCATTTCCTCGCGGGAATTTATTAATTAATTACTACGAGTGGCGCGTCGTGTGACTGGCGATTAACCTAAAGTGGAGACTCGAGCTTATGGCATCATCCACTCGTACAACGCGAAGCTCGTTATGTACATTTCGCAATTTTCCGAGGCAAAACGATGTTCGTGTATCTCGTGGTCTATTGTTCGTTTTCAACGCTTATATAAGACCATTAATTGTTCCAAGAAAACTAATTTATTTACGATTCGAATAATCGTGTATATCTTCGATAAATAATCGAGAAGTAAAAAAAATAAATGTTAACGAGCATCGGTGCGAAAATCTAATAAAGGTACGTGGGGCTTTCAAAGGCGTATCAGAGTCACGGGAATTCATCAATGAGGTTGGAAAACTTGGAGTACTCGGGTATGTCGTGCAGTCGGAGAAATTTCATTTTCGTCTGAGTTTCCGCGTAGAGGAACGCGCGCGCGCGCTCGTCGCTAATGAGGTAGGTTCTGCGGTTCAAACGCCAAAGCAGCTAATTAATTATTCCGTGCCAGCAACGAACGAGTGTGCGTGTATGTATGTGTATGTGCGTAGAGGTATACCCATGTTCGGTGTGTATACTCTCAAGATGAATTTCTCTACCGCGCGCGAGCTCGGTTTGTTTGATTGAAGAGAGTAAGGAGGAGGATTGAGGTGGGATTAGAAAATAAATAAATGAATTAGCGGTGTTTGTGTGTGTGTGTGTGTGTGTATTTCAATTAAATGAGGATTTTGGCTTTTTTCTTTTTGCGCGTGAAAATTTCATCAAAAACATTTTACCTGAAACCGTCGTCAAATAAAGGAGACTAGTCGTTGCCGTAAGTAAAAGAAAAAAGAAGAAGAGGGATAAGACGCGAGGGATCAAGCTGGAATGCGGCGAGAAATAAATGACAGGGGGGGAGAAAAAACGAAATGACGCTCGAAGGGAGACAAAAACAGCGAAAAAAAAGAATATATATAGGAGGCAGACAGTCTGAGGGATGGAGTGAAAAAAAGGGGTAAACAGATGGGGAGGTGGTAGTCCGTGGAAAAAAAGTTGAGACGCCCCCAGAGAAAAATATTGGCTCTCTCTTTCTTTCACTCGGAGAAAGAACTTTCCTACGGTTGAATGATTAAGAGGCGAAATCTACTTTTTTTTTCTTTCTCACGGACGGACGAACAATAAATAAAAAAAAAATGTTGACGCGGATTCATTGGAAACAATTTTGAAAATTGTGGCATTTTATGTGACAAATTAGCGTAAAGCAAAGTTATATCCACAAATAAAAAAGAAATCATTGCTAAATCCCAACGCTCTCAAAAGGAGATTAGCCGAAGGTAAAAAGAAAAAAAAACTACAAGCGAGCAACGTTCGAAACGAACGAAACCTCTGCCTCTCCAAGCTACCTGCTACTCGAGTTGCTCAAAGGCCCTTTGAACGTGATATGATTCGCGAGCGAAGGTATAAGGTGAACTGACGAGAGAGGGAGAGAGAGCAAGCGTACTACGAACCGTTACAAAGCGCACCTCAACGTAACGACCTCTACACCACTACTACCACCACCACCGACTATCTACCTCAAAGAGGCATTAAACGCATGCGCCCTTAATTCGGCAATGTCAATAAGACGACGACGACGACGAGGATGAGGACGAGGACGGAACGTTATGCTTGCAGATATCCCTTGCGACATTCACGACGCGCTCACTAGCGTTGTAATGCAAATAACGTTTACGCGCAGTGCTCTGTAGCATTCAACAGGGAGGGTTATTCTAGGAAATTCTGAATGTTCGTTGATTTTCCGGATCTCTGATTTGTATGCAGCTTGAATTTGAAATTGATTTTAAAGAAAATATTTCGATAATTTAGTTTTCTCTCGTATAACGAGGATAAACGTAGTATACGCGCAAGCTATTTCCGCGCGAGGCTTAAACGAGCTGAAAACGATAATGACACACAGCGGTAAGGGGAGCAGAGAAATTTAACTATATGTGAAATAAATGGTTACGGGGGGCGTCCAAATCCAACACTGCAGAGCAGTCGTTTTAGCAGAACCGCGCTGCGGCAATTTCGGCCAAACATTCGCGTTGGACAAACCTAATTGCTTCGTTGTACAATGTTACTCTCTGCGGACGCTTTTGTTTCTCTAATTCGAGCATATATGAGAACCCAACTCTCTCATCACTCTAGCTAGTACAAACTTATTTCTACTAGTACGAATTCTTGTCTTTGCGAGATGTTTCAGCAATTACCGATGGTTTAATCTTCATGTTAAATTTGATTAAGAGCACTGCAGTTCATTTGCGAGAATGAACAAATACACTTTTGAGATTGTGGCGAAAATTGAGGTGTATTTTCAGATAGGACATTTTTTTTTTCTCATTCGAAATTCTCCGCGAGCGCCAGCGGCGGAAAACTTCATTAACCCCCCCAGTGAAATGGAATCCTTTCACGTAGGATTTCGAAAATTTTAATTAATATTAGATTTCTCAGGGTGTAAAAAAAACGCATATCTTTCGCGCTGTTCATGATGAATTTTAATAAAAAGAAAAGCTTTCGCAAAAGCGTAATCAATAATATTCTTGATAAAGTGAGTGTTAATTCGAATGAAAGCATGAGCGTGATAGGTGATTGATGAAAAATAAGGTGAGTGTAATATGTTAGTACACAACGACATAGAGAGAATATATTCGTATCTGATTTTCAATAAATAAAAAAAAATATATCTTGCAACAAAACTAGATAATGATTCATTGAAAAAAACGATTTCTACTGCAATTCGATAAAACTGCTCTGTACCAGTAACAGATACATAAATCAATTTTTCGATCGACGAAAGAAAAAATCTACAGCAAAAAAAAAAAATTTAACGGAAAGTTTTCGTGCATTAGAGCAAAGAAATAGAGAGAAAGAGAGAGAGAGAAATTGCAGTTGCATATTAAAAAGCAATTATCCAGCAGTCGCCGTGAGGTATAAAGAAAAACAAAGATAAGAGAAGTTTATGAAGAAAAAAGGAACGAAGAGTCGAAAGAATAAAAGAAAAAAAGAAGAAACTTACCCTTCTCGAGTGGGGCTCGCTTGTATTTCTCAAGCCTCTTGACGGCGATCGCCTCGAGGCGTACCCTGGCTGCTGGATACTCCTTGAGTACGTCCCACATGTCCTTTTTGCTGAGCACGAAGAGATCGGAGTAGCCGACCGACCTGACGCTCGCTGTTCGCCGGTTACCTGCGTCGATTTAGCGATTTATCCGTTATTAACAACATGAACCATTGCCGCTCGCTCGAGCTTTCATCTCGCATTCCATTTATTATTTACTTTTCTCATCGTCATGTCATCATATAGATCTATTTTTATATATAATATATACGCAAGCGCGACGTGTTACTGAATGATTGTGTTGTTTGTAGTAGTTGCCTGTTTGTGTGTATGTGCGTGTGTGTGTGTGTGGGGCGCACTCACACGTATACGGACTATTTCTGCGTATATTGGTAACGAGCGAATGCTTTTTAGAGAGAGAGCTTGCCTGCTTGAAAGCTTGCTGAGCTTTGCTACTACTCGCTCTACTACACTTACTTTTTTTTTTGAACGCACTTTATGCCTTTTCTCTACTATCTTTTTCCATTTATGTTGTGCTGTACTTTTTTTTTATAAAAAATGATTCAGCCGAGAATATTTTTTCCTGTCATATGTGTGTGCTAGGCTTTTAGTTGAAACTTCAGATGTAATATTCATCAAATTCCTTTCGTTACAATACTTTGTAAAACGTTGAGCTCAAACTGGGCACGTCAGTTCCTTTTTGTATTTGCACAAGGATAAATAATTTACTACGTTTGAAATTACCTGATATATGCAATATATTTACAATTCAAATTCGTAGTTTAAAATTATTTTTTTCATGAAAAGTAGTAGTGTATGATAATATAGAAGATCTCCAAATTTTTTTTTTTTTGCTAGAAAAACTTTTTTACTACTGTTGTGCGTTATTTGTGAAAATTAAAAAAAATTATGTATTAATATCTAGCCAGTAAGTTGAATTTTTAATACATGTGCACTAAGTATTATAAAGTATTACTTGGTAAACTATTTCTTCCGTGAAAAAAAAAAAACCCTTTAGTAAATTCAAAAATTTCGAATATGTAGATTTTCAACTTTGCACTTGAATAAGATTTAGGGTATTTAAAATTTTCATTTTTACGCTAATGAGGTCTTACAGAATAAACTTTTAAACAAATTTGTAATATAGCATATAATTTTGTCTTCGTGAAAAGTAGTCGCAAATTACATTGCCATTTAAAATCCTTTAGTATGGAAAAAATTAAGTTTCCCTGGTAGAAATAACGAAAAAAAAGGAATAAAAACTCTAAAACGAAGTACACCATTAAGGTAATTAATTTTTTCATTTCATGAGATTTACTAATCTCGAAACTTGGTTATTACAAAGTAGGGATTGAATAATTACTCTTTTGGTAAAATACGAATAAAACTTCTTAAATTAAAATTGAAAGACGCTTTAATATAAATGTAAGTAGTTACGCTTTAATATAAATGCACACAAAAGTAGAATTGCATCAATTATCTTTTGAAACACGTGAATGAGGCACGATTACAGCAGGTACTTAGAAATATTAGAAACGTCTGTCGAGGACGAAAGGCAAGAGAGCAAAGCTCACAAGCTTACTGGCGGGCAGGCTGAATGGGAAGTTTTACGACTTCTGTGCGCGTCGCGATATTCCTACTCGGGAGGGTAAAGGAGGCACGGCCAAGATTGAAATTGAAATTCAGTGAGCTCTTAAATATGGGTTAACGATTATTAAACGGCTGCGCGCTCGAAACTACTACGGCATATTGAATCACGCTCGAGGGGGGCAAACGTATACTTTTTATTTGTTTCTCCTTCGGTCGCCGCGTTGCGTGCTCAATGAATTTTTATTATCGCCACTCGACTCCATTTTCATATAGGGAAATTGCCTATTCCTCAGTAAATCTATGCTTTTAATTTGGTAATATTCATATATCTGCCAATTTATTTGGACTAAGCAACAATATGCTAAAATTCTATTTTTTTTTTGTTTCGACAAAATTGGGATTTTGCACAAAAAAATATTCTGATGATGTTAACTATATAATTCTTATCGAATGTCATCATTTGATTTTCCATCTCACTCAAATAAATTTTATTCCAAAAACTTTATTGAATGTAATATGTAAAATAAAAAAGTTTACATTTTTTTATTATTTAGCATTTTCTAAAACATGTTCATTGAAACAGTAGTGATTACGTATTCTATTGATGGAGTCACTAAATCTGTCTAATGTGAAACTATTGAAAAATGATTCTGCTAATGAAAAAATACTTTATTCTATGATTTTAATGTACATCTTTTTTTTTCAAGACTTAGCTAATAGTCTATATTAAGATTTGATTGGGTCGAAGTAGTATGGAAGATATACATATATTTAAATATTCTAAGTATGTATATTGTATCTACATAAGTGAATCTATGAGGCCCCCAACTATGAGGTCTAAATTCGGAAATTATTTTCTTTTCTTGTCAACAAACTCAAAGTGTCACTATGTTACAAAAATATTCTAAAGATCAATAGATAATCCGAACTTCAGAATGTTCTGTGAGTGCATGAAGATCGCTATATGTTCTCATCGTGACTAACAATGTGCTTTTTGTAACATTTTTGATTACGTGTCCTGTATTCATTCAATAGTGCAGCCTCACCTAAATGTGTTGCAATGCGTAAAAATGTATGTATACTAGTTTCCACAGCAATATTAAATCATCATGTAAATTCTGAAACATACTCGAATTAAGCGCGAGCGTAGCGGCATATCGGTTTTCCATGGTACATATATCAATATTTTTAACAATAATTTTTAGACATTAAAAAATTTAGAAAATTTTGAGGTAAGACATTGACAACAGTTTACAAGTAGACAAACACTATTTCAAAGGATAGGAGAATAAATTATATCATATTAATAATATTACAAGAAGTTGTAAGATTAAGAAGAATAAATATATAGATTTTTGAAAAGTTGTCTACATAAAGTTTGTGCCAATAACACTCATAGAGAAAAATAGTAAGAATATAATAAATAAGTATTTTATTGAATTGGTTTTCTATTCAGTATTATATGAAATAAGAAAAAGTAGGTACCATTCAGATTATTAGACGATTACAACTTTTTGAATTAGATACAACTAATTTGCAAATTATCATATAAAAATTTGATTAAGCCATCTACGTCCACGTCTAAAAATGTATGTATTAAAATAAGAAAAATTTTTAAATCTTGTGGGCATATAACAGAACAACAGATCTATTTATTTAACCACGAAAATCAATTTTAAAAAACTGCTTGTACTAACGTTCAAAACATTAAAATTCCAAATAAAAGTCTAAAATAATAAATATTTCATTGTTCCATTTTAACATAAAAATTATCTTATCGACTTTTCTTTCGTTTTTTTTTTTTAGCTATAAAATAAAAGATACAATCGTTAATACCAACGACGGTGATCCGCGATTTAAACTTTATGGTCGCCGTTTTCTCTTCGCAGTACATTTTTTTACGGCTAAAAGGATTTACATGATAAAAAGGTACAAGCGTTTGCGATTTTCTCCAACGTAATCAATTTTCTACGCATTAATGCGACAATTATTGACAATTGAAATTTAATTCAAATGAATTGCTGTTAAATATGAAAAAGTGTCTTCTAGGAAATATATGTATCCCTATGATTCTATCTATTGAAAATATGATCTACAAAAACTACAAAATTTGTCTACAAAGTAGAGTTAAAAACAATTTGAAAAATTAAGGTTCATTTCTACATCGACATACCAATAGACGAGTGAGATTTTTCATCAAATGATTATTATTTCATTTATGTTTTTAAACTTGAATATCATTTCTTCAAATTTTTTTTACTGAGTAACTTTAAAAAATTTCTATTTGTATAAGACAAAGTGCCACATTGGAATATAACTACTGTTAATATAACGGGACTTATAGTGTAAACTATGTGAAATGGAGATGCAAGTGCTAGGTAATTTCTCTAAGAGACATAATTTGGATGAAATTTCAAGTAACTCTATACATGACTATGTAAAAGGGATGAAAGCGGATCCTACGGTTAATGGGTTTGTAAAGCTAGTCACGCAGTATCATTCTTTATATACTACAGGGGGGGAGTTATAATCGGCGAGCGAGATGTAAATTTAAAACGCATACGTCCGTTAAATAAGAAGAATTTCCTGTATTTACATATGCAAATGACTGCAGTATTTTAGAACTGCATGACAGACCAAATTAATTAGTCATAATTAGCATAAATACGAATGAAATATGAATATATTTTTCAGTCACTTTACATAACGTTGAATCACTTTCCACACGTTCGTTTTTTTTCTTTTTGAGTTGAAAAAGTACATCCATTTATTATTCTGATTATATTGAGATTGGTGAGTAATTTTTTAAATTCCATAGATTAAAACGATAATCAAATTTAATGAAATAACGCGTATTCGTAAACTCAAATTTTTGAAATTTCAAATCAATTGCATACAAGAAATTTTTCTTCTAAATACTAAATGAGCAGAATTTCCCAATTTTTAGTAATGCTGATTGGGAAAAAGATACTCAAAGGGATAACGGAATTTAAAAACTAATTGAAGGCTTCGGATTCTACGAGGTGAGAGTATTAAATGTGTAGTATTTTTTTTTAATTATTGTGCAACCGTAATATTATCACAGTACAGTTACAAATTCATTACATTTCTATTTATTGATTCGTTTATATTTATACATATCTAAAGCAGTGAAATTACTATTTTCGTTCTAATTTAATTTCTACTCTTAAAATTAATGAAAGATATTGGTGGAGTGGCAATCTCAAAGCTAATTTACGTAGGACAAAAACTGGTCTACTGAATTACGGGGTCGTGATAAAGATAATCTATGTGGAGCTAGAAAAATCTTTTTAGCTTACTAATGAGAAAAAAATCTACGTTTGTGCAGGATTATAAAACTATTACTTTTCAAAATATATTTATCATAAGTAATTTCTCGGGAATTATTAGCGATTAGTAATCTTTCCCAAGCAGTCATATCGTATCAAAAGTAAACTATATTATCATTGTCGCGTGCAGAAGCTTTGACTAATCTATTTTCTCATCATCAAGCTAAAAGTCTTTCAATCGACAGATACGAATGGTGTTAACGATTGTCCGTCGTAAAAAAAATATTCTTCCCTACACCCTGAACATAACAAATTCGTATCCATCGACTAAACTGAATAAAATCGGGTGACGAACACGTTAAAAAAAAGAGAGGGAGCAAACGCCGTTCGGTGTGTGTATAACCACGCTCAAACAAAACCGTCGTAAAAGCAGCTTTAGTCTCTCAAAAAAAAAGAAGAAGAAGCTGTAAGGCGACCTTGCACTTGGAAAAATCTCGGCGCTATGAAAGCCAAAACTATGCAAAGAAGAAAAATGAGAACGAACCAAAAAAAGAAGAAGAAGATTACGAAATAAAAGAAGGTAAAAAGAAAAAGATCGTAACGCGCGTCGAGCTGCAAAAAAGTTTTTTTTTATTCGCGCAAGAGTTGGGATTTGTCGTAATTAAAGCTGAATCCAATCTCTTAGTCGTCCGGCAATTTATGGTGACAACAGCAGCAGCAGCAACAGCAGCTACTAGCTATATATACAAATAGTGCACGTCGTGCTCGCACGCGCCTCGCTTGTTTCCAATTCAATTGTCGTTGGCGGGGCTTGCGCCGCTAATTTCCCCCGACGGCCGAGCCGCTCGCTCTTCTGCCATCACGTACGTCGTCGTTGCAAGCTTCTAGCTCATGCACGCGCTTATTTTTGGCTTTGCCCGCGGCAAGATTACGTACTTCGCGTTGCTTTATCAAAATTATGACTTGGAATTTTAACGTGTTCCCTTGATGGTTTTATCGAAATTTCAGCACTCTTGTTTTTCGTAATGGATTTTTTAATGAGGTAAGCTCGACGCGCGTATTGTTGCCTATTTCTTTCGAATGCTTGATGTTTGTAGTCGTTACTAGCGCTTATTAATTTTTTTTATTCGATGGGAATTAATTGTAGAGAGTGTTATCAAATTCGATTTTTCTGTAAAAGCACATAAGTCATAGTAATAGGAACTAAACATGCACAATTGATACAATACCCATGAGTATGTCACTTCTAAAGGGAAAGCTATATAAGTAAATGAAAGCTCAAACAATTTGTAGTTGAGATTTTCAATAGAATTATATTTCATCATCATGCAAGGATCATAATATGCACGTTTAACGTTTTTCCTTTTCACGTTCTCGAGACAATGGGTGCATGTATCATATCAAATCCAAATGCACGTGAAAGAAATTGGAAAAACTTTCTAACATTTATATTATGGCAAAAATAGATTGATATGTATTTCAAATCAGGGACTCCACAAGATATATATAAGCGTCAAAGATATAGGAATTCAATAACACTACCAAAATCGAATGTAAACTGGACTGTCACACAAGAAGCATCCGAAAGAAAATATAACAACGAAAACGAAAAAAGAAAGTCACAGCGTGTAGGAGGTAAAAAAATTAAGTCATACATGGAGCAGAAAGAAGAAGTAAAAAGCATTGGTAGCTTGATCAAAAAGGGATAGAAATAGATATAAAATTGCAATATGCTGAATCAACAAGAGAGAAAGAGAGAGAGAAAGAGAAAGGTAGAAGAGGTGCGTTATAAATCGGCTCATGTAAGAGAGATAGAAATATATATATAAAAAAGATAAATAAAGAAGAAAAAAAAGGGTTAATGAAAATTACTTCGCAATGATTAATATTTACGAAAGAACGGTTAATATGTGGGATTATTAATCGGCGGTCAGACAGACAATTTGGTTGGCGGATGTATTGCCCGGCCAACATCGGTCGTGTGTTGGCGGGATTTTGGCCGCTTCGCTTGGAATATTTACCGCACTCTTTACCTGCAGTGCCCATATTGAGAATGCTGATCTCGCCAAAGTACGAGCCGGCCTTCAATGTGGCGAGCACCGTTTTCCCGTTGTCGGCTACCACCTGAAGTCGGCCACGATTCACTATGTACATCTCCTTGCCAACTTCGCCTGAAAAAAAGAAAAAAATTGTTACTCACTTTGAGAGTAAGGATTTCAATCCGAAGAATATGGCAAGGCTTTTGACATTCAACGCGCTAAGAGCACTACTTCAATACCGCATAATTCGATAACGCCATCATATGAATTTCAAACTCACGATATAATCAAGAATAGTAAAGTGTATATATATGTACACCACTTTAACTCTAGCTGGCATCGTCAAACGCGTACATATATAACTCCATGCAAATGCCAAATTCCATGCCATTGATCGTTGACAATAGTTATAGAGCTCCTCGTCGAATTTGCATGCGTTACAGGCGTTGCGCGCACATCTATATAATATATGCGGTGTGTGCATTCATTAGACGTAAGCTGGATTATGCGAGCTAAGGGATTCGTCAGCTCGTTTGCACACCGAATTTTGTTGATCAAGCGAAAGCAACACAAGCGAGACGAAAATGATATTACATATACTTTTGATCGTACAAGCTTGATTGAACCCGACGGGAGCGTTAGATTTTTCACTTATCGAAAAACTTGAAATAATCGAATGATAAGTTTCGAGAAAAAAAATAATCTGGTTATTCGAAAAGTTCGAAAGTTATAGGTTCTCGCGGAGATTTGGAGAGAAAGAGAGAGAGAGAGAGAGAGAGAGAGAGAGAGAGAGAGAGAGAGAGAGCTTTGAAAGTTAAGTTTTGGTTAGTTAAATTAACAGTCTATAGCTAATTACAGTTCATCCGTGTTAAAGTTTGCCCGAAGGATTCCCTTTCACTTAGCCCCGAGAGTTCTCTTCCTTTCATTAGCAAAAACGATGATCCGCGAAGAGATTGCAAAAGAGATGGACTTTTATTCAAAAAGCTCTTAATAAGCTATTAAATTCCGCATCAAAAAGGAACGATCTCATTTCTCACGCGAGTTCCACCAAATAGAAATAGAGGTAATCGTACTGGAAGATCGTTCCTTTGAAAGTACAACGCTTATAATCCCTTTCTCTCTTTCTCACTCTTGCGACAAACAAACAAAATAAAAGCGGCGATCTTTTCATTTTTTGGCGAACGGAAATTGTCGCGCCGTCACAAATGCTGTGTGTGATCGGTTGGCTTTGAGAGTTTGCAATTCGACGTACTGGAAGGGTCATTTCATCGATGTACCACAGACGTGTGCGCTTTGCTTTATGATCGCTACTCGCTGCTTTTTTTTCGGACGCTATACGTTCCGTTTTCCTTTGGCTCCGTACGACTTTTGGCATGGATTTGGCATTTCGTATACAGTCGGCGCTGGTGATCGACGTTCTTTTGTTCAACACAGTACTTCCTCTTTTTTTGTATTATATCTTCGAAATAAAATTACTGACTGCAAGAAATACGTGCCGAGTGTATTTTTATTCTTCGCTTTGCGTCACCGAAAAATCCACTCGCGAGGTGAAAAAAAAAACAATCACAAATATGTGTACCACAAAGTCTCATCGCGGAACTCGATCCTCGCTGTATACGAACACTCGAAACAACAAAAAAAAAAGAGAAAAAAATTGAGTGGGCGCCAGAGAATAGAAAAGTCGGCTCGTTTACAAGATAAAGAAGAAAAAAAAAGAGAGTAGCACAGTAAGAAGAGCCTTTGTCGCGTTGGGTTTGCAGCTCACGTTCGCGGTGGCGGCGGCAGTGCACCGCCACACGCGAGATTGTCTCTTTTGTTAGGGAGGAAAGAAAAGTGCCGAAAGGCCTTGTTGTTTTCTTGTGTTTCTTTTTTTTTCACGTGCTTACCTTTCCGGCAAATGTAGTCCCCAGGTGAGAAGAGGACCGGACGTAGCCTCAGCACGAGCTCGCAAAGAAAGCCGGCCTCCGTGTTCTGGAAAATCTCGACCCTCTTCAGTGTATCCAGGTGAACGTTTATCGCTATCTCCGCTTTCAGTTTGTCTGTGGAATGGCAAATGGAAAAAAAAGAAAAAAAAACAATGGCGAAGACTATTAATACAGACTGCGTGGTTATTTTCGGAGATATAAGATTGTAACGCTGATCGAATTATATTATTGAAATATTGCAGCGACACTGTCTAGACTTGAAATTGAATATTTTATCGTCGTGCTTCGTTCGAAGATATCAAGACGGTATTCCATAAAACATAACAATTTATTTTTGGAAATTCGTATGTATATTTATTATGAGATAACTACAAGGACTAAAATCCACCAAACAAAAAAATTCAGAACAGAAACATAAAATCACGTTGCAGAATCACTTCGCAGGGACCAGGAGAGGTTGGTTGGTGGGTTCGAGCTATTTCCTCAGCAGATATCCGCTTCGGCTATTTATTACTATTATCTAGGGAAGGACTTATTCTTCGTCTTTTCCGCGCCGATGAATCGATATTGAGAATCGAAGGAACGAGAGTAAAGCCGCACGACGACGACGACGACGACCGCAGATATAAACCAGCGCGAGAGAGAAACAGAACTGGAAAGACGACGAAGACGACGAGGGCGAAATGGAAAATCGAATCGAAGGGAGCTTATTGTTCGCGAAAAATCTTTTCGGAAGCGCCGAGCCGAGAATTCGAGAGACGCATATCGAATGAGAAAGGCAGGAGTGAGTGAGTATCTGTATGTGTATAAAGAGAACGAGCGACCTTTTTTTCTTTCGTCTTCTTCTTCCTTATATATTGCGGACGCAAAAAGAGAGAGAGAGAAAGAGGAGATCGTTGAAAGGGCTATAGGCTGCGGAACGGAAAGAACAGGCCTTTTGTACGATTGCGCAGGGGCGTATGATACAGAGATGGAAGAGAGAACGCATGCATGATTGATTTAGTGATTCAATTCTTCTTTTTTTTTTCTTCGCGAAAGAGAGACGGACAGACGTGACATTCGAGATGGATTAGCTTGTTGACGTTTCGTCGTCTCATTAATTCCTCCGACGTAATCATAGATTCATAAATTCGACAAGGAATTTAATCATGCGAATACCATCGACAGAATAACAAAAAGAAAAAAAAAAGAAGGATGAAACAATTTGCCTACATATACATTCTACTGGAATAATCGAGGCAATTTCATCGGTCACGTTTTGAAAAATATGCACGCGATATCCTGTTGAACCCTTATAAAGGATCCCACTCTCTCTATATGTCTCGTATCTCTGTGTATTTGTTCGAGCACATGTCCGCAGGCTCTCTCTCTCTCTCTCTCTCTCTCTCTCTCTCTCTCTCTCTCTCTGCGCGTTGCTTGTTTATAATGTCCACTGTATACACACACACATAGAGAGAGAGAGAGAGAGAGAGAGAGAGAGAGAGAGAGAGCCGAAGCGACGACGACGAGCAAAGCACAAAGAGGAGAATTTATAGCGACCGATAATCCGATTCGACGGACGCGCACGCTGGCGCACATATGTGATACGCTCTTGGGGGGATTTCCTCTTTCTCTCTTTCTCTTCTCGTAAGTGTATAAACTCCTTTTTTTCTGAAAAATTTTTCATCCGAAACCTTTCCCTTCCCTCCTCCTCCTCCTCTTTTTTTTCTCTGTATATATCCTTGGCACATTTTTCACGCGCGCGACGTAATCGCATAAATCAAAGTCCCGGTTGTGCGTGTGTGCGTGTGTGTAGGAAAAAAATCCAAAGAAAAGCTTTCGATGGGAAAATTTTTCGAATTCATGGAAAGTTTATTTTTTTCTTGCGCCTATCATACGAGAAAGTCTTCAATAATAAAAAGAAGAGCGGTAGTTTTTATCGCACGGAGTGAGGAGAAGAAAAAAAAGGGAAAAGAAACGTAAATAATACGAGGGTTAATAATCGAAAATACGAGATAGAGAGGGAGAGAGAGAGAGAGAGAGAGAGAGCAACGCGCTAAAAGCTCGTAGAAAAAAAAATATAACAACATGCCCGCGAGCCAATGGCTGCTGTGGCTATTCCCGGGTTTCCTCTTTAGTACCACCAACCAGCCAAGCCAGCTAGCACAGCGAACACGCGGCAGGTATAAAACAAAGATACGAGGAGCCAGATGAGCCACCATCAACTGGACGTTTCGTTTCGTGCTATATCCTGGCAAAAGAGTGAGAGAGAGAGAGAGAGAGGGAAAGAAAGAGATAATGACGTGTATTTATGTGCTTTTTTTTTCTTCTCATTCCTCCCTCCCTTTATTTCAGTCATCTCTTCTTCTTCTTCTTCTTTTTTAAATGCTACTTTCCTCCACGGATGTGTTCTCGAGTTTATCACTTACGTTTTATCGAACGGAATAAAATTGATGAAAAAGGAATAGTTACGATAATGAATAGAAGCGTGAACTAAATTGAATTTTAAGCTATCAACGAAAGTAATCCACAACACGTCTCTCTCCTCAACAACGCAAGTAAGCATGCAAAATAATATAAGTCCTCGCATCTCTCTCTCTCCCTCTTGCTATCAAAACGCATATAAATAAGCTTCGTTCGCAGAAGCACACACACACGCACACACATATCGCGAGAGAGGCATGTTACGAGGTGCTTGCGTGTGCGCGATTCAAGTGGGCCGAGGGAGGGCTTTTATGAGTGTGCGCGCGAGCTTTTACGACGCGACCGACCGACCGCACTGATATAATTGAAATAACGTTAAAGACGCGAAGGGGTGGATTTTTATGTTGAATTTTTTTTTCACGGACGACCAACTATAGAAGAAGAAAAAAAACAAAGAGTTGTGTGTTTTAATCGACGAGTTGTCGTGTAATTATTAGTCACGCGCGATTTTACATCGTTCGATTCGTGTGTACTATACGGGAATTGATTGGGTTCGAGATAGTGCAGAAGATAATTCTCGACGATATGGAAGCTTTAACACCTTTCTTTCTTTTTTTTATTATACGGAGCTATTAATCTTGTGTTATACGACGAGTATAATATCCAAATTTTATGAGTAACGTAAAATCTTCTATAGCTTATACGAAGAGACTTGTTAGACGCCTAGTTTTACGTTTCTCGCAATTGGTCCTCTCGACTTTTGATAAGATTTTATATTGATTGCCACACTTACTTTCTTTTTTTTCATTATGATCGAATATAAAGTGCCGTAATTCTATGTACGGGTTATATTTCCGAACATTGAATGTACGGTGCAAGTAGTATAAATCGATTTTAGTCAGACGCGAGAATTAAGTATAAGATGCATATACAACTAACCTGGCAAACAGCTGACAGCTTTTTCCTCATCGGAGCACTTTTGCGTGAGCCACAGATAATCGAACCACTTGATGACCTTGACTTGCAGATGACTCGGAACCCTTCTCATACGCATGTAAGTCTTCACACCATCGAGTTTGGCTGCAAGCAGAAAGAAACAAATATTCGTTATTCCACTATTGACACATACATTATTCAACTCTCAACGCTCTGTGCGGGTGCATATAATCATCAGTCAAAGATATATATATACATCTGGGGGAAATATTTTAGGCTCCCTACCTCTTCTTTTTTTTCTGTTTTTATTTCTCACCCGCCTCGTCGAGATACTCCAGAAACGGAATAATTAAGCGCGCCGACGTGACTGCAACTCTTTCTGGGTCGCTCGCTCGGTTTTTTTGTGTGTGTGTGTATATATGTGTGCCTTCTTTTTATACTTTCTCTCTCGCTCGCTCTTCGTCTCGTGATTTGTTTCTGTTTTGCAAGGGAAAGTAGGACTGAGGAGTAAGATTACTTTTTTTTACTTCTTCTACTTCTTACGTCGACGGTTATTCTTGCCAAATGATAAGCGCGCGTTGTATTCTTATTCGAATATTCCGAGGAAACAATGTAGTCGTGTCTTTAAAAAAACAAACAAACAAACAAATAAACAGTTGCAGAATGAAAAATTGGAATCTCAGCAGCGTAGCAGCTCGTTTACAAAATACACAGGGTGTAATAACCGCCAGTGAGAGAGAGAGCACTCAAGAAGAAAAAAGAAAAAAGCCATAGCTGTCATATCGACCGGCATGCACTCAAAGCGTCATCGTTGGGTTCTTTCACTTATCCTTGCCGCTGGTTTTTCATTAGCGGTAACTTTATTAGCGAGCAAATATTTGTCTGGCTTTGCGCGGATATCGAGTGTCGAGAGAAAGCCTCGCTGGGTATATAGTAGAGCCATTAGAATCTCTCTCACCCTCTCTCTCTCTCTATTGATTTTCTTGGCGTTGCTGACCCCTTCGCTTATATACACAATAATGTTGAAAGAAGCTTTTCCTCTTTTCTCTCTCTCTCTCTCTCTCTCTCTTTCTTTCTCTCTTACTCACTTTCATCTCGAGAGTTGAAAGCGCGCGAATCGAGTGTTGCTCGCGCGGAAAATTAGCCGAGATTATCCTCGATGCGTTTGCCATTCGCGAGTTATGAGTGAGCGAAACGAGGTGTGCCTAATGAGAGTAAATAAGCTGCTTGTCGATAGCTTTAGCTCGACTGCTCTCTCTCTCTCTCTCTCGCGTACAGAGAGAGCGGAGAGGAGCTATAAATTTAATGAGGCAATAATATACCATTCGAGCGAGCCGCGCGCTGGTCTTTAATTCTACTTTGAATGGAGTATGCATGATGAAACTACGCAATTAACATTCAGAGGAGAGGAGGGGGAGGAGATTATTAATTATCCCATTTCTCTTGGTAAAATTTTTAAACGATTTTTCCAGTAATTTTCAATTTACAAAGCCCCGTCGAAGCCTCGAATTTCAGAGCTTAATTTTTTGTATACACCGTGTGCAGGATATAATGCAAAATTTTCAGCGATGTAACGTTATATCTCGCCATTATTATGAGCTCTCTACATTTTTCGACGAAAGTATTCAAATTTCACTCGCGTTGTGCGTGTATCGCGTGAAACACAATGCACCCTTTTATCCGCCTTCAACGAAACAGAAACAAACAAACAACAAATCTTTGACGAGTTTCCATCCCAGCATCCGATTTTATTTTATTTATTTTATTTATTTTATTTTATTTTATTTTATTTTATTTCCATCCGATCGTTATAAACTTTGCACCCGCAGGGCGATTATACGAAAGCAATATCCGAACCAAATCGAACGAATATAACCCTGGCGCGCAAACACGGACGAGAATGCTAATGAAACTGGTCGTTTAATTAGCGGTACGATTATTTACTCGAAATCGCGCGCATGGAGAGAGAGAGAGAAGGGGGTTGGATTAGCGAGAGCTAAATTGGCAGCAGAATCGACGATAAGGAGAGAGAAAGCCACACACTCGCTGGGGGGATAGGTGAGAAAGAGGTTAAAGCCCGGAGAAATAGAGATACAGCCACGAGGGGGTGGGGGAGTATTAGCGAGCTGGTATTATTGTAATTGCGAGGTGAACTCAAATGGTTTTGGTCAGCTAGTAAGTAACTTTAGACAAAGTATTTTAGCGATCTATAATATACAATGTGAACGAAGTTTTCATCGTCATCGGCAATATTTAAAAAAAATTTACCTATGGTGTGGAAAATTCACTTAATTCTTGCGAACTTATAATGAGCGTAATAAAGCACGCGCACTTTTTAGTTGCTGTATGTAGCAAGCGATGTAATTAACGAAAGATTAGCAAGTTATTTTCGAGTTTGCACGACGGGGAGGGGGGGGGGGGAATCTCGGGGGTTGAAATAACGTTGCCTCTCTTTCTCGCTGGGAGATAAACCGCTGAAGCAGGCGAAATAATTCTCAAAGAGGAACGAGCCGTGGCAAAACACAAAAATACCACTCGAGCGCTTGCAAGTCTACTTATATATATATCTGTATACTTTACTTTCTTCCTAAAAACTCGAGAGGGTATTTCGCCTACTACTCCTCGAGAAACAGTGTTATATATCCGTTTACGCCCCAACTCCTTAATCTGTTTTGGAGGTTAAGAATTATTTCGATGGGAAAAAAAAGAATCAGATTAGGTTTTTCTTTTTCTTTCTCTTCTTTGCTTTCATGCTGCTGCGACTACAAAGAGATTTGCTTGACGTTTAAAAAAAAGGATTTGAAAATGCTTTATCTCGGATGCGGTTTGCGGCGCGGATAAGGAAGATTTTAATGTCCTTATTTAATGAGAAAGAAAGACCGGTTATGTTTCGCGATAATAAGATTTCGAATGATTAATTTGGCTAAATTTATAATTAACTTAGTCGAGAGATGGACATTCAAGCAGTTCGTTATCTCTATGAAAAGAGAATGTAAAATAAACGCAAAACAAGTCGGATTAACGCGTCAGATGACGGATAGGAGAAGAAAAAAAATGAGAAACTTTGTTACGACAATCGTAAAGATAAAAAAGAAAAAAGAAGGTAAGCGAAGAAAAAGCATCAAAATAGAGGAGGAACGACAGTAATATTTCAAGAAGAATTTTTCAGGCTTGAAAAGCGCGAGGGACGGACATTCCACGTAAATTAGAGAGAAGATAGAGTAATAAAAATACACAAAACACACGTACGTATATATATCCGTTGAGAGACAGTAAACCAGCACAGCGTACGGAATTCTATGATACGCGCGCGACATTGCCGAAGAAAATGCGAGACACACACACACACACACACACACACACACACACACATACACATACACACGGATCTCGTTTCATCTGTCCGAATAGACGTATCCAAGCGTCCATATGCGACGCGGCAGTTCGTTTTAAAGCTTCATCACACGGATTTCTCCTCTCTCTGTTCTGTTGGATTTATTTCTGAAAGCTCGAGGCCCTTTTGTTTCGCATTTCCGCTTCGTTGCACATAGCATCCTATCCCATTCTTCTTTGCCTAATAAACATTTTCTCTCTCTCTCTCTCTCTTTTTTCTTTATTCTTTCCCGGGGCGAAAAGAAAAGCTCTTTTCATCCTTTTTCCCGCGGCTGCTTATTTTTTTTCTGTAATTATCATCGCGGTTGTTGGTTTTTTTTTTCTCTTTCAACTGGCGTGCGTTTAGTTAGAGCTCGTTTGATCTTTTTATTTTCTGCATACATTTTATATTTAATTGGTCTGGATATTGCAAAAGGCTCATATATATATATATATATATATATATATATATATATATATATCTGATACGAATGATTCATTGAATTTGTTTGTTTGAACGCCACCGAGGGAGAGAGAGAGAGAGAGAGAGCTTTCGGGTAGCTCGTTCGTAATTGAGCGAGCATTCGTAACACGCAGTGCCGATTCATTCTCGGGTATTTGTCTGTGTGTGTTTGTATGCGCGCACGTATATGTGTGTGTGTGTATGCTTTGTGCGAGAGAGGAAACGATTAGCACCCAGATTGCCATTTGGATCGTGCTTAATAAGAATTATATACGGATACTTGCGTCGTTATGTAGATGCCAAAATGTATATTGATAGAAATTTTAATTACCGACAATACCGTAAATATCGACTGCATTTTCAGTAACTGACAGTTTTCGTTCGTTTGAAAAATAACCGATAGATTTTCCATGAGAACTAGCGAATACGTCCACCACTATTCACACGAAAAAAAAAATTCCTTTTACGTTAACACCCATCCAAACGCACAAACTACATCGAAACAAGTGGGTGAAAAAGCCACAGAGAGAACCGTCGAAAAATTCGATCGAGGGTTTGACATTCCCCCTTCCATTATCACTAATTGAAGGTAGAACCGAATAAAAAAAAATTGCGGGAAATTAAAAAAAAAGCTCAAATACCCGAGAACAAAAGCTCTGTCACCGCAGGCACGCGAGCGCGTGCGGCGAGGTGGACATCAAAGAGGGGGTTAATGCCCTGCGTGGTGCCCCGTAAATATGCGAGACCGTGGAAAGCTTGGGATTCCACAGAGGACAAAGGACCTATGAGTGAGCGATAGCGTGTGCTATTGTGCTCTATAGCATATCACACAATATGAGTGAGTGTATGTGTGTGTGTCGCAAGCTTTTTTTTTGTTGTTATATTTTTATTATTCGTTCGATCGCTTTCGAGCTTTTATTCGCCTACAATTGCAAGCACTGAGAGCGTTGACGTGGAAATCGCTGCGTCGATATAGTTCGCGTAACATTGTTGCTTCTATACATACGCGTGTATGTGTACATGTAGCAAACAAATCGACTGGATATTTTTTTCTTTCGTTCTTTTTTGCTGACGCAAACATACCCATACGCAGCATTGAAAGACTTGCATGGCAATGCTCCATTGAAATATAAATCGTAAAACGTAATATTCCCGGCATCGGCGTCTTGCGACGTGTATAGATATATAAGCGCGCGAGAAGAGACGATAAAACGCACGATATATAAATCGTCGGCTGCTGCAGTTGTACGCCGCGAGTCGCGCGCGCACTCGCGGTACTTAGCGGTGAAAGCGGAGAGATACAGGTTATATTGTCGCACGTGCTCTCGAGCTCGCCCAACCAACCTTTTGCCAAAAGCAGATGTCGCACGAAAGAGAGGTTTTAGGAGTATAGTATTGAAGTACAAGTTGCGGATATGTGCTTGCTGTGTGTGTGTGTGTGTGTGTGTGTGTGTGTGTGTGTGTGTGCTGTCGACTATTTTAGACTGCGCGTTCTGGCCGCACGCTTGGTTGCGCGTTGAATAATTTTACGAGTTTACGAGGTATTTTGGCTGCTGCGCGTAGTTGGAAATTTTCGTGCATCGTCAATGTCTGACCGAACGTCGAGTTGATCTACTTGAAATTGTGTATAGTCCTGTTTTTTGAACATTTTTCAGCTTTGTGAAATGGTTGTGGATTATACATAATGATGGGTATTACGTTTATTCTTGTTTTTATTGTTTAGAACTCAATTTACGAGAGTTTGTAGTTTCTGATTTGGTAATTTCTAGAGTTGTAATCTCATTCGTGGTACATCAAAATGACAGAAAATAACGCTGTGTATCTGAAATCATATTTTAACTTTTCATTTTGATATAAAACTCTATTTTTATATAAATCAAATTCTGTTATTATAAAATAAAGAAATTTTATTCTTGAAATAGATTGCCGATTATTAAATTGCCGAATTAAATAATTTATTCTTAAAAGAAGATATATTCCTATTTCTAGTAAAAATTTTTCGTTTTATCGTTTAAAAATTTTTTCTTGAGAATGAGGACAAAATGTTGTATATTTTAACGAATATGCCGAAATTGAACAAAAGCCTTACCAAAACAAAAATCAAAAATAGTTATTCTAAGAAATATTACACTCGAAATGAGAAATCTTCAATTGTACATGCAACAGAATTAATCAATTGTTTTCATATATCTATCAATTCATCAAGTTTTCCCATACATCAGCAAATATCTTCATATCATCGAATGTAAAATTCAACGATCACATCATTAAGTAGTAACATACGCCGGAGCAATTACACCGCATTAATCATTTAAATATCATACGTGACTGGAGCTAAGTCATTAACACAACCGAGCGCAAAGCTATCAATCCGCGAGCAGCCGGTTTAAGTGCAATGGTAAACGCAGTTTGCAGTCGGCAGTAGTAGCAGCTGCATGAGTTTTCAATTTAATCAGAGCCTTAGCTACGAGACGTCTCTCGCTGCTGCTGCGTCGAGTACCTCAATAAGTCAGCAAGGCATCGAATGGGCGTTCACTCGCACACTCTCACTCGCGTATTCCGTGCGCGCGCGCGCGATTGCTATACACGGACGAGCAATCCACTCAGCGGCCTTCGGGGAGGAAAAGTTTATAAGAAAGCACACCGAGTCAATTGACAATAGCCCACAATGTCTTACTTGCAAAAGTTAGCTCGGGTGAATTTTTTAATGAGATGTTCTCGAAAAACTTCTGGTTGAAGGAAAAAAAAAGAAACGTGTCTATCGACTTTTTTTTATACGCGCACATGCTAATTGACCCAATTAAAATTGGACGTTTGGAAATTGAAATGGGTCGTCGCAAGGTTGCATTTTTTTTACTCTCTTTCTCTCTTTGATCGATTGCTTGATTACTTTTGAAGCTACTCTCTCTCTCTCGCCGAGCCAGTCTGTCTCTTACGAGATTATCCAGAGCTTTTAATTTACCGTGAAAGTGGCAATAAGCTCGTGGAAGAGGATTATTTTTGTGGTTTACGTCATCATTCTCTTCGGCTAAGTCTTTCCGAGCTTTCGCCTTGGACTTTTCTCTGTGTTTCCAGCTCATTTTTCACGCTGTAGTTACTAAGCTCGGAGAAATAGCAACACTTTGCGCAATAAAATTCCAATTTGCGATTTCATTCGTCAAGACAATGTAACTTTTATTGTACGTTATTCTCAAGAGAAAATTGCCAAAAACTTGGTTAACAATCTGCAACAAAATATACACAGAAGAAAGAACGTTAAAGACTCAATAAAAAAAAGAAAGAAAACAAAAAGGTCACTTTTAATTTTCGCGCACGCACATCGCACACAAAGCTGAAAATCCTCAACGGGGATATAACCAGCGTCTTATCACAAAGCAGATTGTTTAACAACCCAACCCCGCAGCAGCAACGTAGGGCTCTTTGTTCTCGCGGTGGGTGGTCGGCGACAAAGAAATTCTCCTCTTTTTCCACTCTCTCTTCCTGCGCGTATAATGAAAGAAATAAGAAAAATCTCTCGACCAGCAGTGACAGACTCATCGATCAGTCTCACGGTGGCATTGAGATGTTTATATATTTATTTACCTTGATAACCGATCAACTCTTCTATTTTTCTTCTTTTCTCCTTTTTTGTTGTTGTCGTCCATTCGAAGTAACAAACAAAATTGACATTTTTAACTAAAAGAAAAATCGTGTTACACATGTATAGGTATACTCCAGCCGGAAATAAAATTTATATAAAACTCGAGCTTTCTCTCTCTCTCACAAACTCATATGTACTATATCCATCATTTTTTGTCCCGGCTCTTTCGTGGATGATAGAGTTCCGGAAGGATAAGAAGCTACCTCGTTCCACTCCTTTTCCAGAGAGCAAATTGATAAAGGATCTCTATATCGAGTGTTTAATATTGCTCTCCGTTCTTTTTTTGCAACTCGACAAGTATGTACACTTGAAAAAAAAAGTTTGCAAGTACCTTGCTTAAATATTAGATACTAGGTTCCGCGCCGACGAAACTTCGTTTTATTATATACCCACACGTATGTGTGCAAGGTATTTTTTAAACTTTTGGAGAGTGAGATAGAGAGAGCAAGTTTTCAACGTCGTATCAAGCAACGGAGGAAAAGTTCGTGCGATGCGCACACGCGAGATTGGAAATTGTTTCCTCGGGAGTTGATAAAAAAAACGTAGCTATATACGCAAATTACACGCCGGTGCCACGAGACACTTTGATCACGTTTTCGTGGAATATGATACGAGCTAACGATACGCCATCCACTTATGTAGTTTCATAGACGAGCCTAAATAATTGAGGAGTTTGAGATTAGAATACGTGGCTCTTCGATCCAAGCATGTCTAAAACACAAGCCATTTCACAGACAAGGCAATTCTCACGTACAAGCGAGTCTTTATCGCATCTTACATACACATAAAAAGTGTTTTCGGCGTAAATTGGCAAGGAGAAAAAAAAAGATAACAGAAGCGAGCGATAAAATCAAACTTACGCGTTGCATTTTCCCGAAGCTCGAGCTATAAGGAAGAGCAAGAGAGAGAGTAGCTATACTCTTAAAGGATTGATCTGGCAAGAGGATGGCATAGTTCCAATCGCGATTTTGCCTTAATCCTATCTCCCCTCCGCTTACGGTCCTATAGATATATATACGTAGGTTCTCTCTCTCCCGATCGACGTCAACTAATCGTGGGAATTACGCGCATGAGAATCGCCTGAGAATTAGCTCGAGCGTCTAGCATGGAAATAAGCCGCCACCGCGCACCTCAGTCTGATAACGCCAAACTCCTATATATAGCTAATGGCAACCGACCCCGCCTCTTCGTGCCTTTTGTATGTTCGTCTCTCTCTCTCTCTCTCTCTCTCTCTCTCTCTCTCTCTCTATATATATATATATATATATATATATATATATATATATATTGCTGTCGATGAGATTGCCAGCTGCGTGTGTGTGTGTGGTTTGATTTGAAGTTTGAGAGAAGATGATTCCGTGAATTTTTATTATTTTATGTTAGGCTTGAAAGTGTAGAATGGTCCTGTATTCACTTCATCAGTAAAACTATACAGTTACAACAAGTGTAACACAATTTCGTCAGTATCATAATTTACAATATTGGTATTACTCGTACAAATATCAATTAGTTAAAAGCTATTATCACATTTTTAAGATTTGATCAAAGATCATATTGTATAAATTAGAAATGGTAACTTGGCACGAAGTAATCACTGATATAGATAAAGTGATCCGATGTATAATCCTCGTGTTCGATAAAATAACTTTATTCCCGTTCCCCTCGAAAAATCAACTGGAAGTTAAATCTCCAAATTAATTCTCGCGTTATACTCTTCGTCATATACATTAGCATTAAAGCCTCGAAAGAGCATTTGCTAAATGCATTTCAGCCGTAAAGCCTCGGATGGAGAAGAAAGAGCGAGCGAGAGAGGTAGAAGAAGAAGAAGAAAAAAAAAAGAGAAATCAATGTTTTTTTCCCCTTGGACGTTGAGCTTGATAATCCCGCAGCGACGATGCGACGTGAGCGCGGCGCGGGGCTCTAGTTAAAAAAAAAAGAAAGTTCGATGCTTAACATTTTAAGAAGATTCGCCTTGCGCTAAAGTTCGACGCTGGCGTTCGCTTTCTCTCTTTTTTTTCCCTCGGGCGCGTCTAATGCATAATATCGCAGATGAGCGAGCTAAAAGCACGCTCGAAAGCTCGTAAAAATAAAAAAATTCCACCACCAAACCGCTCTTTTTTCCCTGTTGAAAGCTGTGCTGTTAAAAAAAAAGGAACACGAGGATATTAACCGCGATCGTCCCCAGCGCGTATGCGACATTTAATCTAAGCAACTGACGTTTAATCCAAAAAAAAAAGGCTTTCCTTGTAACTCTATGTATTTGTATTATACCGGAAAAAAGGCAATTGGCTATTGAATGCACACGACAAGCAAGCAAAAACGACTATACACTTCTGCACCCTCTCCGCGAGATACCGTCGACTGTTATACGACGACGATGGTATGAGAGAGGGAGAATATAAAGCAAAAGTTGGCTTCATTCTTCTCGATACTGTTCAGGCTATTTAATGGCTTCCGTCAATTTTCTTGGACTACGCTTTACAAGCTGTTTTATTCTCTGGAACGAATAGATTTTTTTTAAGCATAGTGTTATTGTGTTTTTTTTTTGAATTTTCGAATAACAATTTACGCGGAAGGAAAAACTTTGAAAAGACATCGCGCGTAATAGTATGTGGTACGTATACGCAATAACCATTTCTTTGGAGAGGTAGTACGCGCAGGCTCTTCTACGGAATCCTTTATCGAAAACTTGGCAAAGCCGTTCGCATTCCTCGGAAGTCTTTGTTACAAACTGGAACGAGATAATTAACATCGTTATGCGGCAATAAAAGGAAGCAAACATCTTCTCTTAAAATTGATTTTCGAATAGAAATATGCCAAACAAAGAATAAAAATTAGGAATGATGAATATTCCTGTCGTAACGCAATAAGCGAAGACACTCGTCGTCAGCGAAAACGCAGCAGCAGTCGAAACATTCAACGAAATTAATACGCATCGAGAGAGAGAGTGAGGAAAAGGGGGATGGCAAGAAGATTTGAGAGAGAGAGAAAAGAGACTCGAGGCGAAAGGCAAAGTCGGTCGGCGGAAACAATTTCATTTGAAATGCATTAGCAAACGTTAGCAATTCCAAAGAGTTTGCCAGGGTAACGAAGTAAGACGTCGTAATTGAACAACTTCCCCAGGATTGCCGCTCGCGAATTCGCGGCCTTCCTCTGCCTGCAGGCATAACGACAGAAAATTTTCTTCCTTCGGTATATCTTTTTTTTTCACCACACTCTGACGAAACGCATTTTCTCCTCCCCGGAAATTTGTTTCGCTTTTGATATTTTCTCTCGTAAAAAAAGGTCGCTGACCGCGGCGGCAATTTTTCTCCAACAGTAGAGAGTATAGTCTAGACGAGAGCGCGCTTTGCTCTCCGGAGGGTCGTCCTTATTTCTTTCTTTCTTTCTTTCTTTTTTTTTTCTTTCGAGTCGTTTTATCACACGCCATTCCTAAGACTGCCAACGCTGCGTCTTTTTCTTCTCGCTGTACGTTTTTTTTTTGCGAGGAGGATGTAGGAATTGTTCGAATCAACTTTATACCCGAGAATCAATTCGAATGCGTTATAAGTTCACGGCTTGCAAGCGATTACTTCGCGCGTCGCTGAACTTCCATGGTATTTAAAACAGTCCTCTCGCGAAAGTTTACTCGAGTGAAAAAAAAAATCCGCCTGACTAAACGCATTTTGTTTCACTGAACGATTAATACTTTTTTGTGATACGCTAGCGTAGCATGAATTTTCCGCGTTTAGCGTTTAAAATAAAAAAAAATCAACGGGGAAACTCATTTCACGTTTCATTGGATATCCTCGTTGCGACAGAATTTCACGAAGCAATCGACGATAATTCCCATTCCCCGCGTGCTCGTGCATATATAATTCCCATTAATTTCCCCCCGAAAAACTAATTAAACACTCGTTAAGCGAAATATTACGCGACTAATCGTTCGTAATTATTTATATATAATTAATTCTTCGAACGATCAACGAAAACATTAAAATTATTGTAAAAAAACTACATTCACGCGATCGGCAAATGAAAGCGTCACGTCAGACAGACAACGATTTATTTGCAATCTGTGTACGTATCCATTCAATTTGCAAACTATCGTTGCGCTTCGGCTGGCTTGACACGATTATCGCTGTTAATAATCGATCGTTGCTGTACTCGCCTCGCTCTCTCGATATATAAACGAAAGTAGGAGGAGGAGGAGGAATCGAGGAAGGGATTACGCGAGAGTGCCCGCGAGGCATTGGCCTCGGCATGAATGCATAATGACGTATTCGATTAACAAACTCCGATGACTCTTTTTTTTTTATTTCTCTCTGACACTCTACTTTTGTACACATGCATGTAGGTTTTCTTCTGTTCGCGTACGATTGCACGCGGAATTCCGGCTAAAATGAGGGGAGAAAAAGAATAAAAGATCGAGAGACGAATCGTTATCGCGCGCCAGCTCCTTCTTTTCGCTGACTGAGTCTAAACGCCCTCGCTTGCTCTGAAAGGCATTGTTCTCGTGTTCTGGACGAGAGAATCTCGGTGTGATTCTTCGCCTTGTTCTTGTTCTTCTGCTCTTATTCTTCGGGGGGTTTTTTTTCTGAAAGGAGTCGATGGGCTATAAAGGTGTTCTTCCGTGAGGCGTTCTGAGGGCTTTGTAAAGTTGTAAGAGTATATATAGATCTATTAAGTGCGCTGGTGGATAAATGACACTTTGTCGGGAAATCAATATTTTATTTTTTTTATATAAATTTGATTTTACCGTTGTAAAAATAAATTATGAAAGTATTTGTTCTTAAGCTGTTGTTTGATAATTTATCAATTTATATAATGTCATAAAACTGTCAAAACTGTTATTGCAAAAAAAAAGTAGTTTCATCGAAGCACACTCAAGAAAACGATCCTATCAAAGCTCTCGAAGATTAAGAGAACGTCATGCACCACTGCATACACGCCGAATGAAAAAAAAAACACTTTGCCTCTCGAAACAAGCGAGGAAAAAAAATTAATGCTACCTCTCGGTCTAGCAATCACGCGCAGAAAGCACTATACTCCGACTCGACAAAATCCTTCGATTATAAATGAAGGCGCAATTTTTTTCCCACTCTCGCTCGCGCGAGAGCAGAAAGGGGTAAGAAAAACAAGGTAGAACAGAGACGGATCGACTTTTACTTCCTTGAAGGAAGCCTTGAAACGGCGATTTTTGAAAAAAACAATTATTTTTGACTGTATTTTTTTTTAATTTTTGGTCTAGAAGATCAATTTCTTTTTTAATTGCAAGATCTAAATGTTTTGCATCTAGTTTGAACATCTATTCTGGTTTAAATTTTCATTTGAATTGATGAGAAGCTTTCAAAATCGATTTTTCGTGGTGTCTGTTTACCCTGTATATATTTCCTTTTTTTTTTGTAAAAGTGATTACCCTTAGCATTTTTACAATTTTCAAGATATCTTTTTCAAATTTAGTGTACATGTTTGTACATCTGAAATTATTCGGCAACTATTTGAACGATCGTCATCACAATTTTTCCGCTTGTTTCTTTAGTGCACTAGAATAGTTTTAAACAACGAGCCGACTGGTAGGTAGACAAAACTGCGCCTTGAAAAAATTTGATCTTCAATTATTCGGTAACTAGTTGAACGATCATCATAATAATCTTTTCGCTTGTTTCTATAGAGCACTAGACCAGTTTCAAACAACGAGCCGACTGATAGGTAGACAAAACTGCTCCTTTTTTTTTCTTTCGTCGTCGTTGTTGTTGTTGTCGAGTAAAGAAAAATTTTTTTTTTTCGTATCAACGTTAGCTGTATAAGCTTGGTCGCGGCAATTAAATTCGCGAAGATAACGGCTGTGTTTAGCAGTCGGGCGACTTTTCTGTCTGTTTTGCGTTTTAGTGCGTCGAGTTTTTTTTTTGTTTTTGTTTTTTTTTGTCCAGCGAGGGTGCACAAAGAGGTAAAGTTTCGCGCTAGAGAGACAACGAGACAGTCAGCGCCGAGAGACACATTTTTGCGAAATGCAAACGATCCGTATTTCTTTTCTTCTTTCGTTTTTTTTTTCGCTTTTTAACATTTCACTCGAGTACACTTTACGCGAAAGAGTTCTACGTTCTTCTTTTTTTTTTCGTTTGTACTTTCGGATGTGAGTTTTTTTCCTTCGTACGTTTTGAATATTCACAGATGTGCGAAACAAACGACACGGAAGCTTTAATTTTGCTTCGAGAAAACATAACAACGCGACCGGAGAGCCACGTTTTGTACCGATACGTACGCCGAGTTAGGAATAAAAAAAAAAGGTTGATGTATTTTTACGCCGAGCAAAAAATTTTCGTGCACGAAATCCGAGCTGTAGCGCGAAAAATACATCAACGAATTTCAATATTTTTATCATTACGATACGTAAAAAAAAAAAATAATCTGCATGTTAACGAGAATACTCCACGAAAAATTGTATATTTATAAAGTTACACGCAGATAGAAGGCTAAAAATAGTACAATAATATGCTCGAATGTAAATCCTTTCATTGATCATTCGTATATTTGACATGAGAGTCGGAGAATTCGAAAGTGAGAGAGAGCAGCTAGACTGACAATATATCTTGTAGGAAAAAAGCTTATAAACGTATATTGTCGACGAGAAGAAGGAGAGGGGAAGAAGAAGAAGAAGTAGAACAAAAAATGAGGACATTATGCCGAATGAAGAAAGTCGAGCGTTGGATGAATAATTCAGTGCGCGGGAGGAGCTGCGAGAGATTCGGGAAGGCAATAGAAAGATTTGACGGGGCACGCCTGTCTGCAATGTGCCAAGATCTCTCAGAAATCCAGTCAATAAGTTCAATTTTAATATTTTACTGTATTCAACGCTCTCAAGAGATCTTACGTGGGACTGCATCAATAAGAGCCTCGAGTTTTTTTCTTTTTGAAATCCTCGACGAAGAAATTATTTTGCTCTCTCGATTCTTTCGTTCGCTATGCTACCAAAGTAGTCGCGAAGATCCAAAATAATAATGTAGTTAGCCAATGTTGTATTGAATTCACAAAAAAAAATTCACAAGAAAATCCCCAAATAATTCATCATAAAATAAAAAAAAACACAGAAAGACGACGAAACAAACCGAACGAAAATAAAGTCCCGTTGCGCCGGGAAACCGGCGTGAAAACCCGAACAATAGGCGCCACTCCATCAACTTTCAAAAACACGAGCGTTCGCGCGTGAGCATGGTAAAACTTGAAGAGAGAAAGAGACTCTATATATATACACGAAATTCACGAGAGGGCTGTTGGTTCAAAGAGTCAAGCGAGCGAAAACAAATCAAACAAGCATTATTTGGAAAAAGTTTTTTAGCCGGTCACACACGACGACGGGTCAGTTTATCAGACGACACGAGTGAGAGAGAGGGAGAGAGTTACGCTATACTGCAGCACTGCGGCAAACATCCGTCTTGTTCGTGCAGTGTATAGCGGCTGAGCTGCGAGTAGTAGAGAAAGTGTCGACGCGCGAAGAAGTGCAACGACCATGGAATTAATGTTCCGAGACCTCCACCACTTCACAATGAAACTTTTTTTTCTTATTTCTTTTTGTTGTTCTTTTCAGCATATAATTAATTGTTTCATATCTTTCTCTCTCGCGCGCACGTGTCTGTGCTTTTAGCTGAATTAAACGATGCAAATATATTCGCTGGCCTTTTACCTTTATAAAATCGAGCGCGAGCATAAATTATTTTGCGTAGCGTATAACAGCTGCAACTGCCTTCATTAGAATATTACCGTTAATTTATCGTTTCGGATAAAGATTGCGCGAAATAACGCTTTTCTTTTGCCTCCCACCCCTTTCCCACCGGGCAATCTACCTTGCGCTGCGTCGATGAATAATGAATGAGGGTAGTTTATCATAATTCGATTGGAATATACCCCTGTCTGCGTTTCTCTCTCTCCTTCGACTCTGTAAATTAAGCGGATTATGCAATATTTGCATTATGTCATATACATTCAATGGGCTTTTTTTTTATTTTTTGCTGCGAGATGTTTGAAGAGTGCACTCGCGAGCTTTAATTCAAACCATATACGTCGTTGTTTCGTGCGGAAATACAATCGTTGCAACTTTATTGAAAAATAAAAAAAAAACAAGGTAAATGTACATTCATACTCGTAACGTCAAAACCAAATGAAATTTGCATTCTCTTCTTTTTATATTAAAGAAAATAAACACACACAAAAATAGTAAAAATACGGCAGGTATACAGCGCGAAATGAAAAACAAAATGATGTCAGGTGTTTGTATATAATATGTGTGCGCGTCGAAGATACCACCTATAAAAAATTTTACGTTCGCGAAGAAAAATAAATCCATCCACGACTTTATATATTTATTTTTGTTGTTGTCGTTTCGGCTGGGTCTCATTTTCGCGCTCTTTCGCCGTGAAGAGCAATGACGTCATCGCGCGGGTACGCGCGCTATTTTTAACCGTGTCCCGCGAGCAATATATATGTGCGGGTCAAGCAACTCCCGGGGACAAAAGCTCTCTCTCTCTCTCACTCTGTGTGTACAGAGCCAGATAAATTTCTCGATCGGCCGAGCAAGCTTTTCTCTTGGTTTTGCGATAGCCGCACGGAGATTTTTGTTTGTTTGCTCAACGGATATATATCTATTTCGTAGTTGCTTGCTTTTTCGATTTCTCTCCGTTGAGATTGCGTTTCGACGACGAAAAATCCACTGTGTCGTTCCGGCTTTACGATACGACAAGGAGAATCTTCTTCGTTTTTGTTTTTTTTTGCCTGGCTTTACTTTACTTTTGTACAGATTTTTAGAGCGCGCAACTTTCGAACGGTTTATCCCCTTCTCCTCCCCCCCCCCCGGAAGATATTACGTTGCTGCTAGGAGGAGGAGGAGGTGGAGGTGGAAAAGCGCGCTCGAATTTCCGCCGTACAGCGATATTTTTATCTTTTTTCCTTCGCCTTCTTTCTGTCGTAGCTGTAACTCATTTCGACAAAGAATTTTATTTTTCTGCGAACTCCATTTTACGCTCGTTCGGCTTTGACGTTCATTATATCGCGAGTGAGTAATTTGATTCAAAGCGAGTAATTCGAGTACGCTTTTTTCTTCTGAGCTTTGTTTCAACTGATAATAGAAACGAAGTACAGAATATTCATTACCCCGTGTAAATGAATTATAATTGCGACGTGGATTTTCCAAGAAATCGTTCGCTTTCACAGGTACCGAGAAATGTAAAAACCTCGCATCTGCAGTACCAGGAAAATTCATTTATAAAACTGCAACATTTTTTTTTCATCAAATAAAAGAAGCTTTACAAATCCTTCTTACCATAACGAACAAAGACGCATTCTACATTTTTCCAACAAAGACTCATCTGTTTTCTCGCTCACGTACACGCATTTAAGCTGAATTTATTTATCTCTATTTCCTTGCTGTTTTTCGTAGTTGTCATTTCAGTTGCGTTCGAAGCAAGAGGGGTGGCGACGACGACGACGATGCATAAAAGATATACTCTCGCGAAAGTGCACGTATACACTTCATGAATGTTTGATTATGATTAATCGAGTGGGCCGATCTTGCGATATGACGTACACAGGCGTGCAGAGAAACGTATGGAGCCAATCTTATTTATGATTTATACTCTTATTTGTATGTGTGGATGAACTGGTGATTTATGCTGGAAATAATCAAGGCTGATTACGACGTCTGACTTGCAATAACCATCTCTCGTGTATCGCTTTTTTAGGAAGGGGAATGAACATCAACTTGTTTGTATCTTTTTTTTTTTTGACAGGTACAAGCGAAATATCGATGCTACACGAGTTGACACTCGTATAAACCTCGTAACGGAAGGATAATAAAGAAACGCGATCGTTAAGCTCTCTATTTGTATCCAATTCATTAATTTGTCTGCCAATATTGTAATATCCATCCGCAAATTCTACGAATGGTAAATAATTAATGATTTCGGATTATTCTGCCAAATGCTAAGCCAACATCTCTTTCCATTAATGAACTGTACGCGCGCGAGAAGCGGTTTTCGTTTCGATAGCAATCAAATTGCCCAACAATAATACCGCAATGACAAGCGAAATTGTAATTTATTTCGGCTCCGTTTGGCGTTCCAATAGCGTCACTCTGAATTATATCCCATTAAGAATTCGATTAAATCTATCGAACTGTGCAGATTGATAACGCAAATCATTCGCGTCCCTCCCCCGAAACGAATCGCAACATTGCAAAATGCTCAATATCGCGATTTGAACTTTTCACCATTAGAACGAAAGAAAAGAAGAAAGTCGAGATATAAAGGCGAAAACCAAAGGAAAATTCGAGACTGGAAAAACACGCGGCTAAAAAAGTTGGTATATATATAAGCGCGAAGGACGAGTGTATAGCGCAACTACTCACTCGAGCCAAGAGATATCCAGTGACGCGTAGGACAACGATCCTTATATATTTTTCCTTTTTTTTTCTCCTTATTCTTCTTTCGTCCCACTTTCGTCCCGTTCATAAAAGCGGATATCAATGACCTCTCGCGCATGCGTCGTAAAGAATCGCGCCATTGTCTTTTTTTTTTCTAGATTCTCAATGAACTCCCTCTCGAGAGAAAGTTTCGACTAAGTTATGTATCTACTGCTGCGAGCGGTTTTTCGGTGTATGTATATGTATGTATTCGTCGTTTCTTTCCTTTAATAGAATGCACAGCAAGCGATGTTCTGTTTTGAAAGTTTATGCCGAAGTTTAAGTCACGGCTAAAAGGCAACGACGACTACGACGACGGCAACAAACTTTCGTCGAGGATAATAAATGTTTCAGTTCGAGAGCGCGAGAGAGAGAGAGAGAGAGCAGTGTGTTGTTAGCGAGTTTCGTTCAATGTACTTTTTAAACTCGTAAGTATACAAATTGCGCAAAAATTTTCGAGATCTAATTAAAAACTAATTAGACGCCAAAAACCGCGCGTCGACAAGTTGTACTTTGAGAATTGCAGAAAGTTTTGGCGAAGACACCCTCAAATTATCCATCTTAATTACTTCTGCATTAACGATTCCTTCTTTTTTTGTTTCTTTTACTCCGTCTAAATATATAAAAGCTGTCTCTCCCTATTTTTCTTTTCAGCTCCACTATATACGCTTATACATCCTTCGACGACCTCCAAACGCAATGAAAACTCTCTTCTCTCTCTTTCTCCTCCCCTATATGAAAAAGTGATAGCACACGCGCGCGTAATAGTAACGAAGGCTCTTGCACGGGACGAAAATAGCTTCGCATTGCATCATTGCGCGCGTCATGTGGGTCAAGGCACGAGAGCTTGCGAGAGAGCTTCACGTGCGTGAAACACCACGCACACATACACACACATACACAGCGTGACTTGAAATTGATACAGTTGCGAGGTCTCCGTGCAAAATTGAACTGAGGCGAGATAAGAGTGGCGCTCTTGGGAAATGAGCTTTCTTTCTTTTCTTTTCTTTCGTCGATGTTTAATGAATTCGGCGATAAAATGCGGTGAGAACTGAAAATGCCAACGAGTTTTTTTTTTTTTGCTGTGACGCGATTGTTGCTCGTTTACTTTTTTTTTTTATTTTCAGTGTATGTTTTTTGGTCGGTGTAAAAGATGGCGTTTTTGCGCTCGAGTGTAAATGCCTCTATTTTTATAATGTAATCGCCGACCCTTTTCTTTCTTTTTTTTTCGTGAAAAATGTAATCTTTTAAACTTACGCGTTGTTAAATGGCCTTGTTGGTTTCACAAGTACTGCGATTACTCACCTGAAACATACAAAAATAAAAAAAAATTTAGATTATTGAAATAATTGGCTGTCACACAGATGAATAAAATCTAGCACTTTCAAATTCTCAAACTCAAACTCATAACAATATTAAACTGAAACATTCATCCAGCAGACATAACGCAATTGAACATTGTAAAATCCAATTCGCACATTACACGCTCGGGGGACGTAAACACCCGACAATTAAGCTCGGTCGCGTGAGAAGAAAAAAAAAATATCTGGGTTTTCACAGCAGGGTAGAGAGTAGGCGAAAATTGTCTCGGCCACTATACTCTCACTGTCTGACCGCAGCAGCAGCAGTGTACCAGAGAGTATACGATTTACGCGACCATATCGTGCCAAAGATATACGGACCACTCTCTTCGGATTCGGTACCCATGAGGCCACACACATACAACGCTCGCAGTATAACGCTTCTATTATGTTACTCTACTACCAGCTGTATTTTGTAAAGCGCTTTCCGCGTCGCTAAATTGATGCGCCAAATTTCCCGACAGGATTATGCACCGCTTGACCATTTTTAGTATAGTCGCATGCGGATTTCAAGGGATTATACGCATAAAACACACACACACGCAGTGAAATTTTAATGTGCATTTTCTTGTAAAAGGCATTCGTAGATTTCATTTTACTCGCTTTATTACTTTTTTTTTTTACCAATTCAACGTGTTTCCAATATCGCATTGTGCGCGTGAAATTGCTCGATCACGCACGAAGTTACGTGATTCTACAGCCAGCAGCGGGAATGAAATAAAAAAAAAAAAAGAAGAAGCGCGTTGTATGGGATAGGGAAAAAAGCGATTAAAGTAATATATCCCTTGATCTACAGCAGGTGGGCTTGCATTTTACAACGATTGCGTCATAAATTCAACCTTTCACAAAGCGACTAGTTCTTATACTTTGCTGCTGCTGGTTGGCTTGGCTTGGCTGCTGAGTTAACTTTGCCGAAACGAAAGCTCTCTCTCTCGCACCCTTCTAGCCTTTTGGGCTTGAGAACTCACGAGTAATCTCTCTTAATTAACAAAGCTCTTTGAGGCAAAGTTCACGCTCGAGTTGATATGGCAAAGAGATTTGAGATTTTACGGTTAAATGAATATTACATATACGTAAATTTTTTGTCATTCGCTGAAGATACGAGTTATCGCGAGGATAATATGTCACGGTAAATGTAATAATTCATTAGCTAGAAAATAAAAATCGCTGAGAATTTTTCGAAAAAAATGTGCAATAACCAATCCTCTCCCTTCTATTTTCCACAAATCATCCGACTTTCCCCTTCATACACACAGGAAAATAATGAAACATTTAATATTGAACAAGCCTATCAATCATTATTATCGATTCTCGAAATGTAATATACAACGTCGTAACTCACATCGTCCTCAATTCTCAAAAAAAAATGCTTGTTTCCTACATTAATATTTTTTACGAGGCACTCACGAAAGAGCGTTAAAGGATTCGCATTACCAAGTTTATGTGTGTGTGTGTCCGTGTCTTCATATATAATACACGAAAAATTTGAATTTCAGCGATGCGAAACACGCGCTTATAGATATATAAAACACAACGCCGTAAAAGCGCTGATTTTCAGCTCGGCCAAACGACGTGTGAAGGGAGGCACTTTAAATTATGCGACACTACTATATATATACTCTTCCTTTTTTAGTACGCGCGCCTCTAATCCTGCAGCGTTTACGATTTTTACTAGAGCGTACTTCACGCTCGCTCAGAGGCAGACGAGCTGTTTACGATATATATTATAGCGCGAGTATCCTATATGTGTGTTTACCGTATATAATACGCGGATATGAGTGTGTATGCGTTGCGTCCAGGATGTTGTCATTGCGATGAATATTCATTGTGGGATCGAATAATATTATTTTTTAATTGCGAATGTAAATTGACGTTCGTTGCTTGATTTACTTAGTATTGTGTCAATCCATGTGTTTTCAGTTTATCGGCGTAATTTATTTGTGCATTGCGCGTGTTATTGTTGATTCGTTTAATCAATTATTGAGAAAAGCTTGATTCTCTGGTTTTCATAAAAGTTCAACGATAATGTAAAACGATCATTTATAACACAAGCAAAATAAATAGCGATAAAACGATCCTAATTATCCTAATTGATTCGCGAGCACGATATATAATATCAAAAGCTTCGACGATGCGCCTCGCGATCGTTGTTTCGTTGCCTCGGGCGCCAACACAACAACAGGGTATACATAATTCACGAAGAGGCTTTACTGCTGAGGTTATAGGCGAAAGCGACGAGTAGCATGCTCAAATAACGCGTATAACTTTAAATAAAAATAAATCGACTTTTCACAATACAAAATAAACGAATCGTCGACTATGGTACATATAATCAGTTGAAAAGATCTAGAAAAATGGAATCTCTCTTTTTGTCTGTCGGTTATGCTGAGTGTAATCACTTGGAAACGAGAGTCTCTTCTTTTTCTCGGTTGCCCACACAGACACATGCGTGTATTGTGTCGCTTCTTTACGTGGATACACACACAGAATACCGATGCACAACGCAGCTGCTTGTGTACTTTTTTTTCCTCTTTTTTTTTTTTTTTTTTTGCGCGCGTGCATCGGTCAGCCGTCACGGAAGAGCTCGCCGTTATTTCCGTTGGCCTCTTTTTTTTTTACCTCATCCCCCCGCATTCGCTCGGCCAGCGGGTTTTCAACGTATTGCGTGCAAGCGCACAGAAAGAGAGAGAGAGAGAGAGAGAGAGAGAGAGAGAAGTATGATGCCGGACTGGTCGTTGATTCGTTTTACTGAATATCAGTGCACGATACGAGCGAGTCGAGAGTGCTTTGGCGGAAAAATGGTATTTTTTTTAAACAAAAAAGCATGTATTTTCCTTTGTTTTCACGTGGGTTTAATAAGGAAATATGGTTTGCGTATTAGTATGAAATCTTTTTTTGCCTTTTTTTTATTGAGTTTCGTTATTGTTCGCATTTTTTCGGTGTAAATGTACGCTCTCTATCGCGGAATGTTGTAAGCGAATACAAATCTTTTATTTATGTTAAAAAGTACACTACAAAAAAAATTTCTTAAATTTGCTGCATACTTTAATCAACTTTTTCTTATTTTAAGAGCAAAAATTTTCGTATTTTCTTGAATTAAGAAATTTTGAACTTGAAATAAGTACAATACGCTTAAAGTAATAACTCTTTGTTCTTATTTTAAGAAATATTACTCTTGAAATAACAACTCAATGTTTTGGGACCATTTAGTTCTTAAAATAAGTAATTGATGTACTTATATTGAGAATCTCGCTTCGCTAGCATGTAATGTAAAAATAATTGATACTATTTACATAAAAATCGATGCTACTTCATGACAAATTGAAAACG
>JAWWMK010000008.1:11522757-11551286 GCA_035047105.1 Galeopsomyia nigrocyanea | reverse complement strand
TGCAGTGCATGTCGAAAAATGTTCGAAAAAATTCAAAGCTCTCTAAAACCAAGGAAATAATGTTTAACAGGTCGTTGAATAGTCAAAAATGGTTGGTGTACTATCCTTGACAATATTCTAGAGAATCAGATTTTTTGGCATTGTCTTTCATGAAAAAACCCCAAGGGTGCCGTTTTACCCCGGATGCCATTTTGCCTCACCCTCCCCTACATATAATAAGCAACCGACAGTCGGAGAGTAACAACTCAGTGGATTTGCGAACACAAACATGCTTTTGCAACCATAATAAGCAGTTTACAATAGCCCTCGGATGTAATTGAAGGTTCTCTCTCTCTCTCTCTCTCTCGCTCGCGCGCGTATATCCACAGCCACACACACGCACAACAGACATAGACTGTTGTCTCACCTTGGACTAGTAGAGCCGTACAGAGCAGCTGCAGCTGCAGCGGCGCTAATCAGAATATTGAAGTGCACTAGCGGCGTGCAATTTCGACGGAAGCCGCTGCTAATTAAGCAAGATCAAAGCACTCGACCCCTCAAAACATCATCATCATCAACGTTATTATCATTATCGCACTATATGCTGTATTTGCTTGTATGACTTCAATTTGAAAAAATATATATATAGAACTCCTTATGCGTCCTCTCTGATTTTCGAAATTTTGTTCCCTGCGAAAAAATCCAGAATAGGTAGCTCGACAAATAAACTCGAGGAGAAAAATCAACGCCCCGAGAGAAAGAAAAAGAGAGAATTGTTGAATTGAAAAAGTCCAGAGGAGAAAGAAAAAGCGAAACAAGCTGGAAAGTTAATTATGTACGGAGACAGCCCGAGGAGAGGAAAAAAAGAAGAAGAAGAAGAAGAAGAAGCCTGCATAACGCCGTGAAAATTCAAGCGCGAAACGTAAATTTTCAAATGTACGAACGTCAGCGTGAAAGAAGAAAAAAATAGTAAAAGAAGAAGAAGAAGAAGAAGCGAATCCGGTATTCCCGGCAGGTAAAGCCGATTGAGCCATTTTCTCGAGTAGACATCCGGTGCTCGAGTGTTTTTCCCTTTGAAGATCAAGCTCACTGGCTTCTTTTTTTTTCTACTTGGCATTTCGCTTTTGCCGTTGCTACTGCTGCTGTTACTCTTCTGATGTAACCTGATTACTAGCCTCGTCTTGCCCACTCGTTTTTTTTTCTTTCTAGCTCACTTTTCATTTCGTTTCGCGAAAAGTGGATGTACCGCAATTGACGTGAACTTTTCGCGGTTGCGCTTGGTAATTGCTGTTTCATCGAAAATTGGCTTTACTTTTCAACGATCATTGTTAAATAGATCAGATCTTTTTTTCTCTCTCTTTGAAATTGAATGCAGGAAAGAATTTATTTTGACGCAAAACAACTCCCGAATAACGAAATTATTTCCCTTCCAACGAGCCGTGAGCGCGGGCAGGAAATAACGTCCAATTAAAAAGTTGCAAGCGAAACCTCAATTACTCGACGAAATTAATTGTCACGAAGAAGAAACAACCAGAGAGGGAAAGATTCTAAGGAACAAGGTCTTTTATTTTCATGAATTTCCGCAGTAGTGCCAAAAGCGTCGCCAAGTAAACACACACAGTCGCGCTATAATAACCTTCACTTAGCGTAGTATAGTCGTCCCTTCCGTTTTAGGCCGAGACGTAAGCAGCGGAAGTTGTGCTCGGTGGACTGCTCAACGCGTAAACCAAGCAGCCGTAGAATAATAAAACTCCGGCGATAGCCTTCAGTGTGAATATTGCTTCGTCGTAATCTAAAAAAAAAAGAGCGAAGAAAGAAAAAAAGAGCTTTGGTTGATTTTTTTTTGCTCCTTTTCCGAAGGGCTAATTAAGAAGAACGAGGGAGGTTGGGCTTTTAATTAATTACTTGGACTTCTGCAGCGCGACGAAGCGCGAGTGCTCCCTTGGGTCGCATGCTGACGTCCATTTGCGTGGCTAGGTTTGTTCAAACCCGGGCAAGTTTCTCGTTTGCAACCTGCGGAAACGAAGCGTATATGTAAATCTGTTTTGATAAAAGTGCGGCTTTTTGTGAAGAATTATTGAAAAACGATGGAACGTCAATTGTATCTATATACACGTAGACAGAAGCGATCGAAATGACGGGTTAACTAGCGACAAATTGAATAGTCGCAAACTAATTATCCAAGTTGATGTAGTTTTGCAGGTGCGTGTATTCGAGAGAAGGAGGAAAATCACTCACTCGGCATGTCTCTCTATCTTGCGGAGAAGTCCAAGTTTCGTTGCTCGAGCCAAGTTGATCGGGTTTACTATATATATATAGTGCTCGACCGACCGACAAGTATATATATATGTCTATCTACTTGCTCGAGCAACACTTCTCGTATTTATCGATCGTTCTCTTGGCGCGAGATGTTGTTGCACTTGCTGCTGCTGTTGCTTCCTTCTTTCTAGCTGATCCACTCGGTTGTTGCTGCTTCGTGGTTTTCTTACTCGCGCAACAGCAACCCGATGATTCGGTATCTCCTAAGTATGCGTTTTTCAAATTTGGATTTAAAATACTTTGGATTTTTATCATTACGACTGTTTTATTAACGCCTCTCCATACATATCTATAGATATATAAGTAAGGGACAATTTTTGCTCCGAGGTTTAGCCTCGAATATGCATCGTAATATCGAAAAAGTGATATATATCAGTAGATCAGTGTAATGAAAGTACTGTGAATCAATTTCGGCTCATTCAGTGCAGAAATTGGTTCTAAATAAATTCTTGAAAATTAACTTATGAACGTAAACAAAACCACAAAGTTAACAAGGCTAAAAACAATTGAAAAATGACAGTTCCATGATACCTTTGAAAATTCATTTTCAAAAACTCATTTTAAAGAAACTTTCACATCAAATGAGCCGAAATTGATTCACAGTACTTTTATTACACAAATCTACCGATTTATATTATTTTTTGGCAATATGATTATTATTCGAGGCTAAACTTTGGAACAAAGATTACCTCTTACTAATATATCTATAAATATGTCTGAAGGGGCCTCAAAATTCCGTCGGTTTTTTTCATTTTTTATGACAGTGAGTTTTCATCAGTTACGACGTTATTGTCAAATCAATATCGGCGTCAACGAAGTCTATGTTATTTTTTTTTTCAAATTTCACGAATATCGACATTTTTCCGAATGCTCCTGGATACGTCGAGCTTTAAAAGCAAAACGCAAAAATTCCACCTTTGCCTGCAAACATACACTGACCCCTCTCTCTCTCTCTCTACGAGTCAAAGTTGAAATGTTTGGCTTTTGATATCGAAATAAGTCTCAAGATAAAAAAGGGGAGAAAAAAAGAAGGTAAAGTTCGATTTATTCAAAGTTTACTTTGACGGAATACAGCCAAAGGCGCGCACAAAGCTAACAAGCTACATATTGTTAAAGCCTCTTTCTCTCTCTCTCTTCGACGAGCAGTATAGCAACAGAAGCCGGGCATCATGCAAAATTCATCGAAGCTATATATACGAGGGAGAGGGAAAGAGAGAGACGCGGAGGCATATATTTCAATCGAGCAAAAAGCTTTTCTCACAGTCAACTCTTTTTTTTTTGCTGCCTTCTTTTGCTGTTGCCACGTGAGGGAAAGAGAGAGGGCGGTTTATCAAAGGAAAATTCCCTGCAGAACGCGCGATACCTGTATGCCCACCTATACGTTACTTTACTACGCTTTAAAAAAAAAATAAATAAGTATGTAGAGTGCAAACCTGGGATATTTTGCAAAGTGACAGTTTCAATTTTCAAATCGATCTGTGTATATACGCGACGGTGTACAGTATGAATATTTGATGTTTGCGTTGAAACATTCGGTCAATACTCTTACGGGTGAGTGATTCGTGGAAATATAACAAATGTTACGAGATTAATTCTTGGAATGGAGTGGAAAATTTATTTAAAAACAAAACTTGATTAATTCAATTCGAGGCAGTGATGGATTATGGCATCGTTGAGTAACGAGATTACTCGTCATTTCGTTATATTTTTTTTAAAATAACATTTTTAAAAATAACGATATTGTGTAAGCAACGTCCTATCAAATTTTTTATTATATAATTTAGTTACTTGTACCGTCACTGCGAACTGGAAAAATTTTAACGACGTTATTTCTCATCTAATTTCGTAACAAGTGCTGGCGTTGCTTTCAAATTGTAACTCATATTTTTACTGCAGTTAAAAATACAACTTTAAAAGTAGCATACTTTTATCCCCTCAAAAATAAAATACCGACGTTGAACAAAAGTAAATGTTCGCACCTCTGCCTTTGGTTTGAGCACTGGGGTAAGCGTCCTTCTTGTAGTTATCACCAAACGCAGGCATCATACGGAGCTTTCACGCGCGCGCGAGTCTCCTCGACAGTTTCTTATCGAAATCCTTCTAGAAAAATCAAGAAAAGCAAAAAGTCGTAGACGATATATCGGTAATCGATTCGATTCTGCGAATAAACGTTTATTTTTTCGGAAGTCTCGATGTAATCAAGTATTTTCTCAACGGTATTCCGAAATAGAAGCGACGGAAAAAAGAATGAATTGTGCCCGAGACGTCGTAGTTGTCGTCGTCGCGACTCCAAATCTCTAGGGAGACTGTCGCGAAATAAAGTGAAGCTGCTGCTGCTACTGCACTCGCTTTCAACTCCCGAGGAATTTTCGACACGTCAACGCCACGCGCGACCTTTTTGATTTTTTTTTTAATCTCGAGAGTTTGCTTATGCTCTTCTCGGTCTTGTATACTCGGGGAGGAAATAAGCATTGTCAGGTTTGAACGATGAATTTATTGAATATTCATCGCTAATCTAGCAAGACATATTTACACACCTGATTAATCCACTGAATTTGAAGTCTTGTTGAATCGATTTTAATATTCAAAGCTGATATCGCGAATTTCTTTTCCGGTTATCTATCTCGGGGAAAAATTGATGATGACACTCGAGAGAGAGAGAGAGAGAGAGAGAGAGAGAGAGAAAGAGAGAGAGAAAAGAACAATATATAAAAGCTCGCTTCAACCGATATTCTTATCTTATCCATTTTTGCGCCCTCTCGTATCTTTTTGTTCTTGAGTCAAAAAAAAAGGAAGAAAGTTCTTTCGTTCGCGTCTACGAGCCGAGCCGTTAATCAAACCGAAGTCATTAGCGCGCGACGTATCTTTTCTTTTACCGCACTCGGTTCTTTTCGCGTGCTGCTTCTTCTTTTTTTTTCCTTTTAACTCGCGGCAGCGTATATACGTCGATTCGCCGTGAATCACACTTGCTGCGGCCGTGGCTTTTGAGAAATAGATGATATCCCGAGCTTTATACTCGGGACTCGTGCTCGCTCAGTCGGAAGGTCAATGCTCGAAAAATCGAATGATGAAGCGTTGCAACAAAAAGAAAGTAAAATGTTTTTCGTTTTCATTCTGTGAAATATAAAACGTATTTTCTTTTCATTGTGTTTGGATTTATTGTTGAAATTTACTATGTACGAGCGAAAGATAAACAATGTTTCATCGTTTGTTTATGAAATCAAATTTGATGTGCGTATTTTACAAATAAAAAAATTCAGTTTTCAATTTACGTATCATAGAAAAAGATACATTATAAATAACTTCCATTATATTCATAATAGACATTTAGAGGTTACCTCGAGTGAATGAAATTCCACTAACTTACCGTCAAAAATTTCGTTAAAATATCCAAAGGCACATAACTCGATATCCAAGTGCATCCAAAAGACGAGGCTACGTAAAAATTTTTTTTTTTTTTCGGCTTGATGAGCCAGACGAGGGGTAGCTGTAGTGGTGGATCAAAACGAGAATTTTAGACGTGTGGTAGAGCTTGAAATTGATATGAATATGGATGCGCACGCTGCGCGCAGAAGCCGAATAACAATCGACGCTCGTTTCTCGGATGGACGAAATTCAGCGACACGAATTTTTCATTCTTTTTTTTTTGGTCAAAAATGTTTTGGTAAAATAGAGTCTCTTATAAAATATTCTACTCGCGAATCCAAATACAATAATCTCTAATTCAAATTTTTGCTTGTTTAGAAACTCAATCTAGTGAACTATGCGCGATAAATTAGCCTCATCACGAAAGTTTGCATACAGCTATGTGTAAAGAGGTTGCACGTTGTATCACAATGTAGCGAGTTAGTTCGATCGCCTAAGGTTCGGTTTAGCGTTCTGCGGCAGTGGCTTTCCCCCGCAATTACGCGTCCATATTAATTGAATCACCTGGTTTCATAGGCTACAATAATCAAGCTTGCCTCGGTTAGCCGAGACACGACTGTAATTCGCATACTACTACGTCGATTCGACATTACCTTTTCCATTTCTTTTTTTTTTTACTTTCGGTAGGCGGAGAAATAAAACGATGGGATTCTGAAAAATTTATTAAGGCCATTGCGATTTTTGCCAAGACAGCACTGTAACTCTTATATACTTGCCGACTCGCGAGACGTTCAGCCGGCTGCAGTTACAGCATAATTTACGAGAAAGAAATTTTTCGATCCGATAAAGTATCCGCGATGAATGCGCCGAATCGTCGTAATTGAATTGCATAATAACAATTATTCATTCGAATTGTCGAGAAAATTTCATTCGATTGCTTTATTTTCCAAATTACGAGTTAATTTTGCGCATAATTATTTGCAATATTGAATTCCGTACGTTCACAAGCCATAACTCGCACAATATTTTCTATTTCGAAAAAAAAAAACAACACTCCACTCTTCACGAGAGAGCACACACAGTATCAATCAAAATTTTCCAAGACACTTTACAATTTGAATGCCGTGTATGTACAGTAGCTCGCGAAAAAAAAAACAGGGTTGGTGGCTGCAACTGCATCAGATTTACAAGGAGCCACGCCTGCATAAATCTCAAGTGAATTCCATTTTCCGCCCCAACAGATAACAGTCACGCGCGAGAAAACATACTCGCTTTTGGGGAAAAGAAAAGAAGAGCTTCTCGAAATAAAATTGCAAGCATAAGCGACGAAAGAGAGAAAAAAAACTATCGAACATTGAATTTTTCTTATATTACACGCAAACGAGAAAGAGCGCGAACTGATATTTTGACTCGTGGGTATATATATAAGTGTCCACTGCACTGCGGCTGGCATACATTATTCAAGCTCTTTCTCTCTCTCGCCTGGGCTTTTGCGAGTTCGAAGCTTGATGCATGAAGCATTCGCCAGTGTATATCACCTACTACTACTTTACGATCTTTTCGTTCTTTCTTTTTTTTTCTTCTTCTCTCTTGGCTTCGATTTTTTTTTCTTTTTGTTGGCGAATAAACAGTGCGTGCGCGGGCTATAAAGAGTGAATTTTGCAAGCGTCGTTTGCTGAAAATTCACGATTCTTTTGCGTATGGAACTTTTTCGCACTGGATGCTGTGTAATTAAATTGATTAGGTTGATTTTTTATAATGTACTTCGTTTTAGGTATATTTTGATGAAATTCAATCGTAAATACTGAACGACTAATCGATCATCTATTTATAATCATATCGGAATATTAATCAAGCAATATATATTCACGCGTATGAATTCGACGAGAAGACGATTTGGAATATCAATTTCAAAACACATCTCGCTGTCTCTCGCTTCGTCAGTACGAAGATAGATAATTGGACGAGTGTAAGTTTGCCGAACGCGGTCGACGAACTTCTGAACGCGCCGGCGTGCGACCCAACTTGGCAAAGGTTTAGCTTGTTCGCTTAATTTCATAAGGACACCTTCCTTCGCTGCACACACCTTCGACTATTTGCCGTCTGGTTGCGCAGTTTCGAAATAACTTTTATACCTTTATCGGAAGATCATTCTATATCCGCACTGTCGTTTATGCAGTTGGAACTCTCATTTCGAATACATGATCTGTCATAATCGTTGATGTAGGTTTCTCCCTCTTTCTCTTATTTGATATTTCTGTCGAATCGGATTTCCAATGCTAATTCCATTTCGCAGACGTTGCTATTTTCAGTTGGCAGAATTATCCGCTTTCACAGTAGCCACTATTAGCACGGAGTAGTTCTTTGAGAGTTAAAATCCAACTTTGCCTTCAATTGCCTTAAGTAATCTCGTGGTACGAGATTGCCTTTCTAGTACACAAGTTTACCCTAAAATATTCCTCAACTCTCTAAATAGAGAGAAAGAGAAGCGGTAAAAGCGTCCACCACTTCGCAAGGCACGGTGAGAGAGAGAGAGGGAAGCTTGATAAACTGCACCCTTGAGATTTCCCGTTGCTCGGCTTGCTTTGTGCTCTGCCAAGGATAAATTGCTCACGTCAATTGTGTTGAATATTTTTGTGCGGCGAATTGCTCTTCATCAATTCACTTGAATTTCTTGCGTGCGAATTATCACTCGCGAAGGTTTCTTAACGATAACGACATTTCGAATTGGACGATTTTGCTTTTGAATTACTTGCGGAAACTGTTAGACAACTCCATTAAAACTGTTCGACGTTGAAGTAATTAAATGTTCATTTTCTCGACGTTATGATTATTTAAAGTAAGTTAGAGTGATTTGAAATTAATTTTGCTCGCGAGCAAAATATCGTTACTGCGAGATTTTAATTCAGAAAATTAATCAACACTTTTAATGAAGTTCAATTTATTTTCACTGTGTACCTCAGCGAATTTACATTTTACTATACGACAGAGGCGAACGAATATTAAATAATGTTGATTTTCTTCGCGAACGAATTTTCATCACATTTTAAAATTGTAATTTTTAATTAGATTAATTAAAAATTTGTTTTTAAAATGCGATGAAAATTTCATCGTATTTTTCGTTATGTAAAAAAAAAATTAACAATTAGAAATTTTGTATTTACAAACGAGTGAAAACGTGTCCGAAGATATTTTTGTTAATTATCATGATATTTTTTGGCAAGTATTATTTTTCTATATTAAAAAAAGCGTCATGGTAAATGAAACAAATTAGAGTGAATATTCCATGAAACGAAGCCTACCTTCCTACAAACACGCACTTATCGACCTACATTCGATGAAAGCTTTAAAAACATTGACAAATTACCATTTCCAATGATCAATCAACACGATCGTCAAACAAATAAACAAACAACCAAACAAACAAACAAACAAAAATGTCAGCACCACTCCCGTTCCGAAAAAAAAAACAGAGCACTCAGTCGAAAAAAACGTTTGGCTCGTTCGCACTAGTAAAACGCTTATCGTCGGTGTTTGGCACTCGAATATATACCCCCCCCCCCTTCCCGGTAACACGTTACGTCACGGCAAATGGGTGCGAAATGTCATTCGCGATGCTCTAGCTCTCAGCAGTAGCAAGTCGATAGACATCCATAGCAGGTAGCATCGACATCGGCGAGCACCGCGGCATTTATGCATCGACAACGCGCGACGACGCGAAGCGCCAGTCGCGCACGCAATTTCCGCTGTTGCTCAGTAAACTATACATATAGGTATACATTGAGAGAGAGAGAGCCACTTGACGCTACCCGTACCATTCGGATGGCTAGTTAATGCCATCTAGCAAACTGTGCTATATCTCTGGCAGCTTCGTTAGCAAGTTTCATTGATGAGTACTGTCGCTTCCGTTTGACGAGAGAATTCGTTCGAGAGCTCGTTACACTGACCCACTTGACGTTCTATCCCCACAAAAGTGCTACATACGCACACGCACACACGCTAAAAAAGAGTTTCGGTTTGTACAACCGACTTTGTAGGATTTATCTTTTTTTCAGTCTGCACTTTCTAAATCGAATTTTATTATATAAAGTACCGGAGATCGTTATTATACGTTTTCTATTCGGTTAGAGGAGAAAAATGAGACGATAGAAAATTTAATGTCGATCAGCGATATCCAACTGTGGTTATTCCATCGCTTCGACATCAAGACGCTTTTCAAATGTCCATTTGAGGAAAAATATCCTTTTTACCCGTAAAACGCGTCGTTCTTTCAATCCTTTCTTTTTTCTCTCCCCTCCACGGACAGCGAATGCAAAACCCTTTCGAATGATATTACCATCAGTCCTATACATTATATTCACTTCAGCACACTTTCAAATTCACATTCCGTAAATCATCGCTATCGAAGCGAAAAAAAAAAAATAAACGTCGCGAAAAGTAAAAAAAATATAATCTCACTCGTAAATTCAACACTTGTAGAGAAGAGGCTGTCGTCGTCACACGTAGATAAAGAGAGCGTCAAGCGTGCCGCATATAACGAGCCAGTGATTTATGCGCGCCGAGTAAAATCCAAAGGCGAATGATTTGTCATCCTCCGAAGAGACGAAAAAAAAAAAAAAACTCGCGCGACGATTATCTGTCACAAGTGTCGTGCCTCATCCACCTTGTTTCTTTTATCTTCCTGCCGGTGATGCCTATGCCGCCGTCTCCCGCAGTGCGAAATGACAAATAAGCCGAGAGAAACCGATATGTCGAGGAGGCTCTTGTCTGCTTTGAATAAATGTTCTTTTTTTGCGCGCGTGTGTGTGTGTGTGTGTGTGTGTGAGGTGGATTTTCAGTGTTTTATGCGTGATAGTGTACGGAGTAGGAGTACGCTCGAATGATTCGGCAACTTTTCCGACGTTGAGCTATTATTCGCGATTTAATGAAGTTTTAATTGTCCCTGTTGAGAACTCCGATTTTCACGAATGACTGATTGATATGGAATAACTCGTTTCGAAATGATTGTTACAAAGACTTGATATATATTTAATTGACAGTATACATACATCTCAATTTATCCTCCAAACAAAACAAAAAATCCTGTTACACACACCATCAAAGTACAATTCAACGTATAGTCACATCCCAGTATCCCTAATAAAACAACGTTATATATTCCATTGTAAGTGAAGGAGGTAAGGTTGTACATGCTAAATATATACAGCAAACTGCGCAAGGATCCGAAATTAATCTTGGTTCGCTTCGCACTGCATGCCAGCCGTTCCTCTCTCTCTCTCTCTCTCGACTCAAGGCGTCGCGATAAGTAATTACTGATTAATGGCGGCATGAGCAGCAACACCAGTAGGCTTATCGTCCGTAAAGCTCGTTACGCTGTCTACCGTTGGTATACAAGCGGATTTGTACATGTATACATGTATATATACACGCAGAGAGACAGATGCGGCTAATGCGAGAAATGTGCTTGCCGAGTCATGTGCGCATTTACCTCTTTTTTCTTTTTTCTTTTTGTTCAACCGCAGAGTTACAAACGGAACGTACGCGAGTTTGTCCGACTGCAATTTGATTCGTACTACTTCGTAATTACGGTGGATTTCGAGCACGCTCGTTAAAATTTCTTTTTTTTTCTCTCTCTTCCGTCGCGAGTGAATTTAAAATGAACTTTAGTTTGGAGTATATCCTCCGATGTACAAAGCATATGTACGTTATGTATATACACACAGCGAGCGCTGGGAAACTGTACATAAGCTGCTGTAACAAGCCGAGACAAGGATAGAATCAGCTCATGCCGATACGCGTTAGCCCCAAAGTTACGTGGTACGAGAGGAGACGTGCTTATATACTCTAGCGATGTATCCGCATCGCGAAAACCAAACGTGTAGTAACGTAGTTGTAGTAGTATGTAGTAGTTGTAGAGGGTTGTAGAGCGATGCATCGACGCGAGTATACTTTCACGCTAATGACGGATAATCCAGTGGGCTTAAAGTCGCTCGAGAGATACACGACACACACATATACGTACACGAGTATTTTTCAGCGGCTATACGGTGATAGATCGACTTTCCAAGCCGTTGGATGCGCGATTGATCGACGACGATCTACACCGGCGACACCCTAATTTGTCGCGCGACTTCTCTCTCTCTCTCTCTCTCTCTCTCTCTCTATCTCTCTTTTTTTTATTTTGTGACTTGTTGACACTTCACTCGAGTGCTGTTTATTTGCTAAAGGAATTTTTTTTTTCATTCGTTGGAATAAAAAAATTTGCGTGTTAATGCATGTTTTGCGTTTGCGTGATTTTATTGGAAAACGAAAAAAAAAATCATTGCGTAAATAAAAATCCGGTATATTTCGGCTTTTATTCGAGTTTTCGGTAATTTTGCTTTTAAATCGTGAAAAATAAAAAGAAAATTATAGCAGCGGATTTTCGTTCCATTATTCAGGCAAATGCCTACTTCAACGCGGCGTGAAAATAAGCGGGAGCTATAAAATAATTTGATGGCACTTTCTGGCATTCGCCACAATGATACGCTTTTAATGCAACAGAAAGAGAGAGAGAGAGAGTGAGAGAACACAAGCAACCCATTCTAGCTTTTAGCTTTTATAAACTATAACTAATGCACAGGAAAATCGTAAAACGCCTTTTTAGTATACTGCTTCAAAAATTTTACAGTTGGCGTAACAATAAGGAAACGTAATTCAGCGACGATTCAGAGTAAAATATTAAATCTTGATGGTACGTCCAGGCGCAGCGTTGTGTAACGAGAGATCCCAATTAATTCAAACAAACAAACAAAAAAAAGAAAAAGAAGAATATAAAAAAAATCCCATCCATTGCGAGTTACATAACGCATAGCAGCTGCGCAGCAAGAGATTAGAAAAAAAGTATAAAAACTCTCTCTCTCTCTCTCTCTCTCGCTTTCTCTTTTCTTCTCTACGTCAAGAATAAAAACTGTCCGAAGCAGCGCTACAAGCTCGACTCGCCGGGTAATTACCGAAGAGAAACGAGAAGCTCATTTTTTTCGGTGGCATTGTTCCTTCTTTATAAAAAAAAATGATGGCTACACGAAACATAATTTTTCTATACTTTCTTTCGCCCAATAGACAATTGAAGTTATACAATCTTGCACGAAGGGTTGCGTCGATTAGCCAGGAGCAACACGGAGAAAGAGAGAAAGAGAGAAAATTTCATAAATTTCATTCGGTTTGAATGAACCGGTTATCTCGGTCCTTTTGTGGCTACGCTCGAAGACTAAGTGGATTGCCGCTTCTCTCTCTCTCTCTCGCGCGCTTTGCGCTTTTAATTAAAATCGAATTTACGAACTTTCCGCGCGCACGCGAGAGAGAGAGAGAATATTGGATGGGCTTAGCGAAGAAAAGCCTTTTGCCCAAGGCAATTTATTGCTTGTGTTATCGGTTAACGAGCTGGCGATATTGTTTTTGAATGACGAAGAAAAAAAAAGAGGGAGTAAAAGCGAAGAAAACAACGGACTCTATGTGATTTTTGTCGGTCCGCGGGAAAAATTGAATGCGGAAAGCGCGCGCGGTAAATTAATCGAGAGTTGTGTTCCTCGAAGTCGATAAATCTGCTGAATTGGAACATTTCAATGGAAGTTACGAACTAATCGGAAATTAATTTCGTCAAAGCGATGCTACGGCTGCTCTGCTATCGCGCGTGGTTACGCGAAAGTTCATTATTGATTTCAAATTTTCTCGTAACCGCTATCTGCGACGAACTAAATGTTTGCGCTGAACGTCGTTATAACGGTCGAGCGTGGCAGTTTGTACGGGACAGTTTTGCATTATGTATACTTTTTGAAATCAAAGTTTACCTTTCCTATAGAAACAAAACGAAAACAATGTTTCAATAACAAATAACTATACCATTCCGCATAAAATTATAATATTAAAACATTCTTCGAATTCAGTATTGGAAATTATTTACAGTCGGATATTTGCAATAGTTTAGCATAAAAATCCACTTAAAAAAAAACGTGAAATTCGCAAATTCCATCGTAAAATTGCCTTCGTTCCTCACCCCGAAACCCAGAAACTCGCCGCGCAACCCGACATACATTTCGCGTTAGAACGAAGAGAGAGAGTGTGCCGAGCTACAGCACAGCTATTCAAACCCGTTGGAATTTCGAAGGGTTGGAGGAAAGCGAGCGCAAAAGAGAGAAGATACGAGCTTGGTATAAGGACAGACGATAATTACTCGAGACACCTACTTTCGTGCGCTCGAGGTTATTTTTTTTTTCCTTCTTCTTCTTTCTCTTTCGTCTCTTCGTTTCAAGAGGCAAAGACCGAACGAGGCCGTTATAACGACAGTCGTGTTTTTTTTTTTTCGTCGATCAGTCTCATTTTTATGGTAATCGACCTCGTTACCCTTATCTCTCGAGTGCGAGCAGGCAGCGTGGCGGAGAAGCAGTAACAGCGTTTGCTGTGAGAAGAATTCAGCGAGTTAATTGAAAACGAAATTATTTATCGTAGTCGAGCTGCTACTGCTACTGCTGCTTCTTCTGCTGGCCACCTCTGCGAAATTACTTTCTGCATTTTTTAATGCCAAACACGACGGGTGAAAAAAAAAGAAGAAGCTTGGCTTTTTTAATGAATGTTAACGATATTATCACGGAGGCGAAGGTTTTCGTGACCTTTGCGCTCGTGGAATGTAAATAACCGATGGTTTCTTTGACTTTTAATGCGGTTTTAAGAGCGATGAATAATGTAAAGCGCTTTCTTCTTTTTTCAAGGATCGCTCGGGTGAATTGTATTGTGTAACGCGTTAATAGCCTTGAATGGGCAGCGTTCTGATAAAGAGTAACATTTTTAATTAACGGATTAATTTAAAAATGTCACTTATAAAATGTTGACTCTCGTGCCTTATAAGACTAACATAATATAAAAGATGTAATACGAAGTTCAAACACATTATCATTCTATAACTCAAAACAGAAAAGCATCATATCTATTTGAGTAGGTTTTTGCAACTTCATTTGCTTACTAAAACTACATCGAAAAACGCAAAACTGTTTTCCATGCCGCAAAAGTGGAAGGTAATTTAAGCTTCTACTTCGGTTTTCTCTTCCTCACGGGCGACACACAGTGAGAGAGAGAGAGAGAGAGAGTAACTTGCGAAGTATATATATACACACACTGTTCGCTTCAAGGTAACTTTAGCCAGGGCAATTCAAGTCTCATTCTCAGATCCAAGAAAACATCTAAACTCCATTTCAAACTCTCACGTCGTCGCAAAAGCAAATATGATAATTACAGCTTTGAAAACGCTAATCGATTATAACGCACCGCTGCCGTAAGTATAAAATAAACTCTTTATCGAGATTAATTAACTGCGGTGAACGCGCGCTTAAGCGCGGCAGCTGGACGTTATCGGCGTTATTAAAATTCCAAGTGAAATTGTTTTTTTTTTTTTTTTTGCATACGCGCGCCCTCGGAAATTATGTAACAGCTGGCTCGGATGACACGACATAAATTTCAAAAATAGAGAGAGTCAACGATGTATTCAGCTCGGTTAAATATGTAAATTCGGTAATTGAATGCAAATATACGTTTAAAAATTACTGCCTGACCACACGTTGACTATCATCACTTTGGGGGATTGAGATCGATCGCTCTTTATACACAATGTACAGGTAAATGTATAACAAAATACATTAGGGGAGGGGGACGAATAGTCTTTTCACACACACACACACACACACATGCACACAAAGTGCCAAGAAAGAGAGAGTTGTGAGCCTCAAGTGTGTAGTAAATCGTAAGTGGTGAACTTACCTTGAAACTCCTTGCGGGACGCGCTGACGGAGGTGACGATATTGGCCACGTGACCCAGCACCGTCGCGAACAGTAGTAAACCGAATAGCAGCTGTCCTATCACGAACAGGTATTCGCCTTTACTTCTCGGCCTGCAAAGTCATTACGATTATTCCTTTGCTTGTCTCTTCGACTAAAAACTTTCCCTTAATGCACCTCATTAAGAATATACTTGAACTTTGTACACGCGAGAAGACACTTGCTGCAACAACAGAAAAAGTTTCGCTCTCCAACGATTTCAACGCGGCAAAACTTCTTGATTGTTCTTTGTTTGCCTTTTTCATTAGCATTCTTATTTACGAGATAAATAGATCGATAAGAAAGTTCAGCAAGTGGCCTTTCTAACGACATCAAAGTTCGTCCCCATTTAGAACTGTATACTCGTATATATATACAAGGGATTCTCGCGTGCGTCTTCAAAACTTGTCGCTCGAGGGCAATTTATTTTGGAGTTTTCTTTCTACGACTAAAGAGGATTGTCTTACAAGATAACAGATATACCTTCATCCTCCTCTCCTACGTAACAAAAGAACTCCTTCGGGCTATAAACTCGAGGACGAGCACCTCGTCTTTCTTTAACGAGATAACTATTTTCACGAGAAAGAGGGAGGAAAAAAAAGCCTTTAGCTTTTAATTAAACGTCTTCTTTTTTTTTTGAACAGACAGATATGATCAAGGATAATTGAAAAGAGGGCTCGATTACCTTGGTAAATCGCCGATAGTTGTGAGAGCAAGCGTACACCAGTAGTAACTCTGCAGATACTGCTTGACCACGTCTGCCGTCTCGGAGTCGCTGAACACCCAGTTCTTGCTCCCGAAACCATTGTTCTTATAAATAATGTGATAGAGGCACCCGTTCCAGTGAAAGATCACCAGTAAGTAATGTATCAGGGACGTCGAGCGAAATAAATTCGGATAGTTCGTGTGTCGCTCCGTACGGTCCATGAACGCCCAAAATCTGCAAAACATTGAACAACCAACAGAAAAATAAATAAATAAATAAATCTCTTTAGCTTGTGCATGTGGCTATTTAAAATACACGCCAAAATTTTGCACGTGAAAACGTATTTCACGGGTGGTATATATAGGTAAAAGCTTCTATAAGAGATTGCACGTGTCGAGAAGTTAAGGTGTTTCGAGAGTGAAAACGGTCAGGATTTTTTCGTAATTGAAAAAGTTGAGAGAGTGGGTGTGGTGAGCGCGAAAAAAAAAAGTTTTTTTACTCGCGATTATTTTTTTTTCAGCTAGACGATTTCCTTTGAGTTGGACGCGGGGCTTACCGGTAAATTTTAACGAGTCTAAAACTTCGCAGTATACTGTTAAATCCTATAGATAAGTATAAACAGTCGAGGGGCAGCAGGCACAGGCAGTCTATGTAAAAGGTGGTGCTGTTCATGTAGTGGGTGCGCAGTTTCGTCGCGTCGGTCTGCAGCACGCCGTCCTCGAGGTAACCCGTACGAAAGTGAAACACTATATCTATCAGATACAAGAAGTCCGACAGGTAGTCCAGGCAAAACCACACCATCAACGTTTCACCTATAACAGAAAAAAAAAACATTTTCTTCATTCGAAATAACATTCATCACTTTCTATTACGTACCGTTGATCTCCTGAAAGGCGAACCTGTAGATGATCACCCAAAAATTGTAAAGAAAGGCTAACGAGACAACCATCGACCAGTAGTAGCATAATCGACCAGCCGGATCGAAGACGAACGACCAGTTGGGCGCACCGGTCTTGTAACCCTGTTGACCCGACAGACCAGGATAACCTCGGCTGCCTCGCTGCGCTTGCTGCTGCGCCTGCGTGTAACGCCTGCAAATTTTGCAACTCATGGTATACTTTACGCCTCGTTATATACCTTGTTTTTATATACATTGATCACTTTAAGCTCGAGGAGGTTGTCTAAAACAATTTGTAATAAAAATCAATAGAACATGATCGTTTTGGTATACGTAGCATTCACGTTATTTTGCTAGTTTTTCAATTCCTATACTCGATATTTTGTTGAACAAAGGGTATTGTAATGAAAATTTTCTCCCAACAATCAGCACACAAAGCGTATTTGTTTTTACGAGTTCGCAACAGATCGACCACGAACAGAATATCGAATTTAACTCGGAACGGTGGTGAATTCAAAAAGTACTTTTCGATGCACCCAGTTCGAGTTTTCTAATTAGTCGAACGAACAATCAAGCGATAACATCGAGTTAACTGTATTATTGGTAGATTACTTACAAAAGTTTCATAGAGGAAAATCGCCGGTATTGGAGCTCTCTAAAGAAGAAAGAGTATGAAAGTTACCACGAAGAAGGTCGTTCACGGCTAATTAATCTCACACCAAATTTTCATGAAAACTTTGATACTTGGAAGATGAAAAAAAAAAGCTTTGAAAAGTTTGCCAATTATAAGAGACTTGTGTATAGCTGATAGAAGTTAGACACGATTATGCAATCACAACAAGCAACATTAACCAAAACCCACATTCGACTGTGTTACAATTTGAATGCATTTTATTCAATTGTTACCGTGATGTAACGATGCAACTGATGAGCATTTATAATATACAACGTGGAATGGCTTCCGATATCTGGAAAATTTCCTCTATTTCGTTAGATTATCAAACCATAATTATGAATTCACGAGATTTTTAAAATGGATTTATTTTACATTTTATATGCAACTTTAATTTTCATGCGAAAAATAGTTTAAGCATGGAAAATTGCACACATTAATGAAATGCGTACACTCTGCTGTAAGTACGCATGTAATTTTTTATTAATTGAATGAGTTATTTGTTATTTATTGTCAGTGAGTTCGAATAAATTTAAAAAAATCATAATTAATTTTAACACGACATTTATTGTCATATGTATCAATCCATTTAAAAAGCAAAAATTAGATTCATTGTGTTTATTGCGAAAGCGTTGTAATGAATTTGTTTTTAATTACTATAAGCTTAATCTGGTTTACATTCGTGCCGAAATAATGCAGCAATAACCCAACGGCAATGTCATAAATTCAGCGTGACGTACATTGTAAAAGCTTCATACAGCAGCCATTCGCTCAATGCTATTGTTAGTATAATAATTCCGGCTGAAAATAATCCCTCTTTATACTCCCTACAACGATTGTTGTAAAAATTTTATTTCGCTAAATAAATGATGAAATATCAAATCAACAACGATAATCCGACAACAAATTCATTCCAGTAACGAACAAATAAACAATCAAAGCACCACACCCTGATAGGTGAGCCGCAACGAGCCAGAAAGACGCTTTGAAATATGAAAGAGTGACCAGATCACTTCTAATCGCTACTAATGATCTATTTCTACGTTTTTAAGGGTGCTGAATATGAATATGAAGTTTATTTTATCGTAAACTTGGGAGAAGCAATTATTGAAATAAATCAAGAAAATGTTTTATTTTTTGAGTCGAACAAATTCTTTCTAGATAATATAGCTTATTTTAAGACGAAAAGATATCCTGTCATTTTTTTCGTAAAATACATTTTTCAAAGCTTAATAATATTCAAAGTCAGTGAAAAAATTGCTCTTCAAAAATTTATAACTTTTGAAAAAGTGCATTTTACGAGAAAAAAATGACAGAATAACTGTTCGTCTTAAAATAGGCTATAATATTTTCTAGAAAAAATCTGTTTAGCTTGAAAATAATACTTTCTTGATTGTTTATGTAAACAATTGCAATTTTAATTATGTTCCCCCAATTTTATGCGATAAAATAAACTTCATGTTCGTATTTAGCACCCTTGAAAATGTATAAATAGACCATTAAGATCTGGTCATTTTTGTGGTCGTTGCCGCTCGCCTATCTATACACACCCAAAGTTTAACACTAGCATTCCCCGAAAACACTCAACCGAAACCTCGCGTTTTACGGCCTATAAATCAACGAGAAAGACAAGCGAGCAGAGCATATATAAGCCTCGAACACTTACGTCTCGGTGCCGTTGCAAGTGCCAGCGCCACTGAGATGGTTGATGGACGCCGGTGTGTGAACGTGCGACGGCGTTGTTGCCTCGCGCGCGACGGTGGTAGTGGTGGTGTTGGTGCTTGGCGTCAGCACGGCATTGGGCAATTTGAACTTGCCCCTGAACTGATCCTTACGACGATTCTTGTGACTCAAATCAAGCTCGCTCGAGCCCCGATTCACGTAAGAGCCTTGCAGCGAGTCCCTCGACGAACTGAAGTATCGCTGCTTGTAACAACAAAACTTTCAACTTTAGTCTCTCCCCCAGTGCTATATATGTAGTTTATATATACTCGGGCAAAGAAGTTTTTTTTCAAGAAGACCTCTCTTGTTACGGAAGATGAGCTACAAGGCTCCAAAGTTATACGTATATATATACTTTAGCGACGAGAGATTCATTAGCTATTGTCTCGGGGGCAGCCGAAACTTACACGTCGATATAGTTTCTCTCTGTCCCCTTTTTTTTGTTCGCTCATCCGACGAGCTCATTGAATTTTTTCTTAATTAAAGTTTGTTTTTTTTTTCGTGATCATCGATTAGATTTCCGGATTATTATCCGAAAAAAAAAGTGAAGTACCTGCTGCTGCTGCTGCTGCTGATGATGATGATAGTAATGATGCGTAGGCGTATGCCGTCCCATGAGCTTACCGCTGACCAGATCGAGAAGACTCTGTCTCGAGGGTAACACGCCGCCGCCGCCCCTCGACGAGATATTCTCCACGCTCTTGGTGTCGTCCTCGCCGCGTCCGCTGCGGCCCATGCGATGCCTCTCGCGCAACTCGCCGCCGGACACCACCGTGCCGCCCGGCGTCACGATACCTGCAACAACGACAATAATTGTGGGTGATTTTTTCGTTGAAAAGTCTTTTTGCTTTCTCGAAGAGAAAGCTTTGTAACAGTGAAAATTTTCGATTGCACAATTTTGATGTTTTTCTACATTTTCGAGGTCGTTGATTACGAATATGATGTTTTTAGAAAATGTCCGGATCCCCAAAAATGTGCGTATTTGTGTATGTGTGTGGTTACTTTTTCTTTCCTTCTTTGTCCCCATAATTATATTTGAACGGCTAGAGTTACGATTATGAAACTTTGCAATTATGTTTCTTCTCCCTAGATATAGTTCTGATTAAATTTTCAAGTGAATCGGTTAAATTTTTCTAAAGTTTTTGAAAATTTGCATTTCCCATTTTTTTTTACGTTTTATGTAAAAAAAAAAGAAGTTTGTTTCAAAATGCGATAACTCTGAGTAAAAATCGTCAAATTCATCGTGTGTCCGCTCACTTTAAAGGGTAAAGCGAGAGCTTCAAAATGAGATATCATACGTTTGAAAATTTGCTTCCGGTCAAATATTACGACCAATTGTGCAATTTGAAAGTGGTAATTTTCTCGTGCCGAAAAAAATTTGTACACTTCAAAGATCGATAACTCGGGCGGAGTATCATCTAATTTATCGTGTGAGGGCTCATTTTAAAGAATAAAGGGATAGCTTGAAAACGAGCTATCGAAAGTTTGAAAATTCACTGCCTGTCGAAAACTAAAGCTGCTTATATAATGCGCATGGAATCCACATAATTAAAAAAAATTTGCTTTCGGTGAAATGTTACGACAAATTGTAAACAATTATTGTATTTTTAATATTTCTAATTTTTCATTATTTTATCATTTTCAGCAGTAAAAATTAGATAAAAATATTCATAAATAAAATTTATTTGTAATGTTCAAAATTTAATGCTCTTCGAGAAAGCACACTGCTGATGTATAAGCGGCAAATCTGTTAGCTTGGTATTTTTTCTGTTTCTCAATTTTTTCCAACAATTATTATCATATTCGATCGAATGTAACGAGCGAGTTATTCAAATTAATGGAATATTCTAATAATACGACACGCGCATTCAAAATTATATAATGGGTAATAGTTGGTCGATCAATTATTTGAATTTCAGCGGGCATGGTATTCAACAATAATGCATTATATATCGGACGAATAATAATGGATTCAGTAGATATTTAAAAATCAATTTCAGAGCACGCGCGAAATCATATAGAAATACGAACGAGTTCCATTCGATTGCCCTTCTACACGTTTAGTATAAGGATTAATTGCAGTTTGACGATATTTAGCGCGAGCCGGTTGGCCAAACTGAAGTGGTCGAGCCAACGGTTGCAGTTTGCCGTTAGTTGTTTGCTCAATGAGATTTGACCATTAGCTAGAGAGGCCAAAATGCTATAAACTACTTTTGCCTGAGAGTTCTGTGTTTATAGCTTGGCAAATTTCGATCGTTCCACTTGCATTCGATAGTCTTGAAAAAAAAAAGATAATTATGTCGTATCACTCTCGAGTTGTAATTGCCGCTTCGTATATACATAGAGAAGTATCCTCTTTAGGCGAAAAAAAAAGAAGAAGTTCTCGAGTGCTTATCTAATTAAAAATAACTTTGCACCTTATATTCGCACGCGCACGTGTCCCAGATTTTCGAGGACAATGTAAATATTGTGTGTCGACGCGCGCAAACTCTTAACTTCGTTACACGCAATGAGATAGACAATGCGGGTATACACTGCGGGTATCAAAAGTTTTCGTTAGAAAAAAAAAGAAAGGAAATAACAATCAGAAACGTAATTTTCACAAGATAACAATGTGCATACAGGTGAGAGATATATTTATTCGAAGTAGTTATAGTATTCGCGTAACTTTTGTGTTCGACTTCAAAAGTACTTTAACCATCAAAGTTAACTGATCGAACTCCTCGGCGAGAATTTAGTTTCCATACCGCAACGTGCGGAATAACAAATAGTATCCATACGTTAAATTCAACGCGCCAGATTTTCAGCAGGTATATTTTCACAGTATACGCAAACGCGCGATTGGAAAAAAAATCCTCTCCACGCAATATATATCATTCCAATCTTCCGTGAAAGCAACGCAACAATTAACAAATTAACGAACGAGAGTCTCTCTCTCTCTCTCTCTAACTCATTTCCATGAGCATTCAGAGCGCGAGCCAAAAGCGTTTTGTCCTTGATAAACCCTCTCTCTCTCTCTCTCGTGCATTCATAGCGTTCGTTACGGCGTTGCTGACCAAATGAGCACACGCGAGCGTGTGTATTTCTTTTTTTTTTTTCGGCTTAGCTCTTCTATTTCTCGGACTCTTCATTAGCTTACTATCCGACTAATCAGCAACGTTGGAGATAGCACTACCGGCAACCTAGTTTCTCATTTCTTTTTTTCTTATTGCGTGATGACCCTTTTATTTTCCTACCGCGCGTGGGAATTGCATTTACTTTTGCACACAGCGATGGATCCTTGTTGCTTTTTTTTCTTCGCGCACGATACCGTCCGGCATATCGGTTTTTATTTCTCTCGTTTTTTTTTTATTCGTTTGCGTGCGAACGAAAAAAAAAACCAAATAAAGCTTGATAAAACAGACGCTTGAGAAAAGCAAGCGGCATATACCTGCGGATATTGATTTCTTCCGATAGCAAATACAGTTTTCGCTCGTGGAAAGAGAGAGAGAGAGAGAGAGGAAAAAAATTCTACGTTGCGAGTTATGTGCACTTTCGTTCTGAATAAATCAAGCTTGCGAGAAATGTTATACAAGCTAATTTTTTTTTTCACTGTATGTATACACCAATAACTTCGCATGTTTACAGTTACAAATTTACAAATAGTAAAAACAATTTATCTTTCAAATCTCAAAGAAAAAAAAAATCTTTTTTTAGTCTCGATTATATCGATGCATTATTTCCAGGTGTATAGCGATCAATGTCGACGTATCCGAGCGCTTGAGCACGGTAGGATACAGACAAATGGAGTCTTTTGGACAAACAAAAATCACGCTCCGGAAGGGGAGGGGGGGGGGGGGGGTGGCCTTTTGTCGATATACACGCCTGTTATCCAATTACCGATGGGCTATTGTGTGCCGTCTGCAGCACGCGGATGATTTCCGCATCGCGTTTCCCTCCCTGCGATTCGTGTTTCACTTCTCTTGCTCTCTGCTAAAAATTGCGTTGCCACGAGCGTACCATTGATTACCAAAGAAAATCCTTCGGGGATTAATATTGCTTCGTGGAAAATTTTTCGTTCGTTAATTCGCGCGCGAAAGTCGATATCTCGTTTAATTTCGTTTATTTTTTTTTTTTGATTGTACAAATGAATGAGGCGGCGTCGACTTTCTCGAATAGAAAATTAATGGCACGAAAATGAAAAAGAAAAGATAACAACGTTCGTATAACTTTGCACGTTCGATCATCTGCTTGGACAAAGTTTCGTGCTTTGTCATTTCTGGCAATCTATATATAGATATTTTTTTTCTTTCTCTCTCTGTCTCTCTAGCGAAACAATATCAGCGCTATTAATCATGCAAATAGCCGTAATATCAGTTGGCTGAGCTTTCGCGAGCTTCTGCCGACGACGCTGAAGCGCTCGGCTGCATCGATCCGCGCGCTGCGCGATCAGGGATTAAAGTATAAGCCATAACGAAAGAGGAAGAGAACAAAAAAAAGAGGAAAATCTCGGGGCATTAATTTTGCATACGACGGTATAGAAGATGATGAATCGCGATCGATACGATAGAGAGAGGAAAGACTTGATTGAACAGCAATCAAAGACTCGTTAACCTCATCCGACGTTGTTTCCTCTTTTTTTTTCATAGCTTTACAGACGATAGAGGTATATATGTATATATACTAGGAAATTTCAAATTGAAATCTATGGTAATTCGTTTGCGGGGGCAATTTGATATTATACGTCGTCGAATGCTACAAGCCGAGCGATGCAAATTGCTCGTAACTCTCTGCTAGCTGGGCTTTGTAACTTTGATTGAGTATGAAATAGGATGATCGATCGCGCATAGACGAAGCTCTGACAGTTTCTGCAATAGGGCACAGGTAATTATGTTAATTAACGTTATACGCTACTGCCATATTCCAACTACAGGATCTGCATGAATTACTGATTAGTCCATTAGTATATCACGGAAAATAATATAAAGCACGATCGCGATGTAAAGACAAAGATTAATCGAATTCACCGTTGTGCGAATGGAACCGCACTGACACACAAACACAGAGAGAGAACAAACAATGCGAATCGAAAAAGTCGATTAAAGCTATAGTATGTATGCGGTCGTACCGCTAACCCCATCAATTTCGTTACCAAACGACTTCCCGGCACTCTATTGCCAAAAACAAAAACAAAAAAAAAACAAAAAAAAAAAAAACAAAAGAGAGAGAGTTCCCGTTATGCAGTGTGTTATATATATAGAGAGAAGCTTTTGTCGAGATTGCTTGTTGCCGTTGGCCTCCATGACGGCTATTGTTTCGCCAGCGGAGGTAAACGTCAGCCCCTAGCGAGCTCTTTGAATTTCGGCAAGCTCATTTGCTCGGCAACCCAACTGACAAGGCTCTGACGAGCATGATATTTATGGCTCCTGACGCACTTGGTTACGAGGCCATAATAACCTCTCTCTCTCTCTTCGCCTTATTGCACTGACGAGTAGAGTCTCGATAAGTCGCTCTATGCTCTTTCGCACCTGCGTTTTCGTACAGCTGGTTATACTGTTATTACTTGCTTTTATGCTTAATGGAGACTCGTGTTCGAGTTTATTATTCAACTGCGTTTTCGGCGGATATGGAGGAGAATTTGGTTGTAAAATTTTGGATGATATATCATTGTCTTTTCTGTTGTGTTGTTGCTTATATTGAAATTGCTTTTAACACTCATAGATGTCGTGTTCATTAAGCAACAATTTTAATCGTCAACGTATAATAAGTTAAATTCAAATTATGCGTTATTAACTTAACTGAATTGTTCGTAAATACAATAATAAAAAGCACTATAGTATTGTGAATTAATTGACTGAGAAGTAGACATAAGTTTCGTAAAATACTTTTAATATAATAACGAATTATGTACATGAATTTTGAAATGCAACTGACTGAATTGAAACACGTGACAGATATTTTCATACAAACAGCGTATAACTGATACTGAACCCATTTCAACTCCAAAAGCTCCGATAATTTCAAGTATCCAAGATTTATTCTCGATCGAGTCAAGAATAAAAAAGAAAAAAAAAAGAAGAGAGAGAACGAATAATTTTGAACGAGTGAACTAAAGACGAAAGAGAGAAAAAAAATCAATTCCAACGACTACGAGAGAAATATATAAGAGCGAGTGAAACTCCGGCACGCGCGCGCTACTATACGACTGCCTCAGCTCGCGTGCGTCCGATGAAGTCGCAGTAGAATCGTGCCTGCAAAAATTCCCTCACTCTTCGCGGAGACACGTTTCGCCTGCAGGACCATCTTAAATCTACTCTCCTCTTATTTTACAAGTTCCTCCTTTACTCGCTACTTTCTTTTCATTTCTTCTTCTTCTTCTTCTTTTTTTTTCTTCTTCTCGCGATATGATTATTTCCGTCTCCTCTGCTCGTCTACTCATTGGTATCGTTAAAAAAAAGAAGAGACGAGTCGTTGCCAAGACACGAAGAACAAAAAAAAACATTTTTTTTTACCTCCGAAGCTGCAGTTGAATTTATAATACGAAGCGAGCAGCATAGACACTTCGATATCTCTCTCTCTCTTATATTCCAACATGTATGCGCATGCCTATATCTTGCGTGTCGCAAATAATGACGTCGGCACTCGTTACCTTCGATTTCGGTGGTTGCGAGCGAGTTGCGAATACCAAATATCCCCCAAACCCTGCATATATATATACGGTCACACGTGATTCGCATGCGCGTATGTCGCGAGCAGCAAGCGCAACAAACACATGTACACACACATATATATATATATATATACATACTACTCGAGTCCGCAGATGCTCGAGCACGCGAGTCGACGTTCTTTCTTCGCTGATCGCTTTTACACTCTACTATATATATAAATTCAGCGAGGTACTTTCTACTGCCAAGAGGGCTTCGTAGCTCCTCGGAAGAATCGACGAGGGAGGCAGTGGTTAGATTCGTGCAGCGAAATTGCGAATGGGATTTTACGGCTTGTGTGAATGTGTGCTTTTTTTTACGAGAATGATCGAGCGCGAATCAGTGAGCTGGTTATATGGAGGGTTAGATGCTTGACTGGAATCTAAAGTGAAGTGATATGTCATCGTTTGATTTTTATCGAAGCTAAACTACGTGCGGCGTCGTTTTTTTTTACCCATTGAATCTCTCGCGAGAATTCGAATCGATAATTTATTAGAATTATAGTTTTTTTTTGGGTGAAATAAAAAATGAAAAATATAAGACTTTCTAGAAAAAAAAGACCCAATTACTCAATAAAGTAGTAGAGCATTAAAAAGATTGCGAAAAATCAGCTGAAGGAGAAAAGATAAAAAGCAACATCGAGTCATTTCAATTCCCAGTGGCGAGAAAAAAAAAACAAGCTCGGGGATTAATTCTTCATAATTCAAGAGCCTCCAGTCGTATACCCCCCCCCCCCCCCCCCCATCCTCTCGTCGTATAGAAGAACTTTCAAACACGACGACGATTCCACTTTAGATACTTTGCAAATATATATTCGAAAGAACAGTTTTGCTGATTATTTTCCCGTTGCGATGTTTGCGTAGTCTTATTTATATACACACATATAATTCCCCGATGATCCACTTTGAAATTAAAAAAAAAAAGAAAGAGCCTTCCAATGAAAAGCGAAACGAATACACCGTGGCGCACAAAAGACGTGTCCTCTTTCAACGTCGATGCTCTTTTTGCAAGCTCTCTGTCTATCTCTCTCTCGCGCGCACGTGCGTTTATTTTACGGTCGAAGTCTCTTTCAGCCGTCCTCTTTTTTTTTTTTTTTATTTCGACTCTAGTTTGCTACACCTCCCCGCACGATGGATTTTTTTTCGAAATGCTACTTCGTATTTCTTCATTTATTTCATAATATTGGATCTCCAGTTCTTCTATGTATATTACATTGCCTGTTTTAAAGCTCTTCCTCCGATATAACATCGGCTTTATCCGCACACATACATTTCGCGGGTATATAGGAAGCATTGCGACTTTACTATCTTTACGAGCAATTCTCTTTGTACATACACAACTACATACACATGAAGCATACGAAGAGCTTTCGCGCGGCGTAACGTAAAAACACTACAACGGCCGAAAAGAAAATTCGAAACAACGCACCCAGCTGCAGCAGCAACAACTTTCAATGTGCGCAGGCTCACCAAAGCTCGCGTATATATTCATTCTACATTCGTTTCCATCCGGTGCGAGCAACGCGCAAGCTCATAATTTAAAAAAAAAAAAAACAACTCTTTCACCCTCCCAAAAAAAAAGTGGCAGAGTGCGAATAAATAGTGATCCGCTAGTGAAACGATGACTGAATGCTCGTAAAACACACACGAGAGAGAGAGAGTGTGTGTACTATGTGTGCGCGCCTGCCTCGTCAAAGATTCCATCGGGGCAGTACCTACTAGAGCAGGATAGTATGGCGCGGGATAGCAATCTCGTAAAACTTGCATACCCGACGCACATACACACACACACACACACACACACACACGAGCGTGTTCTGTGCGCTTGCAATTCCTCGTTATTTCCATTTGGCCGTTTCAGTGTGTATAGCTTTACTTCTGTTTCGGTGTAATACCTCGTTGCATCGCTGAGGCTTTGCTTATAGTTTATTGTATATATACGTGCGGGCCAAAGAGAGTATGGTACACGTTTTGTTTCCGCGACCTATAGAGAACGTGATTTAATAAACAATGAGCAGTTCACGGACGTTTCCTCTCTCTCTCTTGCTTTGCTTTCGCTATTGTACACAGAGAATTACACGTTACTTGCCGCATGCAAATGTGTGTACTTTGTACTGTTTGTACACGCACTTCAATTACTTAACCCTGCGTTTGCTTTATTGTGGGAATTCGTTATGGTTGTTTACTCGTGAACCGTTCGTTTCTGATTCCATCGGATGCGAGAATCGTATACTCGAAAAATAAAACAAAAATCGTAGTTACACTACAAAAAAAATTTCTTAAATTTGCTGCATACTTAAATCAACTTTTTCTTATTTTAAGAGCAAAAATTTTC
>JAWWMK010000008.1:11488791-11522657 GCA_035047105.1 Galeopsomyia nigrocyanea | reverse complement strand
CCGGAAGCTCTAGCGTTACAATTTATTTTTGCCATTTTAGGCTTCAAGAATCGGCATTTTTTTTATAGATTTCGTCACCTTATTAAAAAAAACGGCACGCCTTCTTTAAAATTCACAAGATTATTTTTCTGAAGAAAATTTTTGTGAAATTACCTAAATAATATGAAATACATAATAGCAGCGGTGCACAGTGTGGAGATACGTACCATGCGTGCTATAAACCGGCTCGTGCTCAACCGGCAAATACTGATGCGCAGGTCCCGACGAAGAAGGAGGAGGAGGCAGAGGAGGAAGTGGTTGAGGCACGAGATTGGCCTTGTTATGAAGGAACGGCATATCAGGTAGAGCTGTGGCACCCATGAGATACTTGACGGTGAACATGCTAACGGCGATGATGGCCGCGACCACGAGGACGATCTTGATCTTGATGAGGATGACGGCGACCACGCTCTTCAGTCCTCCCAAAACTGAACAGCCATAAATGCCAGAGCGTTTCAAGTGACGATATGCTTGCGTTGCGTTGCGTCTAAATGTATGTGTACGTGTATGTGTATGTGTGTGTGTGCGTGTGCACAAGCGCGTATAAGCTCAAGCGCCGGTAGGATTTAACGTCGTCATATCTCCTAGCGTGCATGCAGCATGAATGTAGGCTATACAGATCACGAGCTGAATCACGGCCGAGAGGCAGGGAGCTTTGACCCAATGATGCGTTTCCAAGTTGCTATATACCACCACCAAGCGCAAGCTCTCGCTTCTATCCTCTGGATGAATGTGTCTGTGTGTGTGTGTAGTCAGCCAACGGAAAATAGTTCACCCCCCCCCCCCCCGCTCTTCCCGAGCTAATGGCAAAAGCTTCTTATGCTTTTCTTATACTCCACTTTTAGTGATTTTTTTTTAACGAGCAACCATTCTGAGACTCTAATTTATTATTAAAAGTTTATAAAAATCTACTTTCAAATGACAACTTTTTTTTTATTCTAAGTTCCAGAGCACTTTTCTTAAAAATAATTATCTTTTAGTCGATGGTTAATGGCGCGAAACGAAGCAAGTTTTTTTTTACCTCGGGTCAGAGTCTTTAATTTTTCAAGAATACTTCGTAGAGCTTGCAAAAATTATACGTTAACGTCGGAGAGAAAAAAATTGAAAACTTTTAATGAACATCAAACTCCTCATCAAGATGATGGCATAAAAAAAACATTAAAGTGCTGCACTCTTTAAAAAAAGAAATAGAATCGAGAAAAAGAAAATAGCGGAGGCAAGCAAAGACCATAGCTTGCAAAAGCCAATGGAAGTTCCGTGCAAACGGTACTAATGAAAAAAGCGAGCGCGACGACGACGACGACGACGACGGTATATGGTGGAGCTAGCAGACGGTAAACTCAATGAAACAAAAATTTAGCGAGAAATAAATAGCAGACAGCAGAGTTGGCGTAGCTGCGAGGTGTACACGAAACAGCAGCAGCAGCAGCAGTAAAAAAAAAAGCAAACGAAAGAGAGAGAGAGCGAGAGAAAACGATAAACAGAGAGAAAATCAGATAGAAAAGTACAAATGGAAGCTCGCGCAAGAGGGAGAGAGAGGAGGAAAGAGGCGTCCGTGGGCGCGCGAACGCAGCTCCCGGTAAAGGGTAGTATGCTAATGCAATTATGGAAATCGCGGTATGGAAAGCAGTCGAGAGACTGGCAGCAGCAGCAGCGCACAGCGGAGAAGGAAGAAGGATGCGCGCTGTGCGCTGCTATGTACATAGCTGCATAGAACTATATGTATATGAAGCGAGCGGATAAAACAGCTGCGTAAGTCGGCGTGTTACGATAATCGTGAATATGTAATTACGGGGAAGGACGTGCGGATAGAGATAAACGGTGCTGAAGCCTGAACTCGCCCTCTTCGTCGTCCTCGCTGAAAACATAGGATTTTTCAGGGCACTGTGTGTGTGTGTGTGTCTTCTTTTTTCCTTCTCTCTCTCCCTAGCGCGTAGGCAACGATGCATTTTTATTTTTTTTCTCCGAGTGCAGAATTGCATTTGGCACACGACTCTGCAAGCTCTGACTTTTATATCTCGCGGCCTGGGTACAGCATTAATTGAGAGCCATTTTCCATTTAGCGTTCTTTCTCTCACTTTATGTTTCCTCGCTTTTCTGCGCAGCACTTTTTAGTGGCTCGTTGAATATTCGCTGCTGTATCCTCCCACTGGATTTATCGCTTATACAATATACATATAACCTAGCGCGCTCGTCGATGGTCGCGGCTTAGAACTTTCAATTATGTATTTCATTGTGCACGAGAGCGAGAGAGAGAGAGAGAGAAGACTTGAACGCGCCAAAGTGAAACAGATGGTGTGAATTTATGCTCTAGCCGTCCAGAAGTTTATTATTAAATTTGCTAACTTTTGAGAGAGCGAGAGAGAGAGAGAGAGTTGAATTTTCGGAACGCGAGAAACGTATGATGAATATGTAGAAATGCACGTGCGGAATATATAGTCACGCGGCAAATTTATGAAAATGTCATTGAGCTTTCCTCTATAATATACATATACATGTATGCTCGGTTAAAACTTTCTTTCGCGAGCATAAAAACCATCCGCTTTTTTTTTTCCTTTACCGCGTGGTCGCGGTCGTTAATCTAAAAAAGCAAAAAAAGGCGGCTGCACTTATAATTTAACGACGATCGTCGGAGATTATTATCACTCATCCGATATACCGTTTTTCGACGTTTAGATTCGAAGCCGCCGAGCAGCTTGTGTAGAAAGTTAGTGTCTACTTATTAGCACACACTAAGCAAAACTCCACGCGCAGGTAAAAAAAAATACTCGTTCTAAGAACACTAATGCCTTACTGCTCCAGATACACAATACTCGAACTAGATTCTTTTCTATTTTCAATTTCAAATGGACTTCACTTTGGAATACCTTACTTGTAAAAAAAAAAATTAAATTCACTAATCGTCGACAAGTAGTACAACACCGTTAATGTCAGACGCAATGAATATCCGCACGACTTCGATATCACACACGATCACCAAAGGAAAATAAATTACGACAAACGAAGAGAAACATCACAAATTAATCGACAACAGCATGTACGAGTAAAGTACACACACACACACACACACCTATGCACAGTACAATCGGCGTTTGAGCTTATCGCAAGTTGCAGAGTCGCCATAGAGTGAGTGAGAGTCGTGTGCCCCCGCGTATGCGATGCAACATACGTGTATCCATACATATACAACGGCCGAATGTATAGTATATACTCACAGAGTAGCATGTGATGCTTGTGCTTCCGGGCGGTTTGGCTGCTCGCTTCCACGGCGAACTCATTGTCCGACTGCGAGTTGAGTGCGCCAACTTGGTTGCAGATCAACGCGACCAAGAGGAGGAGAAGGATCGGAAGCGCGCTCTTCATTTCCATTTCCGGGGCGAAACTCAGCCGAGCTCTCGGCTTGCCGCGGGCCTTTATACCCTCCGCGGCGGCGGTGTGCGATGCGTAATATAGACGACGACGTGCCGCTGGTCGGGGAGAGCCACTTATTTAGCACCATGGTTTCACTCCGAGAGAGTTGCCTCTCTTGGCAAATATATGCATGCGAGCGGCGCGGAGAAACCGACCGACGCCCATGGAAATTGTGTAGCTCTGTTCTTCTTCTTTTTTTTTTTACGAGAGGAATTTCATGCTGGCGTATATATAGGGTAAACGTTGCGCGTCGCTGTATAAGTCGATGCCAATCGTTTTCCATGGGGGAATGCAAATTTTTCTTCTTTTAACGCTCGCTCGTGCTTTCCGCGCGGAACATTTTTCCGCGCGAGAGGTGTCAGCGAATCAATCGATGTACATATATATTCGATGTTATACCTCCGCTACAATTTTTATATCGCGCAGTGATTACAATCAGTCCGTGTAATTTACAATCAGTCTCGATTGGAAATTACATTGTTCGAAAAGGGAATATTTCATCGGCATAATCGACGATAATCAAGCTGAATGTCAATGTACAGCCAATTACCAAAACGTCGAAGCGTTTATCGTTGCGCGCCCGAAGCTCATGCTGTTTGCGACGATCAGGCGCCGAGCTAGCTGTTGCAGTGTACAAATTGGCTGGCTGCGTGGTGTTTGCACAATGTGTTTGAGCGATTTCGGATGTGCGAGGAGCAGTATCTAATTGCCAGGTGACTTACTTAAACGAAAGTGGGCGGCAGGCTTGTTTAAAGCGACGCGACCCGTACGCGAGCTATGTTTACTTTTCGAGAGCTTCTCGTGCGGCGCGAGTTCATGCTGATTTGACAATGACGAGTTTTATGCGAGGAATCCATCATTGTTATTTTCGTATATTTCTCATTGCAATTCCAATCGCAATCATTAATTTATATTGCTATTGCCATTCGATAATTGAATCGCGCGCGCGACTAAAGGGCTTGCATTAATGGGCGTCAAATATTCGATATCGTATATCTGAAATGGTATTTATATGAAATTCAATGTTCGTGTATTATATATTGTATATTGTAATACTGAGCCGCGCGACCGAAACGAATATGAGTTATTCTAGTGTAAATTATTGATATTGGTCGTCTCTGTGCGGCAAATCAATCACTCTAAAATATTTACGTTCAATATACTCAAGCTGCTCTGCTCTCGCGCGAGTTGACGTTCAATTAATTTCACAACACGCGACACGTGCTCCGCATGATAATGACAAGTTCCCATTAAAATTTGAAAAAAAAAAAAAAATTTTTTTCTTCTCAATGACGGCGAAAATTCGAGAATAATATCGATATGTTTGTTGAATAATCAGAATATTAATAATCCACCAGTCAATTCTGACCTGTATATTAATAATTAAAATTGAGTTCGCCTAAAAGCAATATTTTACCAAATAAATGATTATTCCATATTCAAGGAGTTCAAAGTTTCGTGACTATTGTTATCGACATATTCTATAATAGCATTCATACTAAGTAAGTCAATTACATATCGGGTTAATACACGTGTGCCGATCACAACACATTAATTTACACGGATCAGCGATGGCAAAGAGAAAACGTATAATGAGCGCAGTGGAACGCGCAGGATGGTCGATTGGTTAGGCAATGAAATCGACAGGAACATTAGGAATAACGAACAAAGGGGCTGATACAATGGGGCGTGAAAAACAGGTCGGGCAAACACACACATACAGAGAGCGAGAAGCTCTAGCTTGCACAACAAGTACATAATCAGACACGTAACAAGTACTCAACACAGCCGCCGCCACCGCCGCATACTCGCCGCGAGCGCGCAGAGCTTTGAGGCGCTCGCGAGTTCGATATATATATGTACACTAACATTCGCGTGCAAGCAGCAGCAGAGAGAGGCAAGTAAGAAGAAGCCGCAAGCCGACGTGCGAGGAAAGTACGATGTTGTTGCCGTTGAAGTCTCGAGACAGCTACAACCTGCAAGACTTCCCCGCTGTGTGTATTACTATGTGTGTGTGTGTGTGTGTGTGTGGGTAGACTGGAAAGACGGAAGGCTTTTTTAATTGACAGACTACAAGACAAAGCCAATATAACATGGCAATTGTATTAACTCCAGCTGCGACTTTGAAATACATCCTGCCTCGCTGCTCGACTTTCGATTGTGACACGCTTTATGAATACATCCTTTCAACAGGTGACTCGATTCTTATGTTATACTTCAAGACTTCATTATATTTTGTACGAAGATTTTTCTTTTCTGTTATGGTACTTTCTTTCTTCCTTGTTTGTCTCATTAATATTTTTTCCATTGTGGAATGTTGTACAACAGTCGTGGAAATATTGAAATTTTGTGGAATTCTAAAAGAATATCCATTGACAAAAAAAAAATTAATTGGATCTGCATTTTTATCTCTAACGAACTCGTCACCGTCCCAATACTTTTCGAAAAAGAATTAAATTTCTTTACAAATCAACGCGGACTGAAAAGAGAAACACAATTATTACATTGTGAGAATTGTCAGTAGCACCAACAAAAAAAAATTATCAAATATTTCTTTCTATTGCGAAAGCAAACATCAACGAGGAAATAAATCGCAAATTGTTAGATCAAATAAAAATCAAATTAAAATAAAAGGAATAAGAAAAGAAAGTACAGCGCTCAAGGGTTACAAAAAAAAAAGAAGAGAAGGGGACACAGTGAGTAAAAAAAACAGGACCGTAAAAGTGGACGACAAGGTATATATATATCGCGTCGTCGAGACGAGAGTTCGACATGGTGTAACGCGTGAAGTAAAGTCGTACCCACGTGCAGCCCGAGCCATCTAGTTCAAAAATAGCCTTGGCGAAGGAGAGAAAAAAATTTAAAAAAAAAGAGAGAGAGAACGACAAGACGTCAAAAAGGTGTCAAGTAAGGGCGTGGAGACCTCTGCGCCCTCTCGAAAGAAAATATTTTTCTTTCTTTATATCCTCGGTTATTTTAATGGCTCGCGAGCTTCTGTTTCGGTGACAGGTGCGCAAGCTGCCACTTGTAATTTACTTTGGTACTAATTAGAATCTTGTTCGGAATACACATACTATAAGCGGACGGAGGTTTCCTGCTCGTGAGAGCCCTAGTCAACGCCGCACAGTGACACTGATTGGAAATTTTGGAATTCAAATTTAGTTCGGAGCTTTTCGAATAACGTACTCCGTAATTCGAGCGAATACGACCTTCATTAACCTGGAATCATTATTTGGCATGCAAGTTTCAACATACTCATATTCAATAGACACTCGAGATAATGAAATTTCACACGTTGAAATTGAAGTCGCTTCTAGTTAACTAATTACGTCGGCATTCTCTCTAAAAATGAGCTTACTGTAATTAGTGTTTGATTATTCCATCTAATTTTTTCTCGAGCTGAAAATATACGTCAGCGATGCTATTTTAAATCTCTTCTCGCGCAAACTCGAAAGTTCATAAGGACTGAAATATCAATCTAAAAGGGACTGCGGATGTTGCATGCTAAGGTACACATCAATAATGCGTATCATTCCGCCAAAAATATCATTCTCCGTCGCATAGCCAAATATTTTGCTATCTCTCTCTCTCTCTGAATTGCCGAGGAAAATATGCCAAAAGTAGGTAAAACCAACAGAGACGGAATTTCGAAGTGTGAAGGAGCAGTAGCTGGAGCCAAAGCACGCGCACGTGCCTCTATCCCTCTCTCGAGAAAGAAAGGAAACGAAAGAGAGCTATGAAAGAAACTTAAGTGCTAAAAAAAAATAAAAAAAAAAAATTGAGAAGAACAGCGAGCGAGATGCGCGCATATGTATGTAAAAAGCACGAGCAAACAGCGCAGTGCGGTAGAGAGAAAGACAGTCGTCGTCGTCGTCGTCGTCGTCGTCGTCGTCCCTTTAAAATTCGCGCGAGATGAGACTAACTACCGTGACTAACGAGGCGCCATGCCACCGCCGCCGCCGTCGCCACCATCTAGTATATTTTTGGCCGCAGCAGTGCTAAAATGCGTCGCAAGCACGGGGCGCGATTTTTCGAAAGGAGAGAGAGAGAGAGCCCATCATAGTCGCCGAGTGTTTTATACCCCCCGCCCGACTTTACGAGCCCGCAGATTCGTACTGCACCGCGCTACTGCTACTACTCTCATTTGAATAAGCTCTCTTTTTTTTCTCGGTCTCCTTTCTCTCGAGTTTTTTTTTTGCAAAATTAGAGAGGATTTCATTACGGCAAATTGAGCTTGCGAAGCGTACATTCACCTTTCTTTCTTTTGTTACGGCCCAACTTGGTTTTTTTTTCCATTCATCAAATCTCACTTTAACGTCCTGATTAAAGAAAAATCCCGTCACGCTGTAGAAATATAACGTGCGAGTCACATCATCATGCAGCAGAAAGTGCCTCGAAGAGAGAGAGAGAAGAAAAAAAAGAAGAGTGTGCATGTAACGATGAGTCAGACGAAAGGTGGAGGAGGAGGAGCAGCAGCACAGTATGTATGTACGTATATGCGACTTTCAATCTGGTGGCGTCATCGGTCACGGACGAAAAACCGAATCAATCATTGGGCAATCCCATTATCCTGAACCACGCTCTCTCTCTCACCCCTTTCTCTCCATCGCACGGACGAGTGCGGACTCGGCAGACGCTTACACATGTGCCGACTCAGGAGTTTATATGTACCTGCGACTGACGGACACTGCGCAAAAGACTGTAATGGTAACGCAGTTAGAATTCTTGTTACACGAAATTAACCAAAGATAACGAAATTATTATTCCATTCGCGTGGAGCGACGATCGATATATATATAACGTCAATGAAATATGCAAACGTTCGTCTGCGCCCTCGTCCACGTTTTTTTTTTTTTTTTGCTCTCGCTCCTATAAATAATAAATACTGACGCGCAGGGCAATTTTCCAAGAGCTATATGTGCGCGTGGAATTTCGATCGCGCGGAGGAGTGAAAGAAGAGGATATCGTGATCGATGATGCCTCTATCGAACTTGTCAATGTCGATAAAATCTTCGCTCATTATATCGCGAGAGAAGGATAATTCACGCGAAACTGCGCGAGACGAATATATACGCGAGGCTCGTTTGTAAAACGACGACGTGTCTTTTTTTCTTTTTTTTTTTCTGCACTCGCGCGAGCTTTTTACGCTGCGTGCGTGCATGGCACGTCAACATTAGTTTTGTCCTGCCTTCCTCTTCCAGCTACATCATATTCATGCGCTACTCTGTCTGGCTCATGCAAGCTGCTATATTTTTAGAATTATAAACACGACAACTAAATCCCGTCTTCTCTCTTGCGCTTCTTTTTCCGTGCGCTTCAGCTTGTAATCTCGTTTAAATTTAACGCGATACTAATAACGCAATTTCGTATGCTTAAAATACACAACATCGTACGTCCTTCGAATCAAGCTTGAGCGACGTTGATTCTGTCATTCGATATTGTGTAAAAAAAAAAAGAAAGTGCTGTCGTATTCGATAATTCGATTTCCTGCTGCGACGAGCAACTAAAGAAATTTAATATTACCTTTCAGCCATTACAAGAATCAACATCCACATGCAATCGACTCATTAGCCCGGAGCCGCGGCGCGGACAGGATCGATTAGCAAGAGATAAAATCAATTAAGGAAGGATCGGAACGCAGCTATCGACAATGCGAAAAGTACCTTTCGAAACTAATAATAACGCAGCGAGGGGGGTTCCTGTCTGGCATGTAAGAAAAACGATGGGGAAGGCCGTTAACAAGCTAACAATTAAAAAAAAAAGAAGATAAAAGCCCATCGGCTCATAAATTTCGAAGTATCGTTAAAGTCGATGTAAAAGCTCGAGGGGCCTCTCCCTTGTATAATCTATAGAATCGAAACGGGTTCCTGCCGTGCGCGCGCGCAAGGTATCACGTGTCATACCACAAAAGCCCATAAGAAATTAATTAGTCAAAATAAATCGTTGGAGCGAGAGCGAACGGCTTGGCAGATAAATCAAACGAGCAATTTGGCAGAGAGAGAGAGAGAGAGAGAGAGAGTCTATATTACAATGGCGGTACAATCAATTTATGCAAATGCGATCCTATATCGTGTCGGTGTCTGTAGAGCTGCGCGCGCCCACCGAGTCAAAGAAAAAAAAAAGAGAAAGAAAAAAGAAAAAGTAAGTATACGCGAGAGCAAGGCAATGATAATTAAGCAGACCTTCCGTGAGAGATACATCGTGGCGATAAATTTTGGGTAGGCCGCGGGAGGCGAGAGAGAAAAAGGCAGAGTATAGCGACGACGAAGCAGAAACTATGAAAAATTCGCGTCGTCACCTTGTCCCGCTGGCGGCGCGGCTAACGAGACTCTGTCTCGCTCTTTTCTCCGTGATTTGATTTATCTGCGAGTAGTCTTTTCTTTATATCTTTTGGGGGCTGCCGCCGCCACCACCACCGTCGCCTCGGTGGCGCGTAATTATCTCGGAAGACGTTTTCATTTGCAAGTGCGCGCGCTCCGGCTGCGTGTATATCACCCACCTCGATCTCGCACAGCTCGCTCTTTCTCTCTTTCTCTCTGTGTTCTCTACGCTTTTGCTTATATTCTTCCGTGCTGCTCGTCGTCGACGTTGCTGCTGCTGGCTGTTTCTTGTATTTACCTTCGCATTATCTCCCCGTAACCCAGACCGTCAGCTCCAATGTAAGTTTAAGCTGTTGCTGCTGCTGCTGCGCGTCTTTTCACGCTTTCAGTCCTCTCCACTTTCTCACTATTAAACTGTGTGCGTGTGCTTGCAAGAGTTTCGGGTATCTAATGACATTTCCGATTGTGCCACTGTTGGAATGCGAGCCGCCTGTCATTTAATTTCAATTATATTTGCAGAAAAAAAGAGATTGCTTTTCGAAATAAATAATGCAGCATCCTTTGTCATTCACTTACAGCGTAACGATGTAAACTTACGCTTCAGAGTTTCGCAGCATTAAAGCGAAAGAAATTGCCCTCTCTCCGAACAATTTTAATTTCCAAGAGAAAAAAGCTGCAAAATAAAAAAGGAGGCCGTGAAATTCAATAACAAAGCCCATCCAACTTTAATAAAGCTCCAAATGACTTTGTTACTCTCAGGACTGCAGCTCTCTCTGACTGCAATACAACATTTGAGTCTCGAGCGCGGGGCGCGCGCAGAGAATACTATACGAATCTTTGTCGCGAGAGAGCGAGAGAGAGAGAGCGACGAAGTGGGTTTCCGCGTTGGCGCACGGTAGAATGTCTCCCCGAGGGCGAGGCTAATGATAGCGTCGCGACGACGACGACGACGACGACGATCGCGTATAACCCTTTCGCCCGGCTAATTGTGAATTGTATCTCGACGCGACGACTATACTGCACAGGTGCACTGCTGCCTCTCTCCCGTGTCAATGACGGTTTCGTCTCTCGGCTCTTTCCGCCGAGTTTCAGGCTCCTAATAGACAATGTGCCGACGACGCTTTCAACACTCGCCCCAGCTTTCTCTCTTAATTAGATCGCCACTCTAACTTTCGTCGCTCTCACTCGCGCGACCTAGCGTTCCTTTTTTAATTTCATTGCGCTCTGCGTTGTCGTCTCACGCTGTGCGTGTCTGTGTGTGTGTGTGTGTGTGTGTGTGTTAGGACGATTTTTACGCCATATCCTTTATTGCTACTGCCTGCTACTGTTCAAGAGTTTGTTCAGGGTTACGGAGATGAATGAGCACTCTTTGGTTTTTATTTTTCTTTTAGAAAAAGTTTATTCAACTGTTAACAACATAATTGATTTTTTTATTTTTGTTAAAAAAAAAACGACCTGGGTGTTTTGGCGAAAAATAACAGCTTTTTTTTTCTTTTTGAATGACGAATGCATTTACGAGAATCGCTTCATAAATCTGTTTCTTTTTGTTTTAATGCAATATCGTTACAAGTTGTACTATAATTTGTTATCGATTAATAAATATATAGTTTCGCTTTTGCATTTTTTTTTCAAGTATCGATGATTTTTGAAAGAGGATTTTTGCGTACCTTATAATAAATACTGAAAACATCAGATCTGCGACTTTTGCCCCTATATATTATGAAATTTACCTGTATTATTTTACACCTCGAAAGGAAATTGCGTAGGGCGGAGTATTAAAAACTTTGTTATTTTTTTTGTTTGTTTGTTATTTCTTTTTACTAGCGTTTTCACTAAATTTTTTTTTAATGCTTCATTAATATTTGTTTTTTTTTTGTTCGTTTAAGGTTAGTGCTTATTATCGCAATTATTGTACTTGTCCAAAGTACTATACGAGCTATATTTACGATGCATAGTACTTTTTTCATTTTTATACACCGAATCGTTATAAAACAATTTGATTATTTAAAATATTTATACGAAGATAAATGTTATTATTACTCCTTGTTTGTTTTTTTTATACAATTGCTTACATTCAAATAATACTCCCTAATATCTCTTACAGCTCTATAATTAAATAATCGAAAATTTGAGAAATCGATCAAACATCCCTTAAAAATTAATGTACAAATCACAATTACAATGTACGTAAATGCTCTTATTATTCCTTTTGTTCTCGCAACTAACTTTACAAATATATAACGATGACGCTGTCGCTACACACGTAATATCGTTCTTTCGAAGCGCACTGAATGACCAACGAGAAAAGTATCAACAACAAAAAATAAAAATCGATACATATAGCTCATACAATTCATTATTGCTTTGTCCATCGGAAATTCATCATATTCATCTCGATAATTCAATCAGTGCATTTCCGAAGTGGCTACGATCATCGTCATCAAAAGAGTATCCAACTCGGGCTTATAACATCACAAAATAAAAAATAAAAAAAATAATGATAAAAAAAAGAGGAGCGATAGACAGCTCGCACTCGCTCGGGCCAATAAAATATCCCGCACGCAGACGCGTCAATGTAATTGCCCCTTCCAACCGGGAGCTACACCGCACATGCATCTCGTTACGCGAAGCGCAGTCGAGCGGAACCGATTGGAGGGCGGAAACTCTCTCGAACGATGAATAATTAATTGCCGCAATAAGCACGAAAAGAATGTAAAAAAAAAGAACAAAACGCAATATTTGCGAGTTCATCACACGTCAAAAAAAAAGAAACTGCCGTAATTCGAGGATGCATCGCGATCACAAGGTTATAAACGGCGGTGTTGCAGCGCGGCAGTGTACTAGACGAAAACGACGTGCGGTTTTTGCGGCGGCAGCTGAGGTGGCGGCGGAGGCTGCGATGTCGGCTGCTGGTATTCGTACTCGTAGTCGTAATCATAAACCCCGGGGGTGGGCCTGTGATGATTGCGATGCTGCTGCTGTCGACGTTCGCTAGTACGATGAGACGTCCGGTAAAGCGGTGACTCGTCAACCCTCAGGTTCGTTACGTCGGCCACCGCGTAAACGCCCTCTTGCTGAAGTAAGCCACCGCTGCCACCCATCAGCAAGTCGTTTGCCGTCATGTAGCCGCTCGGCTGTTGCTGCTGCAGCTGTAGCTGTAGCTGACTGGACGGAGGTGTCGCTGGACACTGCTGTTGCTGCTGCTGTTGTTGCTGCTGGTAGAACGACGAGTTGAAACTCTGGGCGTCGATGTCCCGTCTACTGCCGTTCGGCCGTGAATACCGCGGCGTCTCGTAAACGTTCGTCTCGCGGGATTCTGGCGACTCGCTGCCTGATTTTTGACGGGAGTGCTGGTATTCTGCTGAGAAGTTTATGACAATTGCAACGTGTTATTATTATTTTACTAATGGAAATGTGAATAACTGTAACCGACGCTGATGTGATTTCATTATGAATTAACTGACCTAGTAATTTTAAAATAATATCAATATGTATTTAATGAACACTTCGAAATAAAGCTGGCGAGACTCGAAGTATGAATGTTTAAAGCATCCTGCTCGCCGTACATATTTTTGAACATAACGAGGATAAGTGTTTCAAACATTTATAATGAATATTTCGCGGCTTAACAAATTATTCAGTGTTTCGCTGTTGTATGTGCAACTCCATAAAAAAAACTCCATTAATTCGGCACCGTTTCTACAAATTTTCAAATTAGGGGCACGCTTATTCTAGAAGGTTTTTCTTCTAGTATTTACCATGTAGAACCGAAAAAAAAAACTTTATCCATCATGGCCGGAGGGGGTAACATTCTGGTTTTGGCTTAAAATAATCAAAAACAGCTGAAATTTTAACGAATAATAGGTGTTTTTTGTGATTTACTCAAAGGCTATAATTTTTAGAAAAAACTAATGGCGGATTCGAATTCAGCGCGTCAAAATACATGGAAATAGCCTATTTTAACCAACGAATCGAAAAATTTTTTTTCGCTTACTTTTGAATTTTGAAGGGAGTACCCCTGAGAAATCTAGCGGAAAAAAAAGTTTTCGATTCGACGATCAAAATAAACTATTTCCATGTATTTTGACGCACTGAATTCGAATCCGTCAAATTTTCAGCTCTTTTTGGTTATTTTAGGCCAAAAACAGAGTGTTACCCCCTCCGGCCATGATGGACCAAATTTTTTTTCGGTTCTACATGGCAAATACTAGAAGAAAAATCTTCCAGAATAAGCGTGCCCCTAATTTGAAAATTTATAGAAACGGTGCCGAATTAGTGGAGTTTTTTAATGGAATTGCACATATAACAATGTATTATGAAGATGAAAAATATGGGAATAGCTTAATACCTTGATTAGCAGGATCGTAAACGAGATCCTCAGTCCTGGCGATGAGCCTACGGCTGTAAGACTCGTGATGCTTGTCGGGCAACTCGTCGCCGGGTCGGCCGACGTAGACGAGCAATTCGGGCCTGGTGGGCGCGGCATAGGTAGGCACCCGCTTCCTCCTCTTGAGCCTGGTGATGTGCGCGACGAGAGCGAGAATGGCCGCGGTAGCGGCGAGGCAGCCGACCGCCGAGAGCGAGAGGTAGAGCGGGCTCAGTCGACACCTGAGCGAGCCCTCGGGCAGGTTGGCGAGCAGCTTGCCGGCGAACTCCTCGTCGCGGCAGACGATCTCCTGGCTGTCGATCTCGAGCGTGCCGTTGCCGCGCAGCACGTTCCACAGCCAGTGCACCGAGCAGTTGCACACGAGGGGATTGCCGCCCACCCTCAACGCAGCCAGGCCGTCCACCGGGAACTGCGTGGGCTGCAGCGAGGCCAGACTGCAGCGACGCAGAGACACCCACCTGCAATGCACACACACGCACAGCGTGCATTTTAGCTTTGTTTACTCTTAGTCTGCCACTGTCTAGTTGCCGCGGATACGTTTCTATTTGTGCGCGCTTTGGCATTTTTAATGAGAGACAGAGACAGACGGACTCGCGTGCGGGACTGCCCGCAGTGTTTCGATAATTGAAAGCGAACCGTTCGAGCTCTCTCTCTCTCTCTGTTCTTCGTTTTTTATTGTTTTTTTTTTTTTTTTTTTTTTTGCGCCAGACGCTCGCTCGCTGCGCTTTAACGAACGTCCATTTTATGGGCTTTGCTGATTGATTTATTGAACGTGCGCTTTTAAATGTTTACGCGCGCGTGCTGCGGGCTTTTCTTTTTTATTTTGTTTCGTTCTTTAGTCTCTTGCAGCAGCGTATCTCCGAGGATGCGATTAATCATCTTCAGCCGGGTGAGAGAGAGAGAGAGAGACATGTTTTTCTCAACGGCGATTTCCGATATTTAATTAGAGAAATTTCAATCGTAGACCCGTATCGTCTTTGTGCAAAACTCGCGAGCGAGATTAAGCTTCGACTGTATACTTATGAAAATTTCAACCTGCAATATGACGTTTCTAGCGCGCGACGGGAATTTCATTTGATTTCGAAGACATCAGAAGCGAGCAATTGAAAATTAATTTCCTCTCTCTCTCTCTCTCTCTCTCTCTCTCTCTCTCTCTCTCTCTCTCTCTCTCTCTCTCTCTCTCTCTCTCTCTCTCTGATGTTCCAAAAATCATGGTGCCGTCGACGACGACGTCGAATATAAATCAAATTTCGGAAAGAATAGTAGGTCGGTAATGGAATTAAAAGGGAGGGGAAAAAAGGTTTGCGGAGATGGAAAAGAGGTTGTAATTAATTTTCGCGCGTAGGGGAATCTAATGCAATTGACGTCGAACAAAGCGAAGCATCTATTTCGAAATATAACGAAGGGTGGTAGTGGTAGTACTAGTAGTAGTAGTAGAATAGTAGCACGTCTGGCACTTGTCATCGCGGTATACTCTCTATTCCGCAACTCACCCTACTTCTATCTCGCCCTCGCTCAGTCATTCTAGTCTGGTATATATAAGCGTCAACCATGCGCTAACTCACCCTTTCGATGTATCGCGCGTGTGTTTGCCGTTCGCATTATGTCCGCGCTCGCACACGTTTAATGCAACGTTCGCTTGGTCTGGCCTCTCTCTCTCTCTCTCTCTCTCTCTCTCTCTCTCTCTCTCTCTCTCTCTCTCTCTCTCTGTCTCGCTATGTCTATGTGTGTACGTGTATGGGACGCAGAGGCTTGTCACTGGCATGTAACCGACATTATTGGATTACTATATATATACGCTACACTATAATATACGCACCCGCGCACGTCCAATGTATACGCAGCTGAAAGGGAGAGAAATAAACAGACGATACAAGCGTATAGAGACAGGTGATATTATAACGAAAAGAGAACGAGAGTGTCTAGTGACAAAAGGCTTTCCCGTCGCACTGATTAAAATCAAAATCGCGCCACCGATGATTTTCGCACGCTGAATTTAATTGTGCTCATATATGTACCTTTTTCTTTTTAATTTCGTAATTAATTAAAATATTGGTAAAGGGTTATAACGTTCATCGTTAAAATTAAATTTAACGCGCGTACTTCCATTCGGCTGTGGAGTATTTTCGCTTTATGCGCGAGCGCGGAAAATATAATATATATCGACGTAGGGGGCGTGCGCTTTTCTCTTTGACGATTAATTTCTGCCTGCTGTACTGAAAGCCAAAATTTGGCGAAATACCGGAACCGCGCGTCGAAAGAATAATTACGTAACAATTTTCAAAACGCTGCATGTTCAAAGTGAAAGCTTGTTCGTGATTAAGCGCTCTTTCGGCTCGCCCGCCGCAAACAAAAAAAAATGTTCCGCAAAGCAAAATAAATTAAGAGACTCGAAGGGAGCCAAAAATAGAAAACCAGAAAAGCGAAGCAAATTTAGCGAAAAACAGAAAGAGAGAGAGAGAGAGAAAGAGAGGGGGAGTTGCACTTGTATCGAGACTGGAGCAAATAGAGACGCGACGCGCAGGACTATAGAAGCGAAAGAAGCGCAAGCGAATGAAAACGCGTACGTGTCTATCAGCGCGAAGCACAAACGAAAAAAAAAGGAAAAAAAGTGCGGGGGGTAGCTTGTGCTCGGCGCTGTAATTTATCGTCGTCCGATTGAGGGAGAGTCAGCCAACGATGCATTTACCTTCACGCAACGCCGAGCTTGCGAGAGAGACAGAAAGAGAGTGAGTGCGAGGGATACAGAGGAAGCGCTTTTGTTTTTTGGCTTTTTTTCTCCCCTCTGCGGCCGCGCGATTTTAATCGACGATCGGTGCATTTTATATACGCACCGCGAGCTCGTTTCCTTTATTGCTCGCTCTATTTTTTTTGCTTGTGCTTCGCTGATGGGACGCCAAGTTGACTCGAGCGTATCGTTATTTCAAAGTCATTCTAGCGCGGCTTGCGTACTCTGCACGAGCGCAGGAATTGGAGCTGCTACTGCACGAGATTATTCTCTCCATCCCCCTCCTCTCCTTCCCTCGATTCTATCGGCTTTTCGGGACGATTGCGCGAAATACAAAGCGCATTGGCTTTTCTCGACGCTCGCTCGCTTTTTTCCTTTTACCAAAGTTTTACGGCGAAATATTTTTACGAATTTATGGCTTTGGCAGACATTTAGTGTTTTTGCTTGTTTTGCGGAATGAAAATGTTTTCGAAGTGAACAATGATGATTTGATTTTTATAAGCTTTGACCAATACAGATACAGTAGTTTGAGATACAGTAGTTTTTTTCTCTGATTTTTAATCGATTCGTCGCTGCGTTAAAATCATTTGAAATCTAAAATCAGAGCTATTAATCCCCGACCAATTCATCAATAAGCATTGAAATTCTCGTTCCGGAGTTTAAAATTGGTTTTAATTCCGGAATCAGAGTTATCAATCGCCGATCAATTCAGCCATTAGCATTGAAATTCTACTTTCGAATCAGCTATTGATAAGCCACTCTAATAATCCGCCCCCGAAAGAGAAAGAGATCCATTGAAAATAGCAATCTATTTGTTTATTAGAATAAAATCGCGGATATATTCCGAATATCTCATCGATAAATCAGTTGGAACGCGCTGATGGCGAATTGGTTTTCAAGCCCGTTCAATACCCGAGTAAATAGTTAACGATTCAATAGACAACGCAACGAAATAATAAATCGCTAATGTAGACAGCTTTTGGACCAAAGTTTAATAGGTTGCGAATCGATCGATCGTGAATATTTCGAAAGCTTCGATGATAAGTTCGCGCGCTCGCGGCGGTCCCAAAACGATCATCCCCACAACGCCAATAAAAGAAAATGGGCGTTCGTTCCTCCAGTAAATAACTCAAGGCGATGCCTTACTTTGTCCCGAGGGAGCGCTTGCACAGTGAGAAATTCAATATCCATAAAGTACAATCTGAACGCACCTGAGGTTGCCGGCGGCGTAGAGTACACGTGCGGGCAGCTCGACGAGGTCGCGATTGCCATCCATGGAGAAGCGCTCGAGGTTGACGTTGTCGGCGAAAGCTCGCGCCTCCACCCAGCCGATCGAGCACTCGTTGAGCTCGAGGCTGCGCAACTCGAACAGATTGCGGAAGGCCAAGTTGCGCAGCTCGCCCAGCGGATTGCGGCTGAGCACCAGATTGGTGAGCACCGCCAGTTTGGCCAGAGCGCCGCTCGGCACCGAGGTCACGTTGTTGCCGCTGAGGTCGAGGTACAGCAGACCCGGCACGCGCTCGAACGCGTCGTCGGAGATGCTTCGCAGCACGTTGTTCGCCAGGCTGAGGTAAGTGAGCGCGGGAAGCGACGAGAGCGAATCCCGTCCGAGCTCCTGGATCAGATTGTCGGAGAGATCGAGGCGCTCGAGGCTCGGCGCCAGCGCGAGATTCGACGAGGGCACCTCGAGCAGCGAGTTGCGCGTGAGCAGGAGATGCCGTATCCTGTGAAGATTACGCAGCAGCCCCGAGGGCAAACTGGTGATGGAGTTGCCGCTGAGATTGAGCTGCTCGAGGTCGCTGGTGTAGCGGAAGGCCTCCTCGTTGATGTCGGTGATGTTGTTGTTGGAGAGATCGAGGCTCTTGAGGACGCTCAGGCCGTGGAGGGCGTTCTTGGTGAGGCTGCGAATGGAGTTGGTGCTGAGGTTGAGGCTGATGAGATTGTGCTGCTGGCGAAAGTTGTTGGAGCCGAGGGTGTGCACGAGATTGGAGCCGAGGTCGAGGGACTCGAGATTGCCGTAGAAGTCGAAGGCCATGTGCAGGCCGGAGATGCGGTTGCCCGAGAGATCGAGGTGGCGAACGTCCGGGTTGAGCTGGATGGGCACGATGTCGAGGCCGCCGTAGGCGCAGCTGCTGCGCAGCGAGTCGTCGTCGCAGCGGCATCGGGCCGGACACAGGCCCGCGCTGGCCGTTTGCACCGTCAGCAGCGCACCCAGAACCATCGCTATCGGCAATCGCCACTGCCGCGTGCCTCTGCATCTTCTCGACAATGGCTCAACGCCGCTGCCCGCGCGACCTGCCATTCCATATGAGCCAAACGACAGCTCTCTCGTACTACCCTGAAACAGTAATAACATTTCCTGTTAGAAATGAATTTGATTGGTTAAGAGCGTCACGCTTTAAATGCAACAATAAAGTGTACTCGTAATGTATAAACAACTTGTCGGGGTTTATCTCAGACGTACTAGTGATGGTTATGTATCATTTGATATGATTATAATAATCATTGAACGATAATTTCCAAAAATATAGGTCATTTTACTTCAGCGTCAAATCCTATAGGTTATATATGGTTCACGAATTTTTTTCGTGAATTTTCTAACAGGGATATCTCACATTTATAATTTATCATCTATATTGGTTTCCTCCTTTGTTCGACGAGACGAGATATTCTCGTATACGTTTATAATCAAAGATATTCCTGGAGATTGTGGATATAGAAATAGGGCTGATATGAAATTGAAAAATTCAAACTCTGTCGACGATTTTACCAACGACATACTTGAGAATAATTGATAAGCTTTTTATACTCAGCTTTGACTTACATGCTACTAATTGGCAATATCCTCTCGGATGAAATGTCAGCGCTTTTCTCGGAGCTCGCGGTGAATTTTTTAATCGTCAAACACAAATCCAGAAATGACGATCGAAAGTCGAACAATGAACGTTCGATAATTCAGTCGATGAAAAATCATTCGATTCTCGTGTCTCAACGGAAAGATACACAAGTCAAACAACAACAAAATGTTGAAATATATAAAACGCGGCAGGCAGGTAAAAGCAGCGTGCAAATATTTCCGCGCGTTTCGTTCTGTATACCTGTTCTCTCTCCCTCTCTCTCTCTCTACCTCTCGTTGTTATGAAACGTTATTAATACGCTCGAATGCGCTTTTGATGCATAGGCATTTAAATTACTCACGAAATCGGGCGTTCGATCGAATATACTTCAAAGTGCGCTCGAGAAAGCTTATAAAGTGAAAATACCGGCAGACTGGAGAATTTATTGCACTCTGCCGACGTAAATCATATCGCGCCGCGCTGTACTATACTTCGGCTGCTGTGTATAGCTAAAAATTTTCAATAGTCCATCGCTTAGCGCGCCGATACATATTAAAAAGAAAAAATATATATACAACGCGCGCGAATAATTCATCGATAAAACATTCTCCGCGAAACGAATTTCCTATGGCTCGCTCGTTCTTTTTTTTAACCTAAATTTTATAAAATTAACATCTGGTTGTTCCCCCCGCTCGTAAAGCAAACCAAAATGTAATTCACGCTGTATTCAAAGTGTATTATCTGTAAAACGTGTTTTAGCGGGGAGATCCGATAAAATCAAAAGGTATAGACGCAAGCATAGCATAAGCCGTACAAGAGAGAGTATAGGGTGTGATGTTGTTGTTGCTGCTGCGTGCTTAGAGGGGTTGGCGTCTGGCAAGCAAACGCTCGTAATTCCTCGGTAATGAAACAGTGAAATCTAATTAAGGGCGTAAGCACCATCAGGAGATAATTATATTCATAAAGAGGCGAGTCACCGGCAGGGTGCTAGCAGTAGTAGTAGTAGTAGTGGTAGTGCAAAGTTTCTACCACCCGAGATAAAGCAACCATCTCTCTCTCTCCTCTCCCTCTCTCTTGCTGTCGTCGGACAATGGCTTTTACCGGTCTCCATTACGTTGCGTATATTTGTCGCGGCCGCGCGACAGTTCAACTTTCGAGTTCACTCTCGCCGCCCGCCAGCCGCGATTTTCCGGCAAACTCGAACTGCCAGCCAGCCAGCCGCTGTCCGCCACAGCGGCAAATGCGAGCGCTGTGTATTCAAGCCGCGTGTACGCACACGCCAAAACTTTCAACCCTCATTCGGTCGAGAGAGCGTGCGGCTACGATTAAAACAGCCGTACGCCTGCAGACCCTTTATCGATGATATATTAATTTGAGCCTTTTCCGCTCGACTACTACGCTACTTGGGCTTCTTATTCTTCTTCTGCACTTTTGGTCGGGCGGGGCTATAACGTATGGCTTTTTCCAAATGCGGGTTTACGACGCTTTGAAGAGGTGTTGTGTTTATCCCCCCCCTTCGCTTCGCGAGGGAGTTAATCGGCTCTCGGCGTGCTTCGTTTTCAATGCGTTTAATATCAACATCCGCGGGGATTTTCGCCTCTACTACGACAGCAATATCCTTTGTTTTTGTAACTTTACGATGATAAAGTGTTAAATTTACGCGTTTACTTTTTCAATTAAAATTTCACATCCAAATAGGCAAAAAAACGATAATGGATATTCTACGGGCTGCGTATTTTATCATCTTACAATCTCCTCCTAGCGTGCATTCAAAGAAGAAAAAAAAGTCCTAATCCGCAAATACGCAAACATTAGTCGTTGGTGACAATAATATGTTGATCCTACCCAATTAGTTTGCTGGGAGTAAAACCCCCTGCGCGACGTTAACGATAATAAAACACGATAAATTGGCATTACAGCCTCGCTAAAAAAAAAAAGAACACAAGCAGCGGTGATCCGTCAGGCTAATAACACGGATAAAAATCGCGCATTCGAAGTCTTTTCGGCCATACTGTAGTTCGTTTTTTTTTTTCTTCTTCTTCTTTTTCGTCGAAGTTATAAATCCCGCTTATGCCTCGCGCGCCATTTGTATGTATGAGTACAAGCGTTTTTATTGTATAAAGGGAACTCTGCTGTTCACCCTCGACCGATCAATCTCGGGTGTATTCATCGTCGCTCTCTTGGTAGTTGTATACACGCATGAATTTCAGCGTAACCGCTCGGTTCTCGCACCCCAAATAACAATGCGCTTTTGGAAGAGAGAGAGAGAGAGAGCGAGAGGGAGAACGAGAACCGCGCACCGCTTGACCGACTCGGCTTAACGCCCCGTTATTGTTCGCATCGCCACTTGATGCGGAGCTTTAACACTGCTGCTGCTGCTGTTAGCTCCCACGCCAGCTGTAATAAGCTCCTCTCGTCTCTCCTCGTCGTCTTTTCTTATGGTATACGTATACTCTCGTGGAGGTGCGAGGGAACTGTCGGACTAATTGAAGCTGGCTGCGCGCTCTAAGAAAAACAGGGGCAAGATTGATCGATTGATTTTCTTGCCGGCGACAATGGCTGTTCACGCGCGTGTACAAAGGTATTACTTCGTGTGACCACGACGAAACCCATCACACAGCAGCAGCGTCAGGGTTTTCTTTCTCTCTATCTAATTCGTTTTGGCCGTTGTTTATGTATACTTGTACGGACGAGTGGAAAGAACTTTCTATCTCTGAATTGACTGCTGAATGATGTTTTTTCTGCCAAATTGGAAAAATATCAAAGTAGCCCTACATAAAAACACGCCTGGATTAGACGTCTAATACATTTACTCGTGTATATAGAAAAAAAATAAAATATTCGTCGATATTTCCTCGTCACGCGAATATATATAAATTTATTTTATAAACAAGATAATCTCTGTCCATCTCTCTATTCATTTGAAATTCACGGCGCAGCAGAGAAATATATGCTAAGCCAGAGTAAACAGAAAAAGGAAAATTAACCAGATATGATGAAAATATTATTGCTGATTGAGGCTTCTGTTTACCCTCTCTCACGGCTGAATAATAATAAAACGTTTTTCCTACCCCTCCTCGCTCGCCCCGTCCTCGTCGTCCGCTCGTTGGAATTTCATACATATATGAAGGCCCACTTGATCCTAAGATAACTTCTCCTCCACCTTTCCCCCATTGACCAAAATCATCCGAGAGAGAGAGAGAGAGAGAGAGAGAGAGAGAGAGAGAGAGACAGAGAGAGAGAGAGCTGCTATTTATACGCGGAAGTTTAATGCTTTCTCTATGTAAATACGGAAGTTCTAATAATCGAGCCAAATCGTGCATCATATATACGCGGATTTAGCCCCCCTGCTCCAGCGAATATTCAATTTAATCAAGCAAATGCAATCTCTTGCGGCGGCGGAGGCAGAGGCGGAGGCGATGATCTCTGAGCTTGCAGAAAATTGAAGGAGCGTAAGGAAAAACAAGGCAATATAAGCGAAAAGAGTCCTAACCGCGGAGAGACTGTGGAAGAAAAATAAGCAGCAGACGGACACAAAGTCTCGCTGGGAGTATAAAGCGATCGAGGGATGGTGGAGGGGCCGAACACAAGTGGAGTCTCTCTCTCTCTCTCGCGAGGGTGCTGAAATGGAGGGGCGGGTATACTACAGAATGGAGAGTTAATTAACTGGTTAGAGAGGGAGAGAGAGAGAGAGAGAGTGGTTGTGAATTGACGGCAGGGAAAAGTTCGATATTAATAGACAACCGATGAGCTTGTACTTTCGATCCTCGCAGTCGTGAATTAAACGATAGAAAACAATACTATTATCTCTGTTATATATAATCCGAAGAAATAATATTGCACTGCTCGCGCTCAATTTCGTAATCGCGCTTCTGCAGCTTCTCGCGCCCGCGATTTACTTTGGCTTGCGACTTATTCCACATACAAACCTCCAGTTCATATCTCCCGCGAAAATGAGCAGCTTATTTATAGTCGGGTAAAATGGAATCGATGTTCGAGTCCCCGAGATTAATGCGATCGAAGCGAAATTGAATTGAAACGAAAGAGAACAAAAAAAAAGGAAGAAAATCGGCCAAACGAGTAGGAATGGAAGAATAATGTTTTTAATAACTCTGGCCAAACGACGTATATTAAACCGCAAGATAGACCGCAGATTCCGTTGAAAAATCAAGCGCGACTTCTGCTGCTGTAGCTCCCGAATCAATACATAATATATATAGCAGCTTTTAATCCCATTAATTTTTTTTTCCCTTCTGGCAGTAAGAGAGAAAAGCAAAAGAATTAATAACGACGAGCTGCTAGATGAAAATCATAACTTTGGCATGTCTCTCTCTCTCGCTCTCTCTCTCTCTCTCTCTCTCTCTTGTGGCGTCCCACAGGACATTACTACGGAATGTAAGTAATAACGGCATTACTTCGGGTAAATGCGAAGTGTCTCTCTCATCGACGCAACGAGGGAGAGTAAAGGATGGCTTTTGAAATGCGCGACGACAATGCTCCGCGCGCTGGGAGAGAAGAATAAAGGAAACGAGGGCGTGCAGAGAAGAGGTAAGAAATTATTATTTAAGATAATCAGACGACGACGACGACGCAAATGAGAAAGTAAGGATTTTAAAAGAACGCTCGGCAGACAATGAAAGCCGGATATAGAGGACCATCATTTCGATGGCAATCAAAGAGGGTAGAGGTATTAAAAAAAAGCTTGTAAGATAACCAGTGGAAAGCTTTTCTCTGACGCGCTTTTTTTTGTGCGAAACGAGTTTTAATTGTTGCAAAAGAATAAGTTTTCAAAAGAGAGAAGGAAAAAAAAGAGATAGAGCTTTTTAATAAAAGATGCAGCAGCAGCGTGGGCGAGAGTCGAGGAATATTTTAATTTGAAAAAAGGTGCAGCGTGATGAAGGTAATTGTGTGAAGCGCAGCAGCAGCAGCAGCGGAGAGTAGCCACTTGGAATGAAACGCGAGAAAGCTAGCAGCTGGAAATATTGTTGGAAAACACACGGGCAAACAAAAGTAAAAACGCACGCGTTGGCCGTTAAAAAGAAGAGCTCACTGCACACATATATGCGAAGAAGAAAGACGTTTGTGCGCCGCAAAAGTCTCGCAAATGAAAGCGTCAGAGAAGCAGGCAACGCCTAAAATTAGCGAGACGCAATAAGAGGATGAGAGTACGCTTGCGGGCAAAAAAAAAAAAGAAGGAGAAGAAGAAGAGTAGACGACCAAAGACGTCTGAGTGAAATTGAGAAACGGACTTACGGCGGCGGCCGCGGGGAACAATTAATTTCGACAACGAGAATCCGAAAACAATGAGTACGAACGAAAAAAAAAAAGAATCTTTCGTTGAAGAAGTGCCAGAAAAAAAAGAGACGAGGGGAAGAAAAAAAATTGCGAATGCGAACGCGCGAAGGGAGAATTAAAGGGCCAAGCCAGACCGTCGTCGTCGTCGACTGATACATGCAAAGACAAAAAAAAATTTGGGGGAGAGAGAGAGAAGTAACAAAGCGGAACGGTAAAACCGGAACTTTCGAGCAGATTAACGCGCGCCAACTTTAACTGTCTGTGACTGAATAAGGCAAAAATCCTTTTGAAAAGTGTGAGAGATTGTCGAAAAAAAATAACGAAGGGGTTGCACGCGTTACTCTTATTCCAGCTTCGAGCTTTCATTTTTTGCAGGAACAAATTTTACATGCCTTACTTTTGTTTCCGGAATACTTTTGTATATTGGTAAAAACGTGAAAAATATGAATGATTATGCATTTGTAAGAACCATAGTTCGATATTTTTTTTTAAATTTAATGCAAAACTCTTTCCCTAAAAACTTTTTGTATTGTTGACTATAATTATCAAAAAATCTTAACAGAAAAAAGCCCATAGTAGAAAATAAATTTTTAATCTCGTAAGTACGCACGAAAGATAAAATTCTAATTCGTTGGCGGAGGCAAAAAAAAGAGAAAAAGCACAAGATTTCCGAAATAAAAGAACAGCAGCAAGCATGCGCGCACGCCAAAACAATCTCATAAGCTGCAAGCGCGCGGCCGGCAACACGAAAAAAAAAAAAAAAAACAGGGGCAGAAGGCAGTAGTAGTAGCAGATTATAACGCAGAACGTTGCAGCGCGCGGCTTCATAACGCTGGATTAAAAACCCAGGGCTCCGCAAAAGCACGTATAATCGTCCCTCTTCGCCTACAAACTCCGAGGGCACTAGGCTTGCCGCTGCTGCTTTTGTACCGCTCACGGAGAGAAAAGAGATCTGTTTTTTTATTTACGCGCGCGCTACTTACCACCTATAGCGACGCGCTTTTCTTTTCGAGAGAATTTTCATTTTTTTAACCCCTAGCTCTCATGGTTTCTCTCTCTCTCTCTCTCTCTCTCTCTTGAGCGCATTTCACGTGCGTTTTGGTCGCGAGGGTACTTGGGAAAGCTTTTTTTTCTCTCTTTCAGGCAAAATAAAAAAATTGCGATGAGTGCAATTTTGAACGATTCTTGTACTTTCGCGAGAGCGAGCGAACGAACATGCGAGTTTGGAGAGCTCTTCTTCTTCTTTTTTTTTATGTCGAAGGTGCTCCATGGAATTGTACAGGTATAGTAGGTCAGGTTATATGACGTTTGCGTGCGTGGAAAATGGCTCCTATACGTATACATACGGCCTTTGGCATTCGAGCCGAGAAACGTTAAAGTCAATATCATTTGAAATAGTTGCTGCGTGTACTTGAGGACCGAGAGGGAGTATGGAGCCATTTCTGCCTGTCTCGCTCTCTCGACGGCGACCTCGTTTTCAATTCAGAGCTCGCGAGCGCGTGGTATATACCAAGATAATTTAACTTTGCATCTGTATTTACGCTACAATTGAATGCTCAACTGCGCCCCGTGCGCGCTACAACTCTCGCAACTTAACTCCGTAATATCAATATGTATAGGGGTTTGAGAAAGAGAGAGGCTCATCGTCAACACACAAGCTTCGCGTTCAAACAACGCGCGATATATTGCGAAATGAAAAACAAAAAAACGAATGAGATCTTTAACAGTATGACGTGGCTATCGTGATACACGCAACGAAATGAAAGAGAAAAAAAAAGGTTTTCATTCCGATTCGCGTACAAAAGAAAGATATGATAAGGAGGGGTAAAAAAAAATGAGCGAGGCGAGATAAGAGCAAAGAAAAATGGCGAGCACATAAGAGCAGACTTGCGAGAGAGAGCGAGACACAGGCCAAGAGTAAAACAAACAGACGGAGAGCGAACGAGTAAAAGACAAAGGGCCGAGAGAGAGAGAACGAGAGAAAGTGGACGCAGTATAGGGGCAAAGCGGATTTGCGGTCCAACCGAATAAAAGCGAGTGAGTCTCGTCGTCTCGCGTATATCGTATGCACTTTGAGCTTAAGCCACACACGAGATTGCGCGTGTCACCCCCACCCTCACCCCCCGTGCTAATGTTTGGCTGATACGGTTATTTACGGATAAAAACATTCTACCACCCCTCGAAAATAGAATCGCGCTATGAATATATACAGCGCTGATGAATGATGATCCGTTTGGCGAAAATCCATCAATTCTCCAGACACACAATCGTTTTGTTTTTCTTCACGCGACGACGCGACGTGTTGGATGAATTGAGACGGCTTGTGCGCGCAGAGGGTTTATTATCGAACGACGACCTCTTTTACACGCTGTTGACGACACACACGTGTTGTTATTCGCGCGTTCTCCTCTTTCTCTCTCTCTCGTGCGTGTTCTACGCGATATTGCTGTTTGTTTGACACCCCGCGATACGATGTTAAGGGGCTGCTATACTCGTGCTTTTCGACAGCCTCGCGCGGCTTCCATTTGTACATTTCGAGCGAGATATTTCTTCCATCTGTATTATATACGCATTTTCAATTTTCCATCGAAATGCATCTCACTACTCGGCTGAAAAATTTCACGGAGTGTATTTCTTTTTTTATTTATTTTCTTTTTAACGTGAACGAAGTTTGAAGTGAAATGGATCTCTGGAAAATATTTCATAAGCGATGGGAAAGTAAAGAACTTGGATGTGTGTTATTTTTTATTTCCTTCGAAAATTGATGATGCGATTTATCAGAGTAACTGTTCACAACACACACATACACACAAATGACCAACACACATCCAAGCATTTGAGATATTTTTTTCTTTTAAGATCATCATTTGTTTGTAAAATGATACGCTCAACTATATACAGGCTGTGACGCTGTCGTAATTGAGGTTTTTCGTGAACGAAGATCAATATACTTATGTGTGTTATATTCCACAGCAGGTCCACAATGGACACACACACACATAAATATCACGTCTCACAGTAAATATTTGTAGACAGAGTATGAATGACGCATAGCCTCTCCTAAAGGGTAGACGAGCCGCCCGCCTTCATATATCATAATCCAGCGGCGGGCAGCGAGCACGAGATTTTTCTCCATATACGCATTCCTCAACGAAAAGGCCGTATCTATCACGTTTTATGCAAATGCTTCTCGCTCCATTATAAATAGTCGTAGGCGGGAGCGATCGAAACGAAAAATTCGGGAGTCAAGCTCGGAAAAATCGTAAACGCGTATGTATATAAGACAGTAAAAAATATATATAAATCCGGAAAGAGAGAGAACACATTAATCACGGATTATCAGGATCGCATCGCTTGGGCATTTCTCGCGTTTCGGGAATAATAAGCAAGATGAAGGAGTGCTATTGTATACAACAGCAGCATCTCTCGAGTACACACACACATACACCACGGGATGTATAATGCTTCTTCTTTTTTTTTTTTTTTTTTTATTTGCCGCGATGTCTTCTCGTCGACGAATATGACGAATGGCCAAAGGCTATAGCACGTTTTTCTACTTTTCGCGCGAGCACGGATTTATATCGGGATTGTGTGTGTGTGTGTGTGTGTGTGTGTGTGTGTGTGTGTGTGTATGTCTGTGCGAAACGCCGAGGCAGCTTCCTTCAGTGTGTATATCCAGTCGTATTTATGGCTGCTCTGCTCTGCTGCTTAGGTTTTTGTACGCTTTCGCGAATATGTGCGCTGTAGTGTGGCTGCTGCTGCGTTTTTTTTCTTTGCACTCGCGAGCAATAGATAAATCAAACTAGCAGTCGTATATTTCGAAATTTTCTCTCTCTCGCGAGCGAGTGAAATTTATCGTTGGTTTTTTTTTTCCATCTCTCTTTCGAATAATTAGCGATGACTGTCTACAGATATAAATCAAAGTTTTTTTGTCTTCTTCTGCGTGCTTTGGTTAATTGAATTAAGAATTGGCGTAAATACGAGCTGGATATCTCGCGGCTTTAATTTCAAGACAGCTTGGGCAATAAAACGAGTATCCAGCGGGTTTAGGAAATTGGTAGGATCTAGTCGGACAAAGTTTTATCTGCTGCGCGTGTACTTTTACGCGCAGCGCTCGCGCGGATGGATGAAAAGTTCGAGAGAACTCGAAGCTCCACTCTGGCAATCATTCGAACTTATATATACTTTGTTCGAATAGTTCAAACTAAGCGTTTGAATCTAAATTTACCGCGTTTTACTCCGCGAAAACTATTTTTTTTGTTTTCGCTCAAATAAACGTGAGATCGTTGTTTATGCGTAGAGATATATAAGAATTCTAAAGAATTTTCTCATGTGACGCGTTTTTTTTTTCACGTTTGAATAAAAACACCTTAATCATCAGTCAGGAAATCAATATAACTCGCGCGACGATTTTATCGTGATTAGCACGCAACCGTGAATTGTGACTGCTCGAAAAGTACTTATTATCCGAGATTCGTAATAAATTCACAGTACGTTTTTTTTTTAGTGGAAAAACAAGATTTGATCGATAAAAAGACCAAAAAAAAAGAAAGCGAAATATTCCATACGTATAGTGGTGTATAGAGCCATCGGTAAAAAGGATAAATTTTTCATGATACATCGATCTGAATGCAGAGAGAGAGAGAGAAAGCATCAAACTGGAAATAATCCAGACAGTTCGTCTGAACGAAATAATTCAGAGAGCCGTCTATTTATAATGGAATCAAGTTTGGTCCAGCGACATAAATCGCCCGACGCGTGTCTGCCCACACGGAGAGCGACACAATATCGCACACATATATACCAGTGCCAGAGCGATCGACGTTTGCGTGGAATATATCCTGGGGGACACACGACGGAGAAATCTCGTATGCGGGTCAACGTACAATTTTTGCCGTCTGCAATGTGTCATAAAATTTTCGATTCCACCTACGTAAGCACAGTGGGAGAGTGATCGAGCTTTTTATATTCGGTCCGAAAAAGAGAGAGCGAGCGCGAAACGCGCGTTATTACGAGCGACAAAAACTAACCGAGGGAGATGGAAGGAAAACAAGCGAGGGTGGAAAAGCTCCACGAGTACCTTTCTCTCTCTTTCTCTCTCTCGAGGGTGAATGAAAGAGAGCGAGCGAGAGAGAGAAATGTCAGCCTCTTTATCTCGGGATCTCTCTCTTTCCGCGGGCGCGTCGTCGTTTCTGTATATTAGTATTGTTATTTCTTAGCTCTCGTCGCTCCTGGGCTCTTCAGGAGATTTTCCCGTAATTGACCTTCTTTCCCTTCCTTTCCCTCTTATTTTTTTTCATTCTTCGCCAAGACCCTCTCTCTCACAAGTAGTCTTGAATTATTTCAGTTCGGCGGTCGACGAGAAAAATGCATTAAATTACAAATTCAAATGGCTTCTTCTTCTTCGTCGTCGTCGTCTCTTTTGTGCGCACGCCTTTAATCTTTTTAAATCGTTGACTTTTTTCGTTTTTTTTTTTTTGCCCGAGTTTTTCTAGATAAGCGGCTCTCTATCGTTTCAATTGTAATTTATTCGCTCGGTCTCCCGTTCATAATTGCAGGTCTTATCTCGTCGCTTTGTTGACCTGTTGGAATATATCCGCACTGCGCGATAATTTGTCGAGTGTTTCGCGATTTTAAAAAGGGGCGCAGCAGCAGCAGCACGAATTTACGGCCGAACCTTTGATTTATCTGTTAATTAACTCGCCGGCTTTCTGATATATTCTATAGCGGCATTAATTATGTGTACCTCCGACGTAAATTACTATAGTCGTTCGCTCGCTCGCGCGAATAACGCGAAGAGTCGCTCGGCACGGGATAAATTGTTGCAAATATTTGTTTGTATACATATTTAACCTCGCGCGTCGAGCAGCAGCGATTAAATTACGTTGCATTTTCTCGGCACTCGGATCTGCTGTCAACGCGAGTATAATAAATTTACGATAAAATAAATACCTTTCAACGTAGCTTGTGGACATAAAAATTTTTGTAATTGAAGAGAATGAGTCTCGTCGAAATCATTTTCAAACAAGCTGAAATTCCTTTGGGCTCCCTTTTCCTTCCCCCCGTTAATGCGAAAAAAGCTGATTCTCAAATACATTAACAGCAGCAGCAGCAGCAATGGGGTCGTCGTCGTTGTCGATGGTGGTGGCAAGGCTTTAGCAATATCGGCAAAGAGTCAGCCTCAATTTGGCGGTAGCCTTTGGAGCACTCGGCGGAATAAAGCGCATTACGCCCGCGCGGCGACCGACCCTGTACTATATATATATGTACGTGTACACGGGATAGGCATCAAAGCCGTCGTCGCAGATCAAGGGGATTTTCGTCGCTTCTCGGTGCGCGGGGCGTTAACAGCCCCGTTTCTTAAGCGAACAGCCCATACATAGCTATATGGATATCAAACTGTGTATAAATATCGATTTATACGGATAGTTCACGAACTTTACAAATTGGGCTGAATATAAGTAAGTATATATATATATAACCGTGTCACAGAGAGAAAGAGCGAGAAGCACGACACTGATGTAGTGTTTGCGCGACGATATCGACGTTCTTCCGCTATATAATTATCGGCGGACACGTTAACTCTCGCAGCTCAACGGGCCGGAAACACGTGCAGTGTGCGCTCGCTCGCGTTTCGCAACTTCAAACGCAGGCGCGATTTTGCACGGGTTTCACTCTCAGTGTGCGGTTTATATACCTGCTGTCCTCGAAAAGGAGAGATGCGCGTTTTCTCTCTCCCTCTCTGTGTGCGCGCATGAGGAGTATGTACTATGTGTGTCCTCTAATCGCGCGTCTGTGTTTGCGCAGCGATGTTTTTGTCAGTCGGAGTATTATAGCATGGGGCTCTCGCACTCTCTTTGCGTGCTTATTTCGGTGAAACGACTCGTTCCAATTGCTCGCTTTGATAAGAGGATTTCGAGGCCTAGCTATATACTCGGCTATATACTATACTTACCTTCTCTTTCGTCATTATACACACTGTGTTTAATGAGATTTATTTGATTTTGCGTTTGTGTGAACAGTCTCTCTCTCTCTCTCTCTCTCGACAATTTTAGCATGCTGTGTCGAGGAAATATGCATATAATTATTGCGCGGTACATGATATTTTCGCGCGTCGTCGAAATTTAATTGCAATTTGCGCGCGCGCGCGCGCAGTTTGAATTGCCGAAATACGCGAGTTTGCTTTGCATTTCTGCGTATATCAGCCGTCGACACGCATTATTGTCAATTGAATGTTGAAATTACAGCATACCAGGGTCGCTCAACGAGATTGTTAATTTGCGAGATTTGATTGTTTAAAGCGAAGAGATATAAACTTGTTTTTTTAATGATGTATGATATTCGACAGTTATTAATTTTTATTCTTATTATTCGATTTTATTTCAACTTAAATTTTTAATTAAATTCTATTATTTACATTTCACCACTTTTAGAAATCGTTCAACCCTATCCATTCAAATATTTGACGCTTGTCATTAACTCGCGGCGAAGGCAATTACCATCGCACCGATGCACCTACTGAACTTTTCAACCGAATTGAGCTGCCGCAATTGGAGTCATTGCGCGAAGGACCGAAAGCTCGTCGAAATCAAGTAGCTGGTGCGCGTAACTAGGCCGCGTTTGATTGTAGATCGAGTGCGCGCGCGGAACTTTGATCTCTCTGCGTGCGCGCTTTCGGCATGGAAATGTAAATTCGCGATGGTACTTCAAAGCCAATGCGACGCGTGTTTTTTATTTCATTGCTGCAGAAATGCATTTCTGTCAGCGAGAAATCGCCTCTTTCTCTCTCTCTCTCTCTCTCTGAGTGAGTGTGCGTGCACGCATTTCGTGGGCTCCTGATTCAAGTCTGTGGTAAACGCGCTACTGCGTGCAAATCTTTCTCGTTTTTTGGTGTCCGTCTGTGAGATTGTGTAGTGCGACTGTGCGTCTCGTTTCGTGTGGTTTTGTCTCAGATTAAGTGGTGTTCAGCCGATATTTCTCCAACACTCATCGAGGACCCGTCGGCGGCCATCTTCACTCACCTGCTATTTCGCAAGTCACCGAGCGTCTACTCGTCGCTTCGACTTCTCACTCATTTTCGGCGCTGTGCTCATACCCGCTGTCCCTAAATGGATCAACAACGCTGTGCACGCAGCATACACACGTGATTTTTCGTGCTTCATCTTTCAATCGAAAACATATTTTCTACTTTCAATTTGTTAATTCGTGCTCTACTGGAATTTTCCGCTCACGTAATTTTCCTCTACTCGTAGCGCATGCGCGGCACTCATCGTCTGTCCGCTCCTCGCTCTCCACTCAGCTGCTTGCGCGACTGCCTGTCGTATGTCGCGTAACTGTGACGGCTGCTCCAAGCCAGCAGTGCTTGAGGTCGAGTACTGCGAGAACTGCGACGGCCACTACCACAGATCCTGTGCGAGGAAATACATGGCCACGAAAACTGCACGCCCTTGCTGCGTCACCGCCTTCACGAGATCGAAGTCTGCCAAAACTCTGTCTGCTAAACTACCGGACAAGAGCGCTCGTTTCGACACCGCTCGCGGCCACGTGCCACTCAACAACACCTCCGGCGTCGACTCTCAGTCTGAGTTTGATTTCCAGCCCACCACTATGGACGCCGACAACACGCCAACCACTGCAAGCACGACACCCACGACTGGGTCCATTGTCACGAAACTAACGTCCTCTCAACCGCTTGCCTATACCGTGGCGAATTACACAGCTCTCACTGCCACCTCGTCCATCGGCTTCCCTCCAGTCGCACCAATGGCACCGCATACTCTCATGCACACTCTCGGCTCCACTGCCACCCCTCAACAGCACCAGCTAGCAAACCAGCACCAACAGCACGC
>JAWWMK010000008.1:11464185-11488691 GCA_035047105.1 Galeopsomyia nigrocyanea | reverse complement strand
ATTTAAATTAAATAATCTATATATTGATCCTTCCACATTAATGCTACATCCGTATACCCTACACCCTTTGTTCATTTGATCGATTCATCAACATATTTCAGCATTAAATTATTGTTATATCTAGGGGGGTGCCTAATCATTAGGCACCTCAACCATTTGGTCAAATTTAGGCAACCCAGTTGCCTAATCATTAGGCACCGCGGTGCCTAATAATTGGGCTTTTTCTCTCTCAGTGCATTACAAAAATGACTGATTTCATTAAGATATTACGATGCTGTCATTATTTATTAATTTGACCATATTTATGGTTTTATTGAAATTTTATAACGAACTATAGTTATTGCTAGATAAAGTTACAATAGATTTTTCGATTAACTCCTTTCAGTTAACCAAACAAATATTATGGCCATCGCTACGCTTCTTCGATCTCTACAGTAAATACAACCACCAATGCCTCTGATCTAATGTAATTTTATGTAACTCATGTCACAGCAAAAATACCGTAACATTTAGGTAAGGTACAAAAAAATGTATATAATTTTTAAACATTTATTGAAGAATAATATGTTATGTAAGACTTTATCATTGTTAATTTAATAATTAGCAAAATTTTGTGAATCTCTTCCACTTCTCAGCAACATGAATGAATTTTCAACAAAATTGACTCTTCTTTTTCATCAATTTTGCATTGAGCTTCGTGCATAATTTTTACTTTTTCATTGTGTATTTTCAACCATTTCTCATCACCAGCAATCTTATGTTTGTTGGATTCGAGCTCTTCGTACAATTTCTTCAGGTCGGGACATTCACCCATGGGCTTGCATTTTTTACCACTACTACAGGCAACTGCAAATTTTTAAAAATCAAAGAATTTTTTTACAACATAGGGCAGAAATAATAAAACGTCATAAAATTTTGAAACCTTCGTGCCATACCGTGAAAAGGATATCGAAATAAATAGTATAACACTGTTTGTCAGGTATCGAAAGGCCTAAATTACGAAACGAGCAAATATCGGGTTGAGCCGAAGACGAGGGTCGATAGCGAGTTTCATAAAAAGGTCTTTCCATACGAGAAAAGCAGTGTATTTTTCAGCACGATAGCTGGAAATGAGCGGTAAAGATGTGATTTGGAGGTTAAAGTGTATAAAAAATATTTTATGAATTCTAACTTGTATAACTAAATAAATTATTTTTAAGTATATTTTTATTCAAATTTAAATTAATTCTTTCAAATGTAAGTATATAAAACAGAGGTTGACTTACCATCCACGGTTACAGCAGAGGAAAGATATAAGACGGCACAAAGAGCTCCAAGTAAGATGAACTTCTTATTGCAATTTGTTAGTATACTGATCAGAGCAAACTGTTGAACGCTTACATAGCAAACCATTTACGTAGAACGGAAACTTTCGAATTTAACACGAAAATTGTGCGCATCTATCAATTATCAATTTTATCATGTTCATTGACGCATCGAATCATTGCACATGAAAATATTTATGCTTTTTAAAAGAACTGAGATGTTCTCCGTAAATATGTTCCGAACTATGATCATCAAAATGTTTTCTTTTCACTTCAGAGCTCGCTAACAAAAGGAGCATTATCTATATTAAATGGAATGATAGGTCTCGATCGCGCACTCAATAAACTTTGATAAATTTTATTTTTTAGAGGAAATTGCATCACTAATTGCTATTTGATTTACTGCATTCAAATAATACTATTAAAATAATAACAGACAATAAAATGTAGGAATATTTCTGACGCACATTGGAAAAAATATTTTCAAACGTTACACTGAGAAAAAAGAACGTAATTATTACGCAACTGGGTTGCGTAAATTTGATCCAACGGTAAAAGTTGCATAATGATTATAGTCACACGCCTAGAAAATCATCATTTTAGGCTGAAGATTTTCTATTATTTAAAGGTATTTGATGTGAACAGAGGTGCATTCAGCTCAGTCGATAATAATTTTACTATTTCATTATTTTTACTAATTATTAGGTAACATTTACCATTATGTCAAATTTACGCAACCCAGTCGCCTAATGATTATGTACTTTTTTTTTCTCAGCGGAAGGTTTGGCTATATTTTTCCCGATGAGCGTCAGAAATATTCCTTCATGCTAGTAACATTTTGATGATAGTAGTTTCGAACTAATTTACGGAGAACGCAAAACATTTCAGCTCTTTTAAAGGGTAAAAAATATTTTCTGGCCTAATGATTGGATGCGTCAATGAATATTATGATAAAATTGATAATGGATAGGTGCGCGCTATTTTCGTGTTAAATTCATTTAAATTAAACTTTGAAATACGTTTCGAATTGTTATCATCAAAAAAATATTTTCTTTTCACTTCACTGCACATGTCTAACAAAAGAAGTACGGTCTATTATTAATACAACATTCCCCGTCGATTGCAAACTGAATAAACTTGACTGAAATTTATTATTTTTGAGAGTTGCGTCAATGGCTGTTATTTGTTTTGTTTACTGCATTACAACAATAGACCATATAAGGAAGTTTTTAACTTACATCGGCATAGCTATTTCTGGACTTTAATTTATCACTCTAGGGTTTTCTATATAAACGTTCAACAGTTTGCTCTGATCAGTATACTAAAAAGTTGCAATATGAAGTTCATCTTACTTGGAGCTCTTTGTGCCTTCTTATATCTTTACTCTACTGTAAACGGTGATGGTAAGTTAACCTCCGTTTTACATATTCACATTTGAAAGATTTAATTTCAATTTGAATAAAAGTATACTTAAAAATAGTTTGCTACAAAAGTTCGAATTCATAAAATATTTCTTCGATGATTATGGTAACATTATTTTCATGGTATGGCATGAAAGTGTCAAAATTTTACGACGTGTTAGTATTTTGACCTTATGTTGTAAAAAAAATTCTTGTATTTTTTGTAATTTGCAGTTGCCTGTAGTGGTGGTAAAAAATGTATATCCTTGGGTGAATGTCCTCGCCTGAAGCAATTGCACGAAGAACTTGAATCCAACAAACACAAGCTTGGTGATAATAAGGAATTGATAAAAAAACACATGGAAAAACTAAAAATTGTCGACGAAGCTGAATGCAAAGTTGATAAAAAAGAAGAGTCAGTTTTCTTGAAAATTCATTAATGTTGCTGAGAAGTGAAAGAAATTCACAAAATTTTGTTAATTATAAAATTAACAACGATAAAATCTTAAAATGACAACGATTAAAATAACACGACAATTAAAATAACAACGATAAAATCTTACATAACATATAGTTCTTCAATAAATGTTTTAAAATGATACATGTTGTACTTTACTTCAATATTGCGGTATTGTTGCCGTAACATATGCCTGCTACATGATGACTGAACACATGATGCGCTACATGCAAAAATTCATCAAAAAGACAATTACGAAAACAAAGTTTTCTCTTGGAGAAAGCAAAAAAAGAACGCATATCTCCCTGCGAAAAAAATCTGAAATTTGCAATAAATATCAGTGAGCGATAGGCGAAGCACTTTGCCTATATCAGGTGAATTTTTTGCCCATCCAGCAGGGTGCACCCGGCGGCCTCATAAATTGCAATTTTTATTCGGCGAAGTGGTTTCGAAGGCTCACTCATTCTCTCTCTCTCTCTCTCTCTTTCCGTATCCCTGGTGATGTGCGGCAACAATAAAAAATGAAAAAGTAGCCCTGTAAGCAAGAAGATAAACGAACAGCCGGACGCTTGCCGTTGCTTGCTAGCGCGAGTAGGGGTTGAAAGATGCTTCGAAAACGTGTATGAATCGAGGGTCCTGTCCGTTTGACGGATTCTCAGTACTCGTTCACTGTCGTCCTTCGACTCCTTCTTCCGCACGCAGCCGCAACTCGAGAGAGAGAGCCAAGCCAAGCCGCGGTATAGGGGGCGAAAAAAAAAAGAAAAAAAAACTCGCGCGGCGCAATTTCGTCGATTGACAGAGAGCGAAAGAGCCAGTGGGAGCCGCACGAGTTTCGATTTTTGCCCGTCCTTTTGTTGGACCTAATAGGATTCTTTGGTGGCGCCGGCGGGCCAGAAGCTTTTGCCTATTGGCGGCAGAATGGAAATATTTGAAAATTTCGCTGGCATTCCGCGCGCAGTTAACGTCGTTAAACGGGCGCGCGCGAAAGTTCGAAAATTTAATTTGGCCCCTTTCTCTCTCACTCTCTTTCACGCTCTTTTTCGGTCTCACTCGTCCACGCGGTATTTCACCTTGTGCGCCATTTGCGTCGGGACGAGCGTCACACGCATACACACACAGTCAGTGCGATATTCGATTATGACCTGACCGTGCCGTTTCGCTCGAGGATGTATATTCCGAAAATTGAGTCCTATACAGTTGCAGTCGACTAGCGCTAATTCGGGTCAATCGCGCCAGCGTGCGCTCGATCGACGTACATTGTCGCGGGACGAGTGTGGATATGGCGTTTCGCGAAGCTCTTGGCAGAAATCGGATTATCCACGGCTATTCTCTATATTCGCCGTATCGCTCTTTTATTTTTTTATTTTTTTTTTCTTCGCTTGTATGGGCTTTTGCTCTTTCGTGCGTACGCGCACACGCCCAATAATAATTGTCGGGCTTTTGTTTTGCCTACGTTTTCCGGTGATCAAAAAGACCATTTAAATTGGACACGGGTAGACAAAGGGATATGGAAATGTACGCAGTACAGTTTCATCGAGAAATAAAGAAAAAAAGTGCTTGCCTAGTCGATATTCGGATATTCGTTGTTTTTTTGTTGTTGATAAAAAAAAAAAAAAACACAAAAAGAGTGCTCTTCGCGAGACTACAGCCTGTAGCGATCGCAAGCACGTCAAGAATTTTTCGTCAAATTCCATTTTCTCGTGACATGTATATAAATTATGAAAACGATCCGACGCATTTTCACGTAAAATAGCATCGATAATTTCAATCTCTCCAAGCCGTTTAGGAAAAAAAAAAATTGGCCAAAATCGCAGGCTATCTAACATCTGGGTATAAGAATCCCGACGTGGGGAGAAAACTCGTGGGCGCGCGAGCGACGGCAACGAATTCACATATAAGGAGATGACATGTCAAACAAGACGACAGGGCCCTTCGCGTGTATATACCTTAATCCAGGCGCGGCGCGGCCGGGAGCTTATCTCCGGTCGACAAAAAAAAAGTCTTCCGGCAGCAGTGGCAATCTTTCGTGTCGCCTCTCTTTCGTTCTGTTTTCTTCTTCGGCCATAAATATTTCATAAGTACGAGCATGTGGCTCTCTCTCTCTCTCGTTCGTCATGAAGCCAAGCGAGAAAAGGAAAAATAAAGTATACCCGCAACGCAAAAATTCATTAATACCAGCAGCAGCCCGTCACGTCTGTCTCGCGTTCTCTCTCTTTTTTTTTTTGCTCTACCCCTGCTGCGTTTTGTGCCGTACTTTTTCATTATACGTCTGGCTGAATGCCTCGTTTCATTTGAATGATCTGGACAATAATAAAGCTGCTTCGCTTTGTGCAGTTGTTCTTTTTCAAACGTGGATGCGAGACAGAGAGAGAGAGAGAGAGAGTGATCGCCGATTGCAAATTGAATTTGCGTTGAGCTTTCATATAAAGCGTACAATAACATCAACAGATTTTCTGTATTTATAGCTTCAATGATTTTCCGATAAGCTCGATAAACTCCAAAATGCATTCTTCATTCAATCGAACGAAATTGTCAAGACGAAACAGTTATATATCAGTGTGGACAAAGTAGAAAGCTTTCAAGACTGTATACTGAAAGAAAAGTCTCGAGGTTTTACGCGCGATAAGGAGATTACGAACATTTCAGAGAACGCAAGTGACAGGGGCTGTTTCTCTACATATTTATCAAATCTGGTTTTACTAATAAACTCAGCAGCTGACCTACTTTACTTGTGCTGTATGTCAAATAAATTTTGCGCTCGCTGACGTAAAAGGTGCGCAGAACGCAGAGTTCAAAAGCGTCCGCGTGCTCTCAATTTTATTCGAATTCAATTGACACAGTAAGGGAAGTTGGGATCCCGGAATATTATAGTATCTGCATTGCAAATACAAATTTGATCTTTCCAAGAGTCTACACGCTATTTCGAAAAGTATACTGACCATCCATTCGCGTAATTTAACGGCATAAAGAAAAAGAGAAGAAAAGAAATCAGGCCAACTCGACAACATTAATATCTCTCGAGGTTATATAGGAGTATAGTAAGCAAAAAAAAAAAAGAAGGAAGGAAGATGGGGGGGAAAAAGCGTTGTGGCGCCAAAGGCGGAGTCGTGAGAAAAGAGAGATGGACGCGCAATGAGAGATTCGCGGCGTGCCTCGAAGCTTCCGCCCCCGTCGTTCGTTTCTCTGTCGAGGACGCACTGTAGTAGATGTGGCAATAGTCGCACGCGGAGCTTGCGTTGCTCGCTCTAGCGCAAAAGCATGGAACGCGTCCAACGCCATGGCGCCAACGCCGTCGAATTTCCTCTGTCTTTTTTTCACCTCTTCTCATCTTTTTTTTTTTGTCTTTCCATTTCGCGCGCTCTCCAATATATACTTGTACTTGTCCTTCTCTCTCTCTCTTCCTCGCCACCGAATTCAGCTTTTTATTCTTTGCGACACTGCTCTGTACTTTTAGCTTTTTTCGCGATATTTATAGTTTCATTCGCTTTTTTTTACGTTTAAAACGCATTTCGGTGTTACGTCTATTACTGATTGTAAGGATTAACATATGAAAGGGTTTTTTTTTTCGTAAATGGTAAAGTAAGCTTCGGATCAATAATCAGATTATCAATGAAATATTCCAATCCGTTTATGATAAATTAATTAGCAGATTAAATACTCAGTCGACAGAGCGACACATGCACATTTGAAAAGGAAGCGCGCACCAATTGAATTTTCAATTAGCTAAAATCGATTGTCAAATAATCTATTATTGAAATTAAAACTGATAAAGTGCCAGACGGAGATGAAATCGAAAATATAGGAGTTGAATATTACGTAAAAATATCCCGGAAAAAAAAAAATTGAAAAAAGGATGACGCGTTTAACTGCGCCTCTTTAAGTTTATCGTGCATCGACGTTTCCGTCTGCCAAGGGTTCGGCGATAAATCTTCCGCTTATATATACCAAATCTAGTATAAGTCAAGTCGCGAAAGGATCATTTTTTTTTCCTTCTTCCTCGGAAAGCTATATAGCTCGAGAGGCACGCGCTAAACTTATCTGTCCTCCGTCGAGCTCGTACTTATTCTCGCCCGCGTTTACGGCTTCGACTTTTCGTCTATTCGAATGACTGCTTCGTCGCCGCGCCGCGCGCGCGGTAACGACATTCGCCGCGAGCGCGTAAACCTCGACTTTTACGAGCGCGCAGACCGCGTTTATATATATCTATATACGTGGGCCTCGCAGTGTCGTCGAGAAGAGGAGACCTTAAGAGAGGACGAATCGAATCGTTTTCGCCGGGGAGAACCCGTTGATGAATAGCTATGCGTGGGTTTTGATTTTTTTTTTTTTTTTTTTGCTCCTCCTCGGCTTTTGACGACGACACTCGTCGGACTTTGAAGTGCGAGTTAAGCTTTCATTGTGATGTATACGCTTTCGTCTTCTCGAATAAGTTAAAATCTCTCTATTTTTCCGTAAATAAATTTAATCAGTATTTGTAGTTCGCTGCGTCCCACGCGAGATGGCCTGTGGATTTTAAAACAGTTCAACGAATTTTTTACCTTATGGTTTAATAAAACCAGAGTTTTCGAGTACACAAGAACAATTTTAATCTCAAATAAAAATATAAAAATAAAATAGCAACATTTAGTTTGCCATATTCTCGAATTCAAATGATCAATTCTATTTGCAACAATTCATAAAAGCTAAATAAAAGATTTAGCAGCTTCAATAATAGTTGGCAATGATAATTAAATGTAGTTGCAAAGCACAAGCTCCTTACGTAATTTGCGATACTTTTCTATCTCGTATAGATTGAGACATCAATCTTTCGATATTTAATCATTTTCCACATCCGTTAAGCTCGAACAGTATAGTGTTGCTTGTAAAGTATAATGTCCATTCGCCGCATTCGAAGAAACTACGAGCTTGTAACGTCGAAGTTAGAAACGAAACGGCCGCAGAGCGTAGAACTAATTACACGAAATGAAATAACCGAATGGCATTGGAAGAGAGGACAGGACGAGCACATATATCGAGAAACTAGCGATAAAAAGCGTACGTGCTCATTAACGGAAGCGAGTATAGTCGTCTGCTGTGGAGTATAGGATTGCAGCGCGTAAGCGAGTAATTGCGAATATTCGATTGGTATCTTGAAATTGGCAATCTCTCGACAAGCGAATACCCGGCACGTGAGTGTGTGCGTGTGTCTGTTTGTGCATGCGCGCTGTTCGAAAGGGGGGGGGGGGGGGGGTGAAGCTATGTCCGAGAGATAGTATAGCGCGCCGCGACTCGAAATCGAAGGGAGGAACGGACGTGAGCAAACACGACGTTCGTCGTCAATCGGACGATACACATGCGCCGCCAGCCAATGATCCGTTTAGAGCCACTTTAATGCCACCACTCCTACCCCTCTTCGAACCTCTAACCCTCTCTCTACTGCAGCCAAGAACTGCACTATTCTGTGTCGGGCGTAAAATATATGTACCTATTCTGCGTGCACAAGTACCATCACCAGCCCTCGCATGGACGTGTACGCAACTCGACTTCGCTTCTCTCTCTCTCTCTCTCTTTTTTTATTTATCAATCAATCCACGCGCTGCGCACTCAGAGCTTTTGATGAAGGGTCCATCTCGTTCGTTTGCTCATGCAAATTGTCATTCATTTTTTTTTTCTAAAAGCTTTTACCGTACGTTCGATTGATATAGTCGTAAAGCAAAAAAAAAAAAAATATTCTTGACTTGAGTTTTCTACAAGCGACTTCGTGATTAGTTTATTGCCAGTTGGATAAATATATAGATGGCAGTTCAACTAAAAATTATAAAACATTTCATATGCATGGTTTATTTGCTTCGTTGTTTATACTCATGCCAATTGATATTACTTATGTAACTCTCATTTTATTACTCACCGCAATGACTGATTTTTTCATTCTGAAATTTTCAAAGTTCTAAATACATAATATTTTTTTATAACTCTTGGCTTGCTTCATAACAGATAATTCACATATATTTTTTATCTCTTCACATTTAAGCGAAAGACGTCAGTATTAATGCGTCTAGACTTTCAATGATTAAAGCGTTAGTCCTAGCTTTTTTCAAACAGATTGGAAATATTGATTTTTAGCGCAGCTGGAACAGGAAGCCATCTGAAAAATTCAGGCTGATCGAGATTCATCTGAATATATTTTTCCGAAATTCAGGAAAAACGTAATAAGAGGTCTCGACATCGCACTGACAAAACCAATAATGCTTCAATTTTTTTTTTTTTAGCGAGAAATGATTATATTATTATACAAGTAGGACGAACGGACACATATCAGTCTGAAAATATCCGATCGGCAGAATTGCTTATTAACTTCTGCGTACAGCAAGTTGATATTGATTTTTGATATAAATACAACTTATTTCTCAAAAACGTCGAAATAAAGTTCACTAATTATCCCACCTCAAACCCCCATCCAATTAACTTTTAGACTATAAAATTGACAAAAAATTCTGTGGAAATCCAAGTTGAAGCGCACGAATCGCTATGGCGCGGTATAATCAATTAAAGGGAGAGACGAATGCAGTGCGTGCGAGCCTCATAACCGAGGAAAGTTGGCTCGTTATTTAAACGACCGATTGTAGGTGTGCTGCTGCTGCTGCAGTAGAAGCGGCGGCGGCCTGCTACCCTCACTCTCCTCCGCAATTTCGTATAGCCTCCGCACAACTTTATATAACTTTCCGTATAGCTGCTGCTGCTGCTGCTGCCTCTCCTCGCCAGCGTATGGAAAATACCGGCATAATAACGGTCGCTATACTGCCTGCCTGCCTGCTCGGATGTATAAATTAACTTGCTCGCCCGCGCCCGCGCAATAATAGAAAATACAAGTGAAAAAAAAAGTTAAATCGTTTACGCGAAATAAGTGAAGGAAAAAAAAAAGGAAAAAAAATGCGCATCGCTCGTTATAAGCCTGTCGCGTCGGATTATGGAAATATCGTAACGGGGTGGTCGCGGCGTTTCCCCTTTGTTTTTCCGTCGTACGATGATTTAAGTGGCGCCCTACACCCTCCCTTTTGGCAAAAGATGGGCATATATAGAGAGAGAGAGAGGCGCGACGAATCGTCACGCGCATGAGTGGCTTATCCTTTCACGCCCTTGTGCCCATCTCTTCTTCTTCTTCTTCTTCGTCTTCTTCGGCTTGTTCTTCTTGCTCTCGGCTTCTCATAGTATAGAGAACACCCCAGAGCTTTCTTACTATCAAACTTTCACTCGGCCGTGTTTTTCTTTGAAAATCGTATCTATTTTTCGTGCGAGTAGCGCGCGCCTCGTAACTGTCGCCTCTATTACGCTTACCTATACACCTTCGTATATATAAGTTCACCAGAGCGCTGATGGAATAAAGAGAGATGCCCTAAACTCCGCACTCGCGCCTCTCTTAAAGATTGCTAACACGCCAATATTTTCGTGGCTTGAGAAAATATATACCCGCGGCTATTGTAAGCGGATTCGCTTCTTCGACGATATATACGTGCTTCGAGTGCGCGAGCTGTGTTATCATTCGAAACAGCTGTGTCGGGGATGGATATGAAAATCATTTTTTTTTTCTTCTCTTTTTCATCGAAGAGCCCTCAAGTCGACGTTCGCATTTTTTTTTATTACTCGAGAGGAATGTGTTTACGTTGACGGCGTTGTCGTGTGTACCCTTTATCTCAACTTTTTTTTTGTTTCGCGACGAAGAATCTTGTTCCAGAAAGTTTAGCAAGACATTAAATGACCATTATGGTCTTGCCAAACTCGGATATTGTGTACTCAATGGAAAAACGGTTATCACCGTAAAAAAAGAAAGTTAGCGAGTGAGTAAAACTTCGGGGAACAACTAACTGCACGTAGCCGTAAAGAAAAAAAAAAGTTGAGCTCATTTCCGTCAGTTTGCCGCGAGCATATTCCGCTTCTTTTACTCATCGCGCGACGACTCTTTCACTCTCTTTCTACTCTCACGCTCCCGTGACGCTCTTCCCTTTCCGTCATTTCACCCTCGCGCGCGCAACTTTCTGCCGTCGAGCCAATTCTTCTTCCTTCTTCGAGTTTTTTTTTCCAAGAGAACTTGGCTCTTGCTTGTCGTGTGCGCGCGAGGGAGGCGACTTTGTGTCCTTGGACCGGTTGTAAACATCAAAAGCTCCTCTCTCGCTCTCTCTTTCGTCGACACTTGTGACAACGATGAGGAGTCGAAATATTCAGCGAGGAGGAGGAGGAGCTCGTCATCCGTGCCGAATTTACTCAAGTATCAAGTTTCTGCAGGATAATCCATTCGTTGGCATACATCATTTTGAAATATTGCTCGGTGGAAAGACTCTTATTTCTGCTTTAACTTTGTTTGATGGATATATTTTTACTTCGCTCTTACGTTTTCTTTTTTTAATATTGGAGATTGTCGTGGGCTCTTTATTGAATTTAAGTGCTAAAAAATTCAGGATTCACGTCGATAGCAATTTTATAATGGATATTCATTGAATAATGTGATTGCTAGGGATAACATCGTTTTCAATCATTAAACTTTCATTTCAAGCCTGACGCCATCGTCATGGAATTTTCTTTTTTTATATCGGTTTTATTGCTCCGTATTCAATAACAATTAAGAAATCATCGAGTCAATTCCAATTTTAACCAAGTCAGAGATTCAAATAAACGTCAAAGTCTAGACGACAATTCGAGTACCTATAGTTGGCAAAAAGTTGACGAGAAATCCAATGTGAAAACAAATAACAAAATAAAAAGTTGCTCGAGCTTTGAGGGCAAAGCCTAGAAGAAAAAAAAAGACAGAGAAATTGAAGAACTCGAGGGTAAAATATTTACTCCAATTAGCCGCGCATAAAGATCATCAGAGCGGATTATCGCGCAGTGATGAAGCGTGACACGCGCTCGTTGCGTCTGGGAAAATGCCGAGGGGAGTTTATGAATTTTCGGCGCGGATTGGTGGAGTTTGCTCTTTCGGCGCGAAACTTTTCAAATGAGATTGTTCTTGATTTTCACGGGCGAGCGAATCGACAAGTCGCTCGAGCACCGCCCGCGTCGCTGGTCCGGAAAGCGGAATCACGGCCGCCGATTCTCCCGCTCGTCGCTGTACTTGCTGCTGCTGGGGGAGCATAAAAATCGCGAGAGAGACAGAGCGCGCGCGCTGAAGGTAAATTAGGCTCGGCCGGCAAATAAAATCACCGATTAATTCACCCTTTGCTCGACCTTTTCTCTCTCTCTCTCTCTCACTCTCGGCTTTTCCGCTTTCTTTCTTTAATCGAGGCTAATTCCGTATAATTGCCGAATAAAACCACGACGAATTTCAGATTTTCTCGGCGTTGAATATCGACCTCTTATTCTCTCTCTCTCTTCTAAGCTAGCCATTTTCAAACGAATAAGGAGCAATAACGAATAACGGTTATTAGCTGCAATTATACTGCAACGCTTGAACGTGCACATCTTGATAATCGCGCCACTGATTGGGTTCAATTGCTTTTTAAAAGGGACAATCGCGTGTATAATCAATCTTACTCGAGAACCACTATGCGCTATTATTATTCACCATTTTCCTTTTCTCCCAAGAAAAAAATACCAAGCTAACAGATTTGCTGCTAATTACATTAGCAGTATGTGCTTTCTCGAAGAGCATTAAATTTTGAACATTACAAATACACTTTATTTATGAATATGTTTATCTAATTTTTATTGCTGAAAATGATAAAATAACGAAAAATTAGAAATATTAAAAATACAATAATTTTTTACAATTGGTCGTAACATTTGACCGAAAGCAAATTCTTTTTAATTATGTGGATTCCATGTATATTATATTAGCAGCTATAGTTTTCGATTCGGCAGCGAATTATCAAACTTTCGATGGATCGTTTTCAAGCTATCCCTTTACTCTTTAAAATGAGCCCTCACACGATAAATTATTGTAGATGATAGTCCGCCCGAGTTATCGCTCTTTCAAGTGAACAACTTTTTTTCGGCACGCGAAAATTACCACTTTCAAATTACACAATCGGTCGTAATATTTGACCGGAAGCAAATTTTCAAACGTCTGATATCTCAATTTGAAGCTCTCGCTTTACCCTTTAAAATCAGCTGAAACACGATGAATTTGACGATTTTAATTCCGAGTTATCGCATTTTGAAACAAACTTCTGTTTTTTTACATAAAATGTAAAAAATTGAGTAATGCAAATTTTCACTAACTTTAGAAAAATTTAAGCGATTCACTTGAAAATTTAATCAGAACTATATCTAGGGAGAAGAAACATAATTACAAAGTTTCATAATCGTAACTAGCCGTTCAAATGTAATCATGGGGACAAAGAAGGAAAGAAAAAGTGACCACACACACATACATACATACGCACATTTTTGGGGATCCGGACATTTTCTAAAAACATCATATTCGTAATCAGCGACCTCGAAAACGTAGAAAAACATCGAAATTGTGCAATCAAAAATTTGCGCTGTTACAAAGCTTTCTCCTCGAGAAAGGAAAACAACCGAACAATAATTAACGTTCTCTCAAGTGAGAAAAGCGCAAATCTGAATCGTCGTCAGGATGCGCTTGCGAAGGAGCTTGCGTTATGAAAAATAATGCCGCATGAGAAAAAGTACACACGCGCGGGCGCACGTATGCACGTAAAACGACGCGATGCGGGGCCAAGCCATACATCAGAGTAGCGCGTGCGGCGGCAATAATAGAGAGAGCGAGAGAGAGAGAGAGAGAGAGCAGTTCTCGCGTGATTGATCGCGCTTGGCGCCGATTGCATAGACTACTCTCGAGAGAAGCCAACCCTCCTCCGATGGGGTTAATTGCGTGAATCGAATTCTTATTATACCTAGAGTGAGTGAGAGAGAAAGAGAGAGAGAGAGAGAGAGAGTGAAGGAAGTACTCCAGGAGAATATTGACTGGGAGAGGGTGAAGGCATTCCAAGATGCGATCAGTTTTATTAATCACCCTTCTCTATATAACCCAGGCAAAAATGCAGCGCCCGCTCCCTTATACTTCCTACGGAGTAAGCTCGACGAATACTGATCAGTCAATCGCCGCGCGCTTTGCCTGCCTGTCGGCTCATCGAAATTTCATAACAACCAGCAGCAGCAGCTTCGTCACTTATTTAAGCTACCCTCGCTCTCTTCTCTCATATATGCCAGACGCGCGGGCTTCTTCTTCTTTTTTTTTTTGTACTTTCTTGTTTGCACTGTACGTGCGTTTGTTTTTGTTGGGTGGGCTCAAACAATTTAATTAAATCTCTGTTTGCTTAGTCTACAATAATTCGAGTTTAATGTTTCGCGAAAGTTCGCGCGGGGCGTGGGGTTTGTGTGTGTGTACGCAGCTTTGGAATATTTGGAGAAAAAAGACAGACATTTCATAATACGCTGTTGCTGTTGATCGTAACTTCATTATAAAGCTTTGATTATTTAATATCGTGACAGTTCAATGGAATATATTATAAAGATTGCTTTTTTAGCAGTAATCTTGTATAATTAGGATGTAAAGTGAATGCTGATTGACGCGAAGTAAGAAAATAGCTGCCACAATCAAATATCGTACAACGATATTGTCAATTTGTCGTCATCTTTAATTGAAACATTTATCCTCATAAAGTGGGCAAAAGCACGTCTGCGGCTTCAATGTCGTAACTCAATTTCTTCATTAATTGTCTCAAGTCGTACCGCGTCAATATTGCCACGGACATGAATTAAATTTCGTTGTCAGCAAACGTCTTCTAGGAGGTAACTCGCATTAATAACCAGCAAAACGTTATGAACGCAAAGCTTAATTAAGTCTTGAACTCCGCTCCAGAAAGCCTTCTAAATAGAAGAAGGCGAAGAAAGACATTAACACGAAAGCTTTCATCAACGCGAATTCTTCTAGCGTGCGTGTATAGTAGCTAATTCGCATTAGCCTCTCTAAACTTCAGGGCGCGGCACACACACATCACGAAGACATACGGCAGTTCAAAAAAAAAAATAAAGCTTTGCGACTCTAAAGCTCTGCATCTCATTCCGCACGAGAAAGAGGCAATCCAAGATTCTTAAAGCCACGCGCTCTTTCTCTCTCTTTATATCGTTCCGAATATAGCCAAAGAAGTTTACGTAACTTAAAGTCCTCGCGTCCCTTGAAAGCCCTTTGATCTCGCGGCGCGTTATATTCCTTGCAAGTATAGCGCGAGCGCACTTTGATACTTTTGCGGCATGCCGTACATATACGTTCCCCTCAATTTAACCAAAGCGCTGATGGACATCTTTGAACGCCTTTTATATACTAATGATGTGGCCTTGCTTTTTAAGCTTAAAAATAACAAGCTTCCCCCCCCCCCCCCCTCCTCCCTTTATCGCTTGTATATATACTTTGCTCTTTAGATCTAATGTACTATGCACTTGCTAAACTGCCATTAACCTGTCGGCGCAACACAAACATCGCAGCTCGGTAATGCACATTTAAACTGATTATCAGAGCAACGGGGGGAACAAAAAAAAACGTGAATCCCATTAAAGAGAATGTAAATTTTTTGTTCGTTCATTCGTTCATCCGACAGCAAAAAAAAAAGTGCTAAATTGCATCAAACTGGCGCTCGCGTAGGCAGAAATGTGTAATACAAAGTTAAAACGCGCGTAAAAGCTCGTCGCTCGGCGTCGCGCACGTATTACGTGAAACGAAAAGTCACAGGGAAGCTGAGGGTAATTAGTCATAAATGTGTCGACATATATATATAAAAGCTCGGCTGTGTGAGTTCGAATGCGCTGCTGCGAGCACACAATAAAACGGCTTGACGTACGTTTATAACACATATATACAGTACACATGCATATACGGAAGGGACGAGCGGCAATTAGAAAGCGCGAAATCAGCGCAGCTTGAAAAGAGCCAGCCGGGAAAATGGGTTGTCAAGCTGGACAAAAGGAATCTTGAAATTCCAATTCAGCTCCCTCTCTCTCTCACTCGCCTCTCGATGACCCTCTCGACAATTGCCTCCCCTTAAAGCTCACGCGCGTCCGCGCGCCAACACGTGCTTACGCTATTTCTCTCTCTCGCGTGCGTGTGTTATATACATGTGAGGCTTTTGTGCTTTGGTAATTGTTTGTCGCACGTGTGTGTGTGTGTGCGAGGACGCTACTGGCTGTAATTTGTTGACCGACTTTTCGCTGACTAATCGTATTCGAATGTGTCGTTTCATCATCGAACACGTCGCGTGTTTATTTATACCTCGCGCGGGATATTTCCACAGTTTGTTAGCGCCGCGCGCCCGTGCAAAACTTCTAATAACGAATCTAATAATTTAACGCTAACAAGTCGCTCAAATAACTAATGCCCGCGCGCCTATGGCAGTTTAAGGTTAATTACTCGCGTCGTATCAAAGTCCTAAGTAACTTATGAACTTTTGAACTTGGCGCAGTTTCAAAACTAATCTGAATTCATAAAATTTCGAAGTGCATTTCGAGGCGACGGCGGTGGCGGCCACTCGAAAGCTCGAATAACTCGGGCTCGACTTTCACCGCGGCTGTATGTACGTAGTTTGAATACGTAACTTGGAGAAAGCAAACCAAAAAAAAAAAAAATCATCTATCCGAAAACACGAAAGAATATCGAGAGGCACCTGAGCTGATTTTTCCGATGGGTTCTCGGTAGACGCACATATAGGTATAATAGAAGTCGAATCGTCAAGCACGGAATTAGACAGTGTGCGCGCTCTGCCTCGGGGCGCACGAGCAGCAGAGTTGGCATTTGCATCGCCGCTAACAAGTTCGCCGCTGTCAAAACCAGATTTCTCGAGTTGGCTCTGCCGCTGCTGCTGTCGAACTTCCTTCTAAACCTCGATGTAATTCCTCGCTCTATTCTCTCTCTCTCTCTCTCTCTCGGACCATTCGTTCGTTCGTTCGTCTCTCGTGCTGCAATTCGGCCCAATTTACAATCTGGAATTTGTTATTCCGAGCGAGCGGCTCCCAAGGTTTCGCCCTGTGTATACACTCGAGTCCGCACAGACAAGTCGCTTCCTTAACGGCACAACCGCTTTGCAATTCGATGCGTACCCTACTATACGCTATATGTATATATATATACAGCTCCCTCCGCCCGCGTTAGAATTAGCACGAAAGTCGAGAATGGAAAATCGAGCGCTTGGCTTGTATTCGATTGGAATTATTCTAATGAGAGCCCGCTAAGCCAGTTGGAAAGAAACTGCTCTGTTCGCTCGCTTCGCTAACGTGTACTTGCGACGTTTATTCTTTTTTTTTTTTTTGTGCACTTATTCGATTTTACTGGTGCCTTTTGTGCAAGCTTCTTGATACGATTTTCAATTGTCAACGGAAAGAACTTAACGGAATTTGATTGCTTTTTTTATTTGAAGAAAATTCGTTGATTACGGACGTTATGAAAGTTGTGACAAACTTTGTCGATCGTTATAACTAATCGATATTACACTTGATATAAAAGTACGGTCGAAGTGCTACTTTGACGCTTTTATAATTGATACGACGTGCAATTTTACATTGAGTCAATCGAGCGCCACTGCGCAATAATGCGAACCCGAGAGGACTTCGCCCCAAGGGAAAAAAGAACGTTAAAGTAATGTAATGTAAAAAGTCATTGGCGATAGAGTAGTAGAGCTCGTAATGTCTGAACTTTGTACGCTCTCTCTCTCTCTTTTTCTCGATAAAAGTCGATAAGAGTGCATTGGAATGGAAATTTATTGATTACTTCTATTTCATGAATTGTCAAGTTGATGAATTAAACAATTGAATTTTCAACGTAAGCGAGCTTTCAAAGACTCTTTTATGTGTTTGAGAGATCGATGACATTATTATTTTAAATGAAACGCTTACGTATACAGTTGCTTACTAACCATGAAACAATGTTTATGCGAGTCCCGCATAATAGAAAAAAAAATTATAAAGAAAGGAAAAAATTGCTACTAAATTAACAATCCCGCGATGAGCTTGCATTCTTAACTGCAGTAAATCGTCGTTCCTTTGCGTTATTTCATCTGCGTAATTAACGCTCGGAGACACTGGAATCCTATAGAAGCGCGTAAAAGCGAAGACTCGCGTGGCGGGCGCTTTTACGATTCGCGAGATGAAAGATCCCGTCGTAACGTTCAACCCGATTGAATCATGCATCCATCGCCGCGGGAGCAATAAAAAAAAAAGAAAGAAAAAGACAACAAGGAGGAAGGCAAGCAACCCCGTCCATTCATCCCTATATAACCCCATTCCACCCCCTCCCCCCTCCTCGCAACGTTGGCTCGACTCGGTCCTTTCTCCTAAATGGAATCAATTTAGCGGCTCGTCTGCGGACCGAGTGGAAGTCAAGAGGGAAAGAGCGAGCGCCGCGCTGCTTTCTCTCCATCTCGTGCAATCGATTAAGGAGCTTCAATCGAAAATTGAAAAGCGTGAAATATGTTTGAGAGCAAGAGAGAGAGAGCTTTGTTGAGTCATTCCAACTGCTTCCCTTCTATTTCATTCTACTTTACTTTTTCTTTTTTTTTAATGTAAATAAAATGCTTTCGTTTTCTGGATGTCTATTTAATGAAGGAAATATTGAAAAATTTACTAGAGATCAATCTATGTAATTAATCAATATTAAAATAATTGAAAATATTTTCTCTAAAGTTCAACACACTTTTTCTTTGATAATGGAGGTTTTATTATTCAACGCTGCTATGCTTATTTCACTTTGAAAAAAGAAAAAAGAAAAATCCAAAAAAAGCCGTTAACGAGTTAACCGTAACGAGGCGCATCTCAATTTGCATTTGGGCTTGGGACTTCGGACACACCCACGAAATGGCTAGCAATTAGCCTTGGGGGATGGGGTTGGCGTGCAGACGCAGACAATCGTCTAACGAAAGTTGTGCCGTGGAATGATTGCAGGGAGCAGCAGCCGGAGAAGTTCGAGGTGGCGGCATAAGGATGCCTCGGCGCTCGACGACGACGACGACGAGGACGATGAGAGCTCTGCTGCAAATTAGTCTGCTGGCGATATGCCTGGTGGGCTTGGCGCACAGTTTCAACGGCGAGATGGCCGAGCAGGATTGCCCGGTCGACTGTCACTGTCACTACTTTCGGATCAATTGGGTGACCGACTGCTCGGAGAGCAACCTCACTGCCATTCCCCACGAGGGACTCAGCCAGAACGTTTACGTGCTCGACATGAACGGCAACAATATCGAGCAGGTGGAACCCTTCCCCAAGGACATCAAGCTCAGACGACTGCAGCTGGCTCACAATCGTCTCACCGAGCTCACCGTCGAATCCTTCGCCGGATTGACTTATCTCCTCGATGCCGATTTCTCCTACAATCGCATCACCCAGGTCGATCCCGAAGCTTTTAGGTACGACAAATGGCATTCTCTGCTTACAATTTAATAAATACTTAATAAGTCTTGGCTAACTTTTCAATCCTACAGGGACAGTCCCGGTCTGATAACCTTGGAGCTGCAGCACAATCCCCTCGAGAGAATCGAAGGTCACTTCCTAAACTGCCGACCACTGCTGTTTCTCGACATAAGCACCTGCGGCATAAGCCACCTGAACCCACAGTTCTTCCGTAACACCACGAACCTCAACCGACTCGACTTGTCGCAGAACCCACTCGGCCGTATCAAACCCGGACCCTTCGACTATCTCACCAGTCTCGAGTATCTCAAGCTTTCCTCCTGCAACCTCACGTCCATCTCGTCCAACGCGCTCGCTCAACTTCAGAACTTGCGCGAGCTCGAGTTGGAGGACAACGATCTGGGCTCGCTCGATTGGACTGCCGTGCTCGCCCCGCTCGTTCGCCTCGAGCACTTGAACATCGGTAAGAATGGTATCACGAATTTGCCCGGCGACGCTTTCGCCAAGAACTTGTATCTGCGCCAGCTGAGCTTGGCCGACAACGAGCTCCAGCACCTGAACGTCGGCAGTACGCTCGGTCACAATCTTCACAGCTTGCAGTCGCTCGACCTGTCCAATTGCAACCTACAGGACAGACTGTCGGAGGAGGCATTCAGAAACGCGAGTAAATTGCGCGTGCTCAATCTCAGCGGCAACCCCATGTTCGCCGCCGACCTGACGGCGGTGCTGCGCCACCTGCCGAAGCTCCACAAACTCTCGCTCAGCAATTGCAGCCTGCGCCGACTGCCCGAAGCTTTCGAGAATCTGGAGCACCTCGTCGAACTCGACGTCTCGCACAATCCTCTCTCCGACGCTTTCGTTCGTCTGCTCAATCCGCTCAAGTCCCTCGAGTACCTGGACATGTCGTACTGCAACTTGGGCCACGTCGGCAACAATACCTTCACCCTGATGACCGAGTTGAAGCAACTCATAATGTCCGGCAACAGGCTGCACACTCTGGAGCAAGGCTTGTTCAGCAATCTGACGAGGCTCGAGAGCCTGGAACTCAACGACTGCGGTCTGAAAAATCCCATCGATCCGATGGTATTCGGCGATCGCGTTTACGCGCACATTATCGAGCTGAAACTGAGCAAGAATCCACTTGTCATACCCGACGATGGACCGCTGCTACCTAAACAGCTTTCAGGTTTGGAGCGTCTAGATCTAAGTCACTGCGACATCGAGCGACTCAACGAGAATATCTTCTCGCGCACGCGCAACCTCACGCAACTCAATCTGTCCGGCAACAAGATCGTCGGCACTGACAATCTTGCCTTCATCAGAAAGCTTCGTGGTCTCGAGCATCTCGATCTCAGCAACAACAACTTGACCACGATTCATCCGCGCTTGTTCAAAGCCAATCCTCGTCTTTTGACCATCAACCTCATCGGTAATCCATTCGTGTGCAACTGCTCGCTCGTCGAGATGTGGGACTGGGCTTTGCAGGTAAAAGACGACCTAGACGTGCTGGTGGGAAGTCAGCCTTCTCAGTTTACAACTGGCGCGGCCAAACTGCGCAAGATACTATCGTGCTCGTACGACCCGACGACTTACACCAGATTTTTGGAGCAGCGACCCTTCGTACGCAAAGGCGGTCTCACGCCCAATCGCACTTGGGCCAAATACATCCGCGAGTCGCAGTGTAATAGGCGATCGTCATGATATAAGACGGCTAGATTTCAAGACGTCGCCATGAGCACCAAACAGGCGCATAGACCCAAACAGGAGCTGTAGCTTGCCCGATCTGACGACGTACATTTTTCGTAGAGCGTTTACCCCGTAAGTTTTTACTTGTTTAGATTTTAATGAATGTAGGTTTAGTGCGAACTTTAGGTTCACTCGATTAATGTGCTAAATTTGTGAAATTTATTATGTAAAACGAATGCTTCATGAGTAAAACTTTATTGTACGAATTGAAGTTTATAAATAACTGTTGAACAAAACATTCGAAATCGTGTCTTCTGAGACATCGAACGCGTGAATTGTTTATGAACTCGTCGCTATTTATTTATTAAGTACATTAAATTATGTCACAATTCAAAAGCGATCAACTAAATTATTACAATAAATACCATGATATTTTTGTAAAGCTAATAATGACTATCCAATTTTTAGGAAATATAATTTTATGCAAAAATTAATGTAAACATATGACTTGAATCAATTATTCAAAATCGAACAGTCGAAGTATTTGATTCTTGCCTTAATGTCACGGCCAGCCTTAATGTTAATGCCTTTTAATGATTACTTGTAAGCTCGTTTTTATTTCGTTCATTACATATCCCATTTAAAGTCTCTTTTGTGCCGTAGGAGCCTTTACAGTTCTAAAGAATACAATCGAAAAAATCAAAATCTCAATTCTTCTATAAAAAAAAAACTGTTTAAATGTTGACGAATAATAACGTATTAAGGATAAATCATATTTGCTGATTACTAACCTCAGTAATTGACAAATAAAAAAAGAGATTATTATAATTAAGACTAAGATAAAACGCTCTCAAATTGATTGAAATCTAGCCGAACGCTAAAGAGTAGTTGTAAGTTAATTTGAAAAGTATACTATTAATGAGCTATAAATTTTGTACTACCGAGCAATTTGTTGAGCCGGATGCAGAGCTACGATATGAACAATAAAGAGTTGATTTGTTACTTGTAAAATGATAAATGAACCCACATCGTACGTGCACACTTATAATGTCACTTCTCTCGTAGTTACGTCTTCAAGCTTATACAAACTTGCGCATTTGTTTACAATTTTTCAAAGAAAGTATTGTTAAATGTTACAAATTAAATTACGAAAAAAAGTATGGAACTGCAGAGCACTCGAGATTTCTGGATAAAACTCGAGTGTAAAACCGTATAAAGTGATATTTTTAGTCGTACGAAGTTTCGAATGTACGAACGAAACGTTTACCTTCGCGATTTGCTAACGTCGAGCGTAAGAAAGGCAATGAACAGTCAAATAGGCATTTATTCCGCAAAGTATAATTAGCTGCATGAAGGAAAGAAAAGCTGCGTTATCGCGAGATTGACCTTTTATGCGACAAGGCTATGCAAATACACATTAAAGGCAAACTGGCAGATGTAAGATCACGCAATTCCTTTCTCGGTACTATTCTTGTACATCTTCAAATGTAAAAGACTGTGTTTAATAAATGCGCCGCCATATCTTTCTTGTAAACATGAGTCGTTATTATTCAACCATTGCATCACATGATTCATTTTACAAAATAAATCTGTAAAAAAAAATCAAGATATAACTGGTAAAGCTAGGAATAGTTTATAAATTTTTGCGTGCATGAATGAAAGCCAACCGATCGGAAGTGATTGAAAGAGAACAAAATTACACGGTTGGATGAGTCAACGATTATGATTTTATTCAAGTTTGAACCTCATTTAACTTTTCGAGCTGTTAAACATTAACATTTCGGAGAGTGAACAAGAGCGCTCTCTTCCGTTATTTACAGGCAATGAATTCATATCTCTATCAGCGCTCTAAGATATGCCGTGCAGAGTTGGGCTAGAATCTTTCCTATTGATTCAGTGTACGCTCGGCTGAACTGGGGAATCGGGTCTTTGCAGTAACCCCCGTACACCCGAGCCGTTAAAAGCCTCTTTGAAAGCTTTGAAACGTTGACAATAAAACCAAGTCGACTGACGAGTAATCGATTATCGGAGCTTTGAATACTGAAGTGGTTTTATTGAAATCTTGGAGAGGGAGAGAGAGAGAGAGAGAGCGAGAGAGGGAAACTTTTATAATATAACTAATACTTTAGCCGCGCGCCATTCAGTCAGGATTTTTAGTTTTAAACTATCGTGAACCGTTTGATAATGGAGCTTTTTGCCGAATGAAAAAATTCCATTTACCCAAACTTTAATGATCAAAGAAAGTATATTTGTTCTTTTTTTTTCTTTTTGTATTTATAGTACGGTGCACAAACTACATTTTAAAGAGCATATTATTTGTTTTTAAATATATATTTACAGTGTATTACATTTTCATATTTCACAATGAGTTCACCATTCTAGATAAAATATGATTACATCTTTTTTAAAAGAAATGAAAAATGAAAAAGACATTACGAAATATGAATAATATTTCCTATCAGTATATTATCTCTATCTATATCTAATCTACCTGGCAAGTATCCGAAGAAACAATTAACAATCGAAAGCCTACGATAAACGAAATGTCAAAAAAACATTTTGTAAAGTGGCGTAATAAGCGGAGTATAAAAATCCTTTTAATCCATCTTTGATCTTAAAACAAATTTCAGCTGAAAATAAAATCATTTTTACTGACGGTATACGTTCAATACTAAAATTCTTGGCTTTTATAAACATTAGTTACAATTAAGAAACTTTATTAGAAAAATAAATTTTCGAAAAAAACCAACGCCATCCGATTAACTTATAAATACGATCATAAAATCAGAAACACCTACCGTAATCGCTTGAAAGAACAAAAATAATAAACAAGTATTCAAATCAACGTACACATTCCCTTCATAATTAAAGCTGCCTCAAGCCGTTTGACCTCTCCCGTCTCATAAGGTCATAACAAGGAAGTGTCCAAGTCTTTTTTTATCGCGTAAGCAACCTTGACGTCTTACCGGAATATAAGGAAAGGCGCGCAGGTAGCACACATAAGGATCAATAAAAGGGAAGAACGGTCGCGGGACTGCCGTCAGAAGCTATGCTTCTTTCGTATTAAAAAAAAGAACGTAAACTTAATTGTAACATTTATTGATTGTAGGAATGATAGCGGGCAATGAATTATGTTAAAATTGTAGATTGAAAATTAAAAATGAAAAGCGTGGGAAGCACTTCACTCTAGTTCGCGCGCATTAATTAATAATGAATAGTTATGACATTTATCTGTTTGAAAGTGATGTGCATGTAGATGTACACTTGGCTAGCATATATTCTTTCGGAACGTTTTCAAAATAAAAAAATGTCATTGGCTCTAACCTCTCAAAA
>JAWWMK010000008.1:11425145-11458767 GCA_035047105.1 Galeopsomyia nigrocyanea | reverse complement strand
GTAACTATTATGAGTAGGGAAAATCCCAAAATGTTTTTTGCAAATTAAGTGCATATAATTTAATTATTTAAAGCATGCAGCTTTTAACCTCTCAATTCCGTGAAAAATCCGTAAATTTACCGAATTTACCGTCAAGCTTTCTAACAGGGTATTCGCGAACTAAAATTGAGCATCGATAAGTTTTTTTCGTACAACATAGCAGGAAGTATATGAATGCCGATGACCTCGATTAGATTTACTTGACAATCAATATTTATAAATTTCACGGATTCATTTATTTTCGTCGCTTTGCGTTCAGTCAACATGGAAATTTCGAAATTGCGATAATAATTAAATGCAGCTCAATCGTTCGAAAAAATAAAAAAAACATGCTAGTAACCAAATAAAATGTTCTTCGGATATTCTTAGAATCTGATAATTGGCTTTAATGTTAAAAAGTTAAAAACAAAAAGCACAAACGAAATAATTTCACGCAAATTACACTAAATTATTTACTGATGACACTTGTGCTGATACGTATAAATTACGTCAATACCATCGTGGTGTTAAATATAAGGATGATAATTTATATGTAAGTTATACTCCTTGAAACTATTGGTTTGGGGCTTTCCATAAATGACGCAGCCACATTTTTGGCCATTTTGGACCCATCCTACCATCATGTAGTCTACAATAGTTTTTTGCTAAAATCCTGCATCCCCCTCCTTTGAAACTACAAAGCTTTTGAAAATTGTGAAAAACTTGTTAATAAAATAACCCATATTATATATTCCCTTTTTTGGTTTTTTATGCAACAACTCTTTCAGCTCCACTTCAGCATTAGTAGAAAATGCTTCTTTGTCATCTTTTAATCGGTTCCATAATTGATTAACACTAATCTGCAGTTTTTCTGCAGCGCGAACATTATCACTATAACAGCTCTTATAAGCATCATAGAATTTTTTATATAACGTCGTCATATTCACTTTATTACACTGCTTGCTTCAATAACTTTAAAACCTTATAATCGCCACAAAATCGCACACAGCCTGCACACTCGTTATGCCTCCGCTAACACCGAAGGTTCAGCCGATTTGACGACAAATGAAAAATTTCAAGTTTCAAAGTCGACAAATCGGCTGAACCTCCGGTGTAGCGGAGGCATAACTGTCCACCACGATACTGAACGAATATTTTTCATCGAACAAGCATGATGTGATTTAGACTCACTTGCGGAACCGATAAGTCCGGTGACGTGGACGGGCCTAGACAAAACAATCTACGAAGAGTGTGAATTTAAGAACCAAGATGACAAAGAGCAAGGAACTCGGCGTATGATTGTTTTATTCGGCTCAATCATAATATGCGCGCGCTAATTAGAATGGAAAAATAAAAAGCTACGTAGTACGGCCTAGACCCTCCCACCCCTACATGTAGCCATGCATAGTCTTAGATCAAACCCACCTATCCATCCAAATCGGCTAGGTGATTTATGGAAAACCCCTTTGCCCTACCACATACTTTCTCGAAAATCATTAATATTTTATTCCACTTCCCAAACTAGTTCAAAAACTTTTACTTTCGGAAGTAAGCAATAGTAACTCTTGCAGCTGTCAAATCGATACATCAAAGTACAATTAAATTTTCATCTGACGAGCACGGCACTCAATAAATTCCGTATCGCCAAGTAATTTTCTTGTACGCAACAGATCGCATAAACAAGTCGCGATCGATTCTCCCGATAATTCGAAAAATTACGTAAGTAATAACAAAATTGGAGACAAGTGTCGCGTTTGCTTGCGCCCTAGAACGAGATAACGTACTACACAATGTTTTACCCAGTCATAACATCACATAATTGCAATCAAAGCATCGCTTCGATTCGATTGAAGATACAGTCAATACGAAGCGTCTTAGAAAAAATTGAAGTTCAAACCGTAATTCAAAAAAATCGTCAAAAAAAAAAATGGGGCGACGCACCTTCGGGTAGCTTTCATCATCGACGATCGCCGACCTATTTTCCAAAGTCTCATCCGACATCAGGAAAATGAACATCGTCGATGTATCTGTGTGTGTGCAAGTACGTGCATAAGCGCAAAGAGAGCGCTTTGGCGATAAGCCGATTGTGTAGCATGGTAGTCGAGCGTGCGCGTGTGGGGTTGCTGGCTATACAGACGCGACGATAGCGACAAAGAGAGAGATAGAGATAGAAAGAGAGAGAGAGAGAGAGAGAGCGGCGAAGGAGTAGGGGGGGAGGGGTTGGCTGAATGAAGTGCCGGGACGCACCTCGTCGCGACGCACTTCGTCGACGCAGTCGACCCGACTCGGAACGCGCGAATAGCCCGCGACAACGACGAGCGACATATAAGCCACACACGATCGAAGATCACTTCATTTGAAAACGAACGAACGATTGCCGCTTCTCGCATCCCGAGAGTTTCGCCGATTTTCCAAGGAAAGACAAGGCTGTGATAATTATCTTGCCGAGGATTACTTTTTTTTTCGAGAAGCTCTTCAACGGTAAGTACAGGCTATTTTCGATTTTCATCTATTTTTTTTTGGACGTCAATTTGTGTCTTTTTCCGTGGTTCCTTGTAATTAGACGATGTCGCGGATTTTATTTATTTTTTTTTGTGACGGACCGTACCTTATTTTTTTGAAAAAACATAGTTTGACCGGGAGCTCTATTGTTTTCTTTTAGTCGATCCTCCTTGCTTGCTCAGAAACACAGAAGAAAATAATTGGACGGATGTAAGCTCTCGTTAATAAAAGACCTAAAGGATTCTATTTTCAAATTATTGTTTCAAAAAAAAAGAAGAAGATCGTAGGTGCCTCTCATCTCTTATACGAGGGAAAATCTTTGACGTAAGAAGTTTTCGTCATTGTAAAAAAAAAAAATTTTTTTTTATTTACGAGCCTTGATTATGCGTATAAATGATCGATTGATCGAACTACGCGAAATAATGGCGTGCGTATTACACGCCGAGAGCTTTATCGTTGACGTTTTCCTTAAATGAGTTAACGTTTGCACAAAAATACCCTTGGATGTTTATGCTTGTCGCCGATAACGTAGCTTAAAATATACTCCAGTGAAGCATTTACATATTGATAAATTGGTAAAAGAGAGAGAGAGGAAAAAAAAATGATATACAATTAATATTGAAATCGGCGTTAATAATTTGACGACAGACGCAAGCTACGCGCGAAAGAAAAAAAGTGAGGCGCGATAAGAACGAAGCGTACAAAGTGCTCGAGCGCGGTCGCTGCATCGATACATCGAAAGCTCTTCCTCCTCGTCATAAAAGAGAATGACTAATTGATGTACGTGTCGTGACCCAATCTTTATATGCAAAAGCTTGATTTATTTGACATAATCAATTACAATTCGAGACAATTAATATCCCTTCTAATACCGCGGCTTTTACGCGCGTTGGCGACATTTTTAATATATTGAAATTTCCATTTTTTTTTAAATTTCTTCGTCGAAACTCACCTCCGTTAAGGTAGCGTACTTTAATCAATGTAGCTTATACTACGCGCGGATATAAGCCGACGAAAATAATCCATTGTACGTTACGGACAAGCACTCATGTTGTACTAAAATAGAAAGCAAAAATGTGTTTTTTTTTATATATATATCTTACCCCCGTGTGACTGAAAAAACGTTTCTTATGGTACATTCAAGAACATGATCTGTGAAGAGGAAAATGATATTATTTTGACGTTAGAGCTTAGAAAAATATTCTAGTGTACATCTTCAGAAATATTCACGTTAAATAGAAACATTCAAATCTAATGAAAAATTTCCGATATCAGAATACAAAAACATCAGGGAAAAACCTGAAAGACGTTTCATTTCAAGAAACAACGAACAAATCACATGTAACTTCGTCGAAAAGACAAATAAAAAAATTAAAAAGAAGAATCCACGTGTCGGCAATCCTTACAGCGAGGTAGTTTAATTTTTCCCAACCGCCCACGAATCTCGCGTCTAAATATATAATGTAAAAAAATACTTCGCCGAAAGCATAAACAGCCAAGTGAAAAAAAAAAAAAATCGCAACGATCGACAACTTTTACAAACGTTCATAGCTTCGAACGATTAAAAAGAAATTGTCGTGGCGATGACGGCGGCGGCGCTTGATAGGCGCCAGGATCTCGTCTCCGCCGCAGCCGTCGCTCTCATGCAAGCCGCGCGCGCGACACATTCGAACGTCACGCGCTCACTGATAATGCACTTTTTCCCCATTTTTTTCTTTTATTCTTTTTTTTTTTTTTTTGCTTTCGCGTCTAAATCCAGCAATGTCAATGCGACATTTTGCAAAAGTACGCGATTGCGCGACAGAATTTAATGAGATTACATGTTGTGTTTTTTTAATTTAGACGCCAGCAGGGCAATTTCCAATCGAGAGATGTCTGGAGTTAAATTTTTTCTTTTTAATTTCTATTCGCTGTAACTGCAGTTTTTATCGAGAGATGCACTTTTTTTTTCCGAGGACGAATGATTTCGCGGTAATCTGCAAAAATCATCGGCGACATTGACCGTCGCCAAATGTCAACTTGTCGCAACGCAGGGAGAGAAAGTGTTATACGAGCATGAGCTGGCACCTTTGACACGAATATCACGATGAGTCATTTCGAAAGATTGCGTTGAACTTTGTTTCACAAATTAATTATTCGGTAATAAAGCGCGAATATATAAACAACATCGTGTGAAGCCGATAACCTTTTTCAGCGGAAATTGAAAGAGCATCCAAAAAATGTCACTACCTACATATGGGATAATCATTTCTACAATTAGCTGCACGCCCAATCTGGCAACATACATCCTAGATTCGCCCCGAATATAGACCGATACGAGGGATATTCGAATTAATCAGATGCTCACGAGGGAATGCCGTCGCGCACCCACGCATTCGCTCGAGTTCGATATCGCGTTTAGTCAAATTTTCATGCTTTAAATACTCTTGTCATCGAATTGATGTGCGTATAGTGTCTATTGACCTGTAATATATGTATTAATATCGTGTATGTGCCAACTTGTTTACTAGTAGTACTTGTTCAAAAAGCTGTTTGTTTGTCTCCGTTTAAAACTGCTTTCGTCACCACACACTTCTAATCGTGTGACATTCCCGATTGTTCTAGATAATACCAAAAATTTCACAACGCCACTTATAAATACTTTGTATATCGGCACTAATAATCGACGCTGTAGATTATTATTTAAAAAAAAAACAAGATATATAGAGAGACAATTAGAGCTACGGAAGACTTTTTTTTTTTAGAGCCTCTCGAGTGACTGAGCAAACAAAGCGAAGATTCTGATTTTATCAAACGTAGACGCGCGACTCCAATCATTCTCTTCGAGCGACGATAAGTATAGACAACAAAATACTCGACTTGAACGATCGGAAGTGTACAATTAGTAAGAGAATTCCATCATCAATTCGTGATGTAATAATAAAGGTGTATATAATCGATTACAATCATCAGGGCATTATCTCGGTCGCATTGTGCGACGAAAAATCCAAAGTTCAGCAACGACAGAGCCAAATGCATCCGGATATTGTTTGTTTTTTGTAAACAGTGCTAATGCCGAAACTATATCAGGCGAGACAAACGCGGCATAAATTGAAAAAAAATAAGTGGCAGTTATTTGCCGCGTGCTGAAATCGGACAAAAGAACGACCACTGCAATCAAGCTTCGAAAAACACAAAATGCATCGTTTGATTTCAGATTAGAATGACGACAATGAGTAGCAGTAAGGGAATGTATTTGAGCATATTGATGGTGATGATGATGACAATGTCGGTGTGCAACGGTGCGCCGTCGTTCAAGCCAAAATCCGAGTGGCCGTTGCGGGACGATGCAGGCGAGGAGGCTCCGGCGATTCTAACGTCGAATTGCGATCCTGTGACCGGTCGATGCTGGGAGTGGCTGCCACTTGGAGACACGCGACTCGATCAGTACGTCGTCGAGCAAGACGCAGAGTTCAACAGGTGAGAGCACAGACTTGTACAAGATATTTCGGCGTGTCTCCTGTTTCGTTTTGCTTTATCTCTTTGTCGCGTGGCTTTGACGCTGACATTGACTTGGTTTTTTTTTTGCGTGTTTTTTATTGGCTTTTTCCTTCTCGAGAAGCGCTGTCACGTTGCATCGAAGATTTTTCTATTTCATCCAATGAAGATATTTTCAGGACTGAAGCAAATAACGAATAATTACGCAATCAACGGTAAATTTAAGCAGACTCGGGTTAATAAAATTTCGTCAATCACGGCTATTGTTTCGCGATACTGCCTCGTGGCGTTTTACTGCTGCACGATACAGATACAGTATCACTGCAGAGCAATGTACAGGAAAAAAAAAATTAGATAGCACAGCTTGTAAATCGAGAATTATTAACTCGGATCGTATACTTTTTTTTTGCAATCGTCGCAATATCTTGGTTATTTAAGAATTTTCAAACGAAATTGAAAAAAAAATGCAATTCGATAAGCTGCGCGCAAAAATCAATTTATTGCACAAATCCAAATACTGAAATACGAATCGTGATTTTTCCAATCGAAAGTTGGTATTATTCGCGCGCGTTCCTATCGCTGACTCACGCGATTGAAAAATAAAACTACGAAAAGCTACCGTATAATAATACGAAGCGTCGAAACGTGCGGCTAAATCATATGTGAGTTCGCAACCCACGCGACAGAATCCATTAAGATCCATTAAATCAGTGATGCAGAGTTTAATTTTGGGCCACGGCATCACGAAAATATCAAATAAATCAGCCAAATGATTCTAAAAATGGCTTCTATTGTGATGAACATGACTATTATTAAAAAAAAAAATTTTTTTTTAAAACAATTCGGCCAAGGCTCGAGCGAAACATAAATGTTTTGAAGCAGAATATGAACGTCAGACTCCTTCGTTGAAATTCGAATGCCGAAGTGGGGGCTGCTAAAAATAATGAATTTGTTACCTCCAAATATTAAATTTTTACAAAACGGTCGTATAAATATTCAAAGTCGCGGGTTTTCTTCGAATTGCACAAAACACTGCAAGGTAACAGGTGTAGAGCTTCGCGGACAAGTGATCGAAAAAAAGGCAACAAATAAAAAAAAAGTCGTCGAGAGGCTCGTCACCTTTACGTAAAGGTAGCGTATACACGGATACACGTCAGGCGCATCGATTTCACGGATAATCCCCCTGATATACGTTTGTACGTGACGTTTCTCTCATTCATACTAACTCGCTCCCCTATGCTGTCAATCGAATTTACTCGCGTGTATAGACGTCGCCGCTGAATGAACCGTCCCTCGCTCGCATTGTTGCCTATCTCGAAATTACGAATAATTGACTATATGCTGTAACGTACTTGAGCGTTAATTTCTTTTTCTTTTTTTTTTTGTGATCCACTGCACGTGAAACTAGCTCGCATGTCTCGTTGGTTTTTGATGATGTGAATGTTTCGTTATTACATTGAACCGCTGGCATAATAGTTGAAGCGAAAGATTATATATGTACTGATCGTAAGCTCTTACATAGCAGTGGCGTCTGATAAACTAGCTATCGTAATTTATGATAAACATGCCGTCCGTGCGAAAACAATATTTAAAATAAAAACGAGTAAATGTCAAACGTCGGGTGACAATTTCTCCGGCATTCCATTTTTTTCACACTTCTCCATATCTGTTTGTCGTAAACAAAACGCCAAGTATGACTTTTCGGTGGATTTCCTACTCGATCGAGCACGAGAATAACGAGTGTGCATCAGATATGTACCAGATATGGAACCTGAGTATTTTATTTTATATATTTTTTTGCAGAGGACAACCAATTCACGTACGAGACGTCGATCAAGTAACGTCGGATTCTTGGACGCGAGATACGGCTCCAGTTTACGGACGACTAGCTAAGAAGGACGTGTTTATGTCGCGAGGATGGGGTGCCGGTGGTATGCCATTCTCCGTTCTCTACATGAGTCCGAGGGCTAGTCATCCACCACCTGGTGAGTAGCGCAACTATATTTGAATTGATTGTAACGAACTATTGTTTTGTATAATTAACTAAATCTACCGTTTCAGTAGTCAAGAAAAATAGTTTCTGGATATATCGAAAAGTTTTCATTAGAAATCCAAATCAATTGAATATACGATCTTCAAGAATTTATAACTCGTCCAAGTCATCTTCAAATTTTTGACTTTGGGAATTGTTCATTCGAAACTATACATTTTTTGAAATCAATCCAAATCCTATTTATAAAGCTTCAACGAATATTCTCGTACTGAAAAATATAAGCGACGACTGTGAACAATCGATTACTTTCTCTGAAGTTTGAAGTTTTGAATATTTAAATTTTAATTTGAAGGTACGGCGCAAGCAAAGGCACACAAAAGCAGTGATCCACCGAGAAAGACCGAAGAATCGTCGTCACCGTTGCCATTGGCAAGTCAACAGCAACAGCAGCAACAACAGCAGCAACAGTCGAACTATCGAGTATCTCTTCGAAACGGCGTTCACAGCTCGCAGCCACGACGTCACTACTCGATTATTCCTCAGCTGTTCATATCGTACGGTTGGGGTCCGTCCGGCAAGTAATGCAATTCCATCCCCTTTACCTTAATCTTACCGCCAACTTCAGTGTCAACATTACACGTCTGAGGCTGGCTCTTATCCCAATTCTAATCCTCAACGACCGAGCCAGGTTGCCAGGCGCCAATTTTTCACGAATTTATTCTATGTAATGTAATTAATATTACTCTCGAGACATTTAATACGACTAGTACAAAAAAATATAAATATAAATAATTTTTTTTCTCGAGTACTTTCAATCAACGAATCAATTAAGTATCATCGAAGAAAATCGACAGATGATGCGCTCGCTCCCTGACTTGGCCACAATTCCGATCTTGTGATTTTTTATTTTCACTCTCTCCCTCTCTCCTTTCCCCTTCTCGACAGTGATAAAGCAGTTTAAGTGTAATTTATCGTACGATTAGCAAATTGTTAAAATACATCGTACTCTCTCGATTATGACACTTGATATAGCACATAAGCGAGTAACTGAAAATTAATTGCTACTCCAATATTGTAGAATGAGGTTCTATCTCTTGATGGATAATAATTGATATCACTGTTGCTGTTATAGAAACACTGGGAACGCATTAATTATTAATCGGATTATTTATTTTTTTGACTGTGCGAATTTTAGAATTCTGTTTCGAAATATGTTATACAAATATATATATTATAATATACGCATCGTCTATATTTACTAGACCGCAGGTAAGGTTATTTTCAACGTTTTGGATCTTGAAAATTGTTTAGGCTTTTTAAATGTTTAGATATTTGTCTCTATGATAAACGTTCAGTATTATTCGCCTAAATGACAATTGTAGTGAATAATGTAGATATGTAAGCTAATCACGATTTAACAATCAAGTTGCAATTACAAATAAAAAAAAACAATTAAGCTCAAAGCGATTTGATGGTTCAAGACGTTGGAATAATTTGTCGCTTTGCAAGTGAAAGATGTTCGCCGTGTACGAGAAAAAAAGAAGCACCCTTTGTCGTAGCAAAGTTAGTAGATAGTTCAAACGAATGCAACCATTGTACTTAATTCCTTATAATTGATGCAAATAAAAAATAATAATAATAAAAAAAAAGATAAATAACACGAAGATGAGAACGAACGAACAAAGCTGCATGAAAATTAATTAAGTACGAAAAGAACGAACGGCAATTCGCGCAAACTCGCGCTTGTTTCCTCTCTTATCGATAGTGAATAGAAAGAAAATAAAGCATTATTTTAAAAAAAGATTTAAGATTGAAACAAACAAACAAAAAAAAAACAAAGCTTACTCACCGTTCATTTCCTTCATTGCCCTGATGAAATCCTGAGGATCCTTGAACGAGACGAAGCCGAAGCCCTTTGTCTTGTTGGTGCGTTTGTCTCGAACGACTTTGGCTCTCTGAAAGCTGGAATACTTGCCGAACACACGGACGAGCATCTCGTCGGTGACGTCGTTGCCCAGATCGCCGCAGAATATTCTAAAGTCATCTGCAATGAGACGCGTGAACGATTGAGGAAAACTGTCGCTTTTATGGCGCGCCCTCGTTTCTCCCCCCATGTCAGAGCGCAATAAGGAAACCTCCGTAAATATCAGCTCATTACAGTTTCACATAAATTTGGCGGAGCTAAGGATTTTCGTTGCTCTGGACTTTAGATTTCTAAATTTATTCATGGGGTAAAAACTATTTTAGAAAAACTTCGTTGACAAATAATTATTTTTCGATATTAATTGCTATGAAAAAAATTAATACTTAAAAAATTTAATAAGTTATATTAATGACAATCTTATAGTAATTTCGTTTCACTTTTCAATTTTTAACTTGCCAAAACTTGCAGATTCTTGACAATGAATAGGTCTACACTAGCATAAATTTTTGTAAATATAAAATCTGTAACTCACCATCATCCCATTCAAGTAGCGAAGAATCCTCCCACGTTTGTCCACCTGCTGTCCTAATTATTTTCTTATTCTTTTTGCCTTTACCTTTCGGATGCGACTCTTCAGCGCTAGCATTAGCCATAATTGAACTAGCTTTTCCTTGACTAATTGCTAACTCAGCAGCAGTACTTACACCTTTCACCTTTGGTTTTTTCTTAGAATCATCTTCAGGTATTTTGGTATTTATAATTTTCTCCATTATTTCTGGATGAATAATTGGAGTTACAGGAGTTGGTTCATAAGATTTAGGAGTAGCAGTTAGGATTGAATCTGCCATATTCGATATGAATGGAGTAGATATTTGTGCTGGTGATGAGTACGTTGAAATAGGAACTGTGTCTGCAAAATTATAAAAAACAAAAAATTTCAAATGTAATATAATCTAGGAAAAGGTAACCAAATAAATGTAATTCACTCACTCTGTCTGGCAACTTGTGGTGGAATCATCATTGGAGCTGGAGGAGGTGGAGGTGGTGGTGGTGGTGGTGGAAAACCCAGCATTGGAGGAAAAGCTAGTGACGCTGCTGTTGCTGCAGCTGCTAATGTTGTGACGCTAGCTGGTATGTCATGTTGCTCAAGTTGTCTTGCTACTTGGTTGTATGTATTTACTCCAATTACAGGTCTCCCCATAGAAGGAACCAACTGCCCCCCTATTTCGGCTTCAAACCTGTTAATGTATTAAAGATGTTAGACTACACTAAATGTATCTCATTCTGAGCATACTGGAGTAGCTGATTTACAACAAGAAAATAATTTCTTATCAGAAAATGACTTTACAGTAACTAGCAATGGCTTGGGCACATCAACAATTGGTAAAAAATTACTTTCTTTTGAATGCTTAAAAATTTGGAATGGTAATAATTATAGCTATTTTATCAATAGAAAGATTGTCAATTAGAAGAAAGCTAATTTTAAATAAATAATAAATAAATTTGATAAATAAATCAGTCAAAGAAACTTCTAGTATAAAGTAAAAAGAGGTTATGTACTTACCGACTCATCTCATCTTCCATTTGACGAAGCTTCATATTATCATTCATTGTGGCTAATAATTTGATTTACAGCCTTAAACTCTACTTAAAATAAATATGTATCACCTATACAATTGTCTATATCACGTTATTCTTGATAAATAACAGTGTCACTTATGTGTGTTGTCGTTGTGATTGTCTACAACTACAAGAGCACCTGCCATTGCCATTTTCTTTTGACAAATTATTGAGCTCACAATTATGCTTAATTAAATATCTTGAAAGTTTTATTATCTTGCTAATATTGCGCCCTTAATTTATTAAAAATATACCCTCGAATTCCACCTTGTTCACCTTGTTTCTCTGACTATTTCGTTTCGAAATAATAATGGCATGATGACTGCGATGAGCTGTGAAGATGGTGGCTTTGGTTTGGCGTCATTTCTCCAGTTTTGCCAACAGATGTAACTTTTTATCAATACATTATTATTTTATACTTATCGGATTACTGTTGAAATTCCGTTTTCATTGGCTCAATAATTCTACATTTTTTGTATTTCAATTAATTTAGTCAATGAATAATTCAATAATTTTTTCAATCAATTACATACAATAAAAATACAGTTTTTGAAAACAGTCTGGTAAACCTAAATAGGCTCACTTCGCTCGGCATCAGCTGATCAAACAGCAGACGTGTTATTTTGCAAAGTGGATGTAGCATCATGATGAGAACAACGCGAGTTATTTTTGTAAATTTCTTAGTTTTAAGTTTGTTTTCTAGTCATATCTTTGCAGAAAATGAAGAGGAATCGTCTTCGGATTTGTATGTTATCGAGGGAAAAGTTTTCCCCTGGGAAAATGCTGGAAGCACTAGGTGGCAACTAATGACTCATGTAATGGCTAACGGTGGGGAACATTATGGATTTTTAAGGTAAATAAATTATTGGCCACTGACAAACTTAGTTTGTAGGCTAAGGCTAATCCAACAGTAAAGATGTTCACATATTTGCTGCATGAAAAAAGTAGACATGTTTTTACGAAAATAAATCGAACATCTTGATAAAAGACTAACCTACAATTTTTAAATTAATTAAAAATTGATACAGGCTTATTTAATACAAGTGAATATTGCTTCTTGAACTTGACTACTCAAAGCCTTAGTACAGATGCTTTGCCAACATATTATCCATCATTTACATGATCGATAAAATTATAAATATATAACTGTACAGAATTTTTACAATTATTATGACTATTTTCAGGGAGGATGGCACATTTATTATATCAAATGTGCCTTCAGGATCATATATAGTGGAGGTAATTAATCCAAATTATGTCTACGAACCTGTCAGGGTAGAAATAAATTCCAAAGGAAAATTCAGAGCAAGGAAAGTGAATCTTATTCAGACCTCACAAGTTCTTCAAGTTCCATATCCATTAAAGATGAGGCCAGTACAGCCTTTCAAATATTTTCAACTTAGAGAGCAGTGGAGAATAACTGATTTTATTTTTAACCCAATGGTAATACATAAGTTCATAATATTTTCTTGTCATTTTTACAGTGTAATGGATTTTGAAATACTAATAATTTTTTCAGATTCTCATGATGATATTGCCACTTTTGTTGGTTATGGTATTACCAAAAATTATGAATGATCCAGAAACCAAGAAGGTATAATTCATTTCCAGTTACCAACTATATCGTTGTAATAAAACAGATATACAGCAATAATTTTTTTATTTTCAGGAAATGGAACAACTGAACAATCTGACGAATTACAATATGCCAGAGATGTCTGAGGTCATCACGCAATATTTCTCTGGTGGGGATAAGCAGAAAACCAAAGCAGTGAAAGCTGCAAAAAAGAGACAATGAAATTGAATTTTTTGTTTGATCTAGTTTAAAATTGATAATGGAATTCGATTTGCACAGGGAAAAAGTGTGTCAACTTGTGATTTTTACTTTGCAAAATAAGACTTTGATTCACTTTTCCATTTTTCTACAACTTATAATTCAAATAAGGAAAGAAGTATTTAAAAGTTACAATATTAATACAGCTAAATGTACATACGTTAACTTACACGCATACAAGAAACATGTAGTAAAAGTGTTGTAGCATAGCATACTTTTGATCTATTAATAATGTAGAACTTATGTGTATTTAAAAACTGTTTTTTTTGTAAAGCACAGTGACAGTACAAAGTTGCCTCTAGAAGCTAATGTAGAGTAGCAAGCTGTGATTGTTATCATTGTTTATTCCTATATAGTCTGAAGGACAAAAATAAAAGTTGCAATGCTTTGAAAAAAATCATTATCTAGGATCGTAATTTTTATTATTATTATGTATTCGATTTCTATCAACGTATAACTCAACTTTTTGTTTTTAAAAAACTTAAAATATTTTAGGATTGATTTTATTGTGTAATTTTGTTTTGTTCATTACGACGTGATTGAAAAATAAAAAAAGAATTGAGTAATTTAAACACAATTGTAATTCTTCAATTCACTCGTAAAATCTAACGACTAATAGATCGCAAGCGAAACTAGATATAATCAAAATGTTTGGTCTTTTCAAGGCAAATCGCGCATAATACAATGCTAATTCTCTCTACCGTTTAAGGAGCCGGCAGCTTGTACAAAGCCCACGAAGTACTAAAAAGAAGCCAACGAATCGAAAGCATAATAAGGCTCACGAGAGGAGCTGCTAAATGGCCAGCTATAAATTATTAGTTATTCAGATGAGAGCTGATCTGCCGCGGTGTTGGACACACACACACACACACGGCGAAAAAATAAGAATTTATCATGGCTTTTAAACAGGGTGGCGCGAACAGAAGAAGACGCTCGTTGTCGCAGGTAGATGCCGCCGCCGGGAAAGTCGACCACCCAAGGGGTGGAGATGCGCACCCACCGCGCGAGAACATCAAAGGATAACGTACCGACACATACGAGCGAGAGACTCGTTCCGTACAACACCTTTTGGCTTTTGCGATGTCCACTTATTTATATAGGCGCCGCGCGTATTTTCGTTGCGCTGTCGACGAGGCGCCTCTTTTAACGTCTTCTTTTTCACCGCGCCTCTCGCGATATATACTTGTTTTCGTTTGATCGTTTCTTTTACGATTTGCGCTGCTTTTAAGATAGAAAGCGAGGATGAGAACTTTTGCGCGCGCATTAAAATATTTTATCGCGAAAACCTTTATACTCGTGCTACTGTTAAGTATGTGCAGCGTACGATTTATCGAGAAAAATGCAAGTGTTATTTGCAATTTTTAAAAGGCAATTGTATGTACTTTACTTAAGAAGAGCTATCAAAGTTATAATTTGTGATATGGCTAAAAGCTCTCTGTGCAAATTATTTCGCTGTATTTGAAAAGAATTCTCAGAACTCGAGGTACAAATATTGTGGTACAATTTCGCAAAAAAATTTTGTAGCGTATATATAATATGAAATCAATCATGATGGCCAAATTCCAAATGCCAGCTCGATTTCATGTAGCAATCCATCGAATCAGTGATCTTCACTTTCCATCATCGCATACCGTAGAAGATATTTTCTTACTCTCAAGCAGCAGCAGCAGCGTCACGTTGGTATAACATACATAATATATATTTATATATTTACGCGACGAACCCACTTTTTCGGTGACGTATTAGTCACTTTGACTTCCTTTTCAGCTTTTTCGGAGCCAGCTCACGCGCCAGCTCTCGGCAAAAACTAAGTTAATCATCGAAGTAGCAGCGCGCGACGCGACAAGCAGCTGCTATTCGAAAATTAGCCTCGCTTAAAAAAAAAAGAAGAAGAAGAAGAGGGATAAATATACGGCGACCTCACGCGCCGATCGAAAGTCCCTCCGCTGATTCACGCGTTGCGCGCGACAAGTGTCTATATTGCCGCCAAGTAATAATCGGTACACACACGTTTAGATATCGCGCGCTCGCTCGTCGGGCTATAAGCCCACCAAAGAAGGACTAAATCTTCTTTTTGTGCTTTTGTGCGCGCTCAAAGGCGGCAAACGAGGCGACACTATACCGACGATATTTATCGCCTTTTATCGTCGCGCTGCGTGCGACTGCAGGACTAACTTGTCTCCAAGTGAGATGCCTATTATATGTGTAGTTGGGAGGATGGGGCGGCTTTTAAAAAGAAAGCTGTTTCTAAGATTTTCGATTTTTTTTTACTGCTTCGTATAACTTTATTTTGTTTCGTTGACTTTTGAATGATTTTTTTTTCTAATGTATTATGTAAAAGTGTTGTATTTTTCAAATCGTAAAAACTTTTTTAGCGAACTATGCAACGATTTTAACAATTCTGGTTTTTGATGTTGAATTAAAAAAAAAAGGTCAATTCAATAATTCACTTACACTGTGTTACAATTAGATCGAAGTTTCGTTACGTGCAAATCGTTCTCTAACCAACACCGAAACAAGAATTAAAAGGAAAAAAAAAGACTCGAAACAATTAATTCGACTCACAACTCCAAAACGCTCGCAAAACCCTTTCACTTTCTCGCCCATCCCGCCAAAAACTAGGCTATATACTCTCGGCGCGCAAAACTTTTATGAATGAAACGCGCACGTTGGAATGTCTGGCGTTCGATCTGATCATTCCCGCAAAAAAAGAAGAAAAAAGAACAGAAGCATCCGCGAGTTAAAGTATCCCACGGCCGGTGTATTATATAGCCCGCGGATATAAAACGCCAAGTAGTCACGTATAATATAAGTAGAGGCACGCGCTTTACTACCATCACCCGCTCACTTTTGCCGCGCGCACGGGAGAGAGAGCGAAAGATGCGATGATTCACCAGTCAGAGATGCGTGCACGCGGTTTTTCGGCTGCTGTTGCAGCCTCCCTACTTTTACCTCCGGTGCGGTTCCGGGAACAAGTCCGAAAGCTGTTATATACTCCCACTCGTTGGCCGATGATGATGATGATGACGCGCAACTAGCTCGCGTTTGTACACTCTATAACTCGAGTAACGTGTCTGTGGGAAATAACCGAGGTCGCGAGCATGCCGAGACTTTTAATCGTTTTTTTTTTTTTGCTTTTAAGGTATGTAGTTCTTGCGTCGGAGCCTTTATGACAGAATCACATGAAAATTTTTTATTCTTTTTAACAATATAAACTCGATTGCAAAATTAGGGTAGGGGTTTCCGAACTCAAAATTGAGAAAAAAAATTGTCAAAGTCAAAGTTCTATAACACGAGCTCTTATGAGAGGTTGGTTTATGACACACGATTTTTGGGTATTTAAACAAAATTATGAAGTAGATCTTTTCGAAAATATGATTTATATTCGTTAAAACACATGCAGAACTCGATTACTAAAAAAAATTGGAGTCACCGAAGTTTTTAAAGAATAATTTTCAATAATATACGCTAAAAATGGGGGTATTATGCGTCTGATGAAAAATTTCTTGTTTTATAAAGTCGTTTAACAATTTGAAAATTGATTTTTCTGCAAAAAAAAATCATACAGCTTTGTTTAGAATGAATCATTTTAGTCAAAATAATATCAATTTTTAATATATTTTTTAATGGGATTGATACCCTTCTTGATATATGGCACCAAACGCAAGAACTACCTTAATAATTGTATAAAGGTAACATGCGACGATGGGAATCTTATAGCCGTGTGCGCTCACGCGGGTGGACATTATACATATATAGTGTATGCAGGTACCGTTAGTTTCGCGGAATAGGAGCGAGTTATGAATGAGGCTGCATTCGAGAGCGCGAGCGCGCTTTTTTGGCATTCTTTTGAGACTTTGACCTTGTAACTCGCGGCTATATATCTATTGCCCAAGCGGTTTCGCTTTCAGTAGTAATAGGCAGTTTAGTCCGACCGTACGTGCGTTTAATTTTTAATTATTTTGTCGTCATATCATTCAACGCTTATGATTTTGTTTCGATTATTTTGAACGACTACTTCGATTGTTGAAATTTTTGTAGATCATATTTTATTTTTTAGACGACATTCAAATTATTTTTTATACTTGTTTTGTTATTTTTGGTGCTGTAACCGATGATAAGTTCATCGAATAATTATAGAAAACTTCAGAAATTTTAATTATACAAAATGACAATGATTGTTAAAAAGTGGCACAGCTATTACGAGGAAACTATTTTGGAAATCACTTTTACGATCGACAGAGCTAATTTTTAGTATCCAAAGGCAATTATCTGTATAAGCCGGCAAAGGACCACGACTCGTATCCTTCGATCGAAGGGGAGCATAAATCTAAGGACGTGTCTCGCGCGTGCACCTGCGCCCGCGGGTCCCCTCCTTAACAGACGTCCCACACAAACACATTATAACGGATGCAACAATAGTGAAATTCGTGGAGGAGGAAGAAGAAGAGCGGAGCCATGGTTTTCTCGGCAGCTTCTCGTTTCCGAGTAACTCCCCGCGATTATATCGACTCGTGAAAGGCGCCGAAAAATAAGAGCGGTAGAATATATATATATCCGACGGGCAGAGGAAGTCGGCAAGTATTACAAAAAGCTATATGGAGATCGATTGGCGGCTACGCGGCGTGTGTCCCCCATCGCCCAGGTGTATATCCGTTTGATCGTCGCGACACTATCATCCTTTTTTTTTTTTCGTGTATTATTCAAAACTTTTTGGAAAGGTAATGTATTGGCGCGCGTGCGACGTGTGTGTAACGCGATAGCTTTTAATTATGTTCAATTCGGCGCGGCGGATCTTTTTGTACTGTCACCGGATGCAGAGAATTATAAAGTGATTGCTTCTTTCACTTGGTGTGGTCCGCAACGGCAGCCAATGTTTATCTATGAAAAAGATGCCGTCGTCTGCCTTTTTTACATTTTTACGAGCTATCGATTATGAATGATTTTTTGATGTCGTTACAACATCTTTCAACGTCATTTGTGCAGGAAATTTGGAATTAAGACCGGAGATTCGAATGAAGTCTTCAATTCGTAGAAAAAAAAATAAAAATCTGTTGCGATGCGGTGCAAAAATTAAAATTAAACAACGATTTTATTTCACAAAATCGTTTCGAAAAAAAAAAACAATTTTTGGGATGATAATACCGCAAAAAAGTATTGCCACCATTTTTTTTCTCACTTTATAAATTATTATGTACAAGTAAATTGTTTGAATCTGCAATTATAAGCACTACATGTTTAAATCATAATTATATGAATTATTTTTTCTCATTGTTACAAAATGAATACAAACGTCAATCAAAATGAGTAAATGATAGTCTAATCATTTCCAGTTTACTAAAAGTACACTCTTAAAGTTTGGTGGTATATTCTAGATCAACCAAAGATGATCTGGATCGCTCAAGTTTCCATTATGGTAATCATCGTTTCCAATCATTGAATATCAAATGCCAGTTGTTGGTAAATATGTTTTTTTTATTAAGAATTTACAATAATAACTGTAAGTTTCAAAATAAGAAGTGTCATATTTTTATAATATTCTATTGTTGCTGTATCATGGCTCGTTTATCTACCTCAAGATCTAAAATTATAAATCTAATTGAAATTTAATATAAATAATCTTAAATTTGATAATAAATATCAATTCAATGTTTGATTTTTGTTAAATAACTATCAAAATATTTTACTTTTCATTTGGTAAGTTGAAGCTGACAATACAACAATTGAAAAATCTTGAAAGGTAATGATTTATGTGATGTGAACATTAAAAAGAAAAAGATGTTCGTACAAAATAATTCGTAAAAAATAATGTTACCACCTTTATTATCTTTATCATAAATTATTAAAGTATCTAATAAGGTGTAGTGTATACCTGCTAAAATAATTGAAGCCATTGCATATAAATTCAATTTTGGTAAATTAATTTTCAAGTATAAATCATACGGGGGAGAATCTGAAGAACCTTTGATGTTTACAAGACAAATTTACTGATTTGTGATTTGAGTGGAAAACACATTTAGTAGACAGACACCACTACATTATTATATTATTGTGATACATACGATATTTGTATAATATGTACTCTAGTAGGTATATTGTTAATTGTATCTATCTGTAAATATGTAGTCTAATTGTTAAGTAGCAAAACATTTTAATTTTTTTATTTTTGTGAAAACCAATGATGTTTGAACGGTTATCATTGGTTTTCTGAAATAGAGGGAGATATCTTGTCTCAAATATAACATCTTGTCAAAGTTTGATAGAACGCTAAATAATACTCTGAATTTCAAAACACCGATACGGAAATTTTACTGCCTTGATTTTGTTATTTGTTCTCCTAATCCTTTTAGTTTTAAGTAATGTACCCCCATATACGAAACAGGTTGAGCTGTAATTATCTATACATTTTGTTTGCTAAGGATTGATAATTCTAAATCTAAATCATTATGAAATTGTTTATAATCAATTTTTTCTAATTGAAATAGAAAGCAACAAAATTTTTGTTACGTATGCCTGTAAATACATACATAAAAGCATTTTGATAATATTAGCATATTTGTTAATAAATTGACAAGGAACTGAAATTATAAGAAAACATAATTTGGAAATGTACGATAAGATTTAATTAATTTTAATAATTCATTGAAGTTTTGGTAGAAAATATCGATAAAGATATTGACAAAAATCCATATAAATTTTGAAAGCATATTAAAATAAAGTTTTTACATGAATATTCGACGAGATAGGTAAAGGTTTTACCTGAAAATTGACTTCATTTGCTATGAATAAATGCCGAGTGTGAAAAATAAATCTTTTAATTATAACATACAGATATCCTTCTCGATCAAATAGAGAAGACTGTTATAAACGTCAACCAAATATTAAGATCTACGGCAAAAAAAAAACAAAATAAATAAACACCACTCCTACCTGATTCGCACCCATAATCAGCTCTCGATCGTCCCTCCTAAAGATAAACGATCGTCCAATTACATAACGAGCTAATATAAACGCGCGAAAGTCCTGTTTGTAACAATTCAACCTCGACGGATATACAATATTAAGACAGCCATCAGCTTTAGCTCAGCTCCGAGCAGTCAAACAAGCAGGCGGCTATCTTCATAAATCGCAGCCCCGAAAAAAGAAAAAAAAAGAAAGAGAAGCCCCACAAAGCCCCCGTTCGAAAAGAAGTGAGAGAAGTCAACTCCCACAATCGTCCCCACTTCGTGCGTCGAATCGAGCGAGCGCGACCAAAGCGTAAAAGAGACCAGAGAAATGAAGCTTCGACTCTCGGTCCCCGCGATCTTATTCAGTTTATAAAGCTGGCGTATAATCGGCGCGAGCTGCTTGTTGTCCCGCGCAAGCGAGCGAACGAGCGATCCGACGGTGAAACCAAAAAGTTTCTGAATGAACGGCCGTAAGCTGAGCACGTGGCCGCGCGGTTTTACTATAACACGGCGCGATTCGTCATAATACACTCAATCCCTAACTACCGGATGTAGAATTGAAATCTCAATACCATATACTTTTAATACTGTGCGAAGTTTGAGAGAGAGAGGGAAAATCGGAAAGTCCAACGGATGACTCGATTTCCCGGTATTAAGCGGTGGCCTGGCACATGTACGTGAATCATCCTCCCGCGCCGAACGGCGGCGACGCAGCCGCCGCCGGTTACTCTGCTGCTGCCGACCACTTCGAACTCATCAGTCCATCAGTAGTGCAGACTGCTTTAAGCGAACACTGCAGCTATAACGATCGTCATGTCGCTAATCGAACATGCAGCAGTCCCGATTTTGATCGGTTCTCCAATTTCGCCAGTCCACCAAGCTATCGTTGCCTGGTAAATTTCATCAAATTTTCTAGTGCAGTGCTTTTCTCTCACTCTCTTTGACGACGATTGTTGTAGTGTGTGATTGACAGTTTTTTTCAAACTTTTTTTTTTTCGGGGGAATGTGTGTTGTTCGCGATAACTTTTTTAAAGTGCAAGACTTTGAGTAAGTGTTATGAAAGCTCGAGTTTATTTCGATGTAGCAAACAGCAAAATGTGAATAAGGAAATACTGTAGCATATGGGATGATTGGTTTTGTATTATTATTATTGTTTTCTGGTTTTGTGACGACAGTCACAAATAATGGACTAAAAATAGCAAAATATATACTGGACTGAATCAACTGTGCACGATATTAAAAAAAAGAATTTTGGTTGCACAATAATATGCAATTAATTGAAATAAACGCTTAGTAATAGTGATTTAAAAAATCAAACTTATTTAATGCCTTTTACAAAAGTTTCAACAAATTACTTTGAAAATTGCTAACAAAATAGTGACAAATGTGATGCCAATAAATAACTGTTTTAAAAGTAATTCAAAGTGTCTATAATGAAATGATTTTCAATTATTTTAACGTTGATTTTGAACTATGATACACATAAAAATCTTGCCTTGCCACCCTTGCCTCATTGAATGAATTTTTGCTGTCAATTAAACAAAGTTCCAATAGTAAAAAAAAAATCTGAACGTTGTGAGCCTGTACGAAACGAATGTGAAAATGCACGAGCAGCAATAAATGCACCCAAAAAAGACTATAAAAGCTGAAAAACGAAAATGCATGTACTGTATCAGGAAACACGGTCGAGTTACACGTCGAGCTCGTCGTCGGACTCGTCGCCGCTGGTGGAGGCAGTGCTGGGCCTCGAGGAGTTGTACAGCAGCAGCGAGAGCGACGAGCGTTCGCCAGCCTGCTGTGGCAACAGCAGCAGCGACGAGTTGCAGCCGTCGGCCTCGAGGTTCGAGGCCCAGCTGAGGATCAGCGCGCTGCAGCGTCAGGACAGTGCCACCAGCAACGAGGATAATGATTCCGGTTCGCTGGGAATGGCAACGAGCGGAAGGACTGAGGACGATGAGGAAACTAGCAGCACTACTACCGCCAACACCGATTCTGCGGTCGAACCGGTCATGGTGCCGTCGGGTGAGTTTTCACGCTGTTTGCACTTGCGCGCTTTTTTGACAACTTGATCTTGCTGAGAGCGATCCATATATGTAACTCGACGGATTTTTTTTGCCAAGGGACTGCACATGTCGTGATACGGGGTAAAGTTTTAGCAAGTAAAGCTTGTTTTTAAGGGTACGTTCTGGTTTCAAGCTGCTTGGTTGTTTTTTTTTCTCAGGCACCTTGCGAGGGCAAATGATCTATGCGCTTGTGAGAAAAAAGAAACTTCCTGTTCGATGTGTAGATTGCAGCATAATTTTAATAAATGCACGTGGTATATTATTATATACAATGATTTGTAGTTTATGTTATTACCATATGCTAAATGCCATTCATGACCAAAAATTTTTTTTAAAACAATTTTTCAGATGTAAAATATAAAAAAACGAATATTTTATAAAGCTGTTCCAATAGAATAAAGTAAAAAATAAAAAAAAATACAATAATGTATATACATACTTGTGTAGGGCTTTCGTGTAGGGTTTATACTGACAACTGACATCCCCTTATGCCATCGCCTATTTCTAAAAATTTTTTTTTGGAGATTTCATATTAACTTATTTTTTATTTAACCGATGTTTTTTGTAATATTATGACTATGAAATGATACAAAATTGAAATTCTCGTGCAATGGTTTCAACATTATTAATAAAATATATGACAAATTCTAAAAAGAACTCGAAAAAGAAATACTTTTTAATTCATTTTAGAGGAAACTTTTAGGCATTATACTTACAAAAATTGATATTCAAAAATTCTTGAAGCCTCTATAGTTACAAATCTGAACTTAAATTTTGAAAATTCAAAATTTATACAATTTTTATGAAATATCGGTTCATTTGAAAAATGTATACCGCAAAGGGTTAATTATAGTCCTATTTGATGTGCAAGTGTGTAAATTATTTTTACTGCTAAAAAGCTTGTTTTATAATTAAAACAAGTTCTTACGTAGAAATAATCACAAAGAATCTATAGTTACTGCTGGCACTGTAGGTATATTATATAACACAGTTTTCCTCTGAAATATGTCAAGGTTGAAATATTTTAGATTCTCTTCAAAATTTGTTAAGATTACGAATTGATTAACAAACAACTGATTGTAAATACATATTCAAAAAAAAATCACAAATAACTCTTACTAAAATAATGAGTATAAGAAAGAAATTAAAAAAGTACTCAAAACTGAAAAAAAAAACATCTGTTCTATTTTGTCACTCAAAATTTGTCTTTGGCATTCGGCTCGTTCACAAAAATTTCCCAAATTTTTTTCCCCTCCAAATAGTCAATTTGTTTACAAAGTTGACTGCGCCTCCGAAATGTTATTTGCGACATGACTAATGGTTTTTAACGTACAGCATTTATTCGAAGAAACTATTATGAGTCTAAAATTAAAATTGGCTGCAAAGCTTCTAATTTTAACGTGCCTGTGAATGAATGAAACATACTCAAACGGTTTTCTGCGCTGCCTTGATTCATCGTTACGCTCTTTATTTTTTTCTTCTTCCTCTCTCTAGATACGCGTTTGTATTTCCATGAACAACTCGAGTAAATTTTACGACACACAGAGCTGTCAACTTAAACTACGAGATGGATTGGTCGTGTTAATAAACAATGTCACGCTGCTATATATCCAAACGCACATATCATTTAACTATACGGGAAGAGAGAAAAAAAAAAGATAGACATAGCAAAGTAAATTGCACATTGCCTCGTGGCTCTGACTCACCCCGCCAAAAAAAAAAAGAGCGTAAATATCAGGTTCGCGCACAGCCAGTACATATAAAAAAACCGTTTCACTAAAGTGTTACTCTCCCCTCGTTTGGTTTGTCAGATCCTCTGGAATGGAATGCGAGTCACGTGATTTCGTGGCTCGGGTGGTGCGCGAGGGCGTTCTCCCTGCGACCGGCACCGGACCCTCGAGCGCTCACCGGATGTTCAGGACGGGATATCCTCGATTGGAGTTTGGACAAGTGGCGGGAAAAGTTACCCGAGTCGGCTCGGGTTCTCGCTCGGCACCTTGGCTACCTCAGGCTTCAAGCCAGCGGACACAGCACCGAGGCGCTGCTGCAGGAAGAAAAGTCCGCCGGTGAGTCATACACAACAGACCCCAAGAGCCCGAGAGCAGGTATTATGCGGTCTGCTTCTACTTCTTCTTCTTCTTCTTCTTCTTCTTGGTCTTTTTCTTTTTGTTGTGTATAAGCGCACCTTTTGCATTCTTGATGCGCTTCGCAGGCTGTCCTCAACGAGAAGAGGGGGGAGACGTTTTAGCGGGAAGTCGTTTTGCCTTTTTAACTTTTCTCGGGAGGATCATGAGAATTCGATTGAACCGTTATGGAAATTTTTTGGAGCGGTAACTTTATTTTTGGGTTTTTGTTTTTGTTTTTTGAAGTAGATAAATTTATTTTGCCTGGAAATTATAGAACTTATTACGCTAGAATTACATAAATAATTTTCAATAGTGTCTGTTCACCATAAACAATTAAAAAATAATAAAATTTATTAGTTCGAATAATCATTTTTTTTATGATGAGTTATTGAGACCTTCATTATTTCATTTCTATTGGTCTCTAATGGCCTAGTTGTTGATGGAACTCTAAATAAATCAGTAATAAAAGAAATTTTGTTTCTAATGGAAAAATGTTGTTGAAAATGTGACAAAAATAATATGTTGAAAAAGTACCTGATTGGGAATTTTTATGTTCCATTATATAATTACATTGCACTCAAGAAAAATTCATTGAAAATTATTAGATATTATTGAAACCAAAAGTGATTCAGTTTTCATTAGGTTTCATTGATTTCCAATATACCATCAGTGTAGCAAGTGTATGCCAAAATGAAACAAGATGTTGTTTAATATTGTTGAATTTTTTTCGTAAAGCGATATTATTATATAAAGTGATTTACAAAAGTTCCAAATCATCAGGATTTTTCCAGCGCAAAAGTATAAATAAACAAATCATAAAAAAATACATTACGAAAGAATTTGAAGTATTTTTCAATAAAAGTCCGAATATGATTCATGAAAGCATGAATAATTAATCGAAACGAGTACGGCCTTACCATATTAAATACCAAACTATCTTTCCAATCAAACGAGATTTTGGCGTTTACTAGGAAAAATCAATTCTAAGAATTTCAAATCAAATAAATTGTCCTGGCGCCAATGTCAAATTAGCATCTTTACAGTAAATTTAAATTTAAAATTTTCCTTATTGCGAAGATCGCCACGAGCATTATTTTAATGTCAAAAGTGTTAAAAAGTAATAAATTGTCCGTTTCAAGACTCAATTCGCGCTAGACTTTCGATTTTTACACAACATTCCCTCTCTCTCTCTCTCTTCTTTTTTAGCCAAAGTCCCGTTATCTTTAGTTCGCGCTCGTCCGAATAAAAATCGCATTGAATGGCCTTGCTGCTGCACGTATGCCCGAGATTCTTGGAATCGATATACGTATATTAGGAAATTCCAGACAACTTTTAAAGTTTGGTAGTCTATTTGTTTCGCTTTAACAAACTCGCTTGCAAAAGATCTGCAAACATCACGCGTTGATTCGCGCCGAGACACGCGCGCGTGGGCATAAAAATTTCAAAAGATATTTGACGCATTTCTGCGAAAGGAGGATAATACCGGTTGAGAAGACTTTTCTTAGATTTTGATTGCGCAATGAAACTATCGGGACCGTATATACATATGCTCATCAGTTTTTTTTTTGTCATTCATATGACTTCTGTGTAATGTTATAAATCAGAATATTTCTAAGTCGTTATACAAGATCGATTGGCAAGAATAACATTTTTTTTTCTGCGGAATTAAGGACTTTCACTAAAATATAATTTCGATGACCATAAAGCGTGCACTGATAACCGTCATTATTCTTCAATTCCATTATGACTTTATTTTTTTAAATAATTTGAAATATCTTTGTTATAAGCATTACTGAAATATTATTCAATGTGATGAATTAATTGATTGATGAAATTTTATACTTGAAAGCGTTTCAAAGATTACACGCTCGTCAAGTTCACACTCTACAAGGGTACAATTGAACATTACACACGTATTCAAATCTGCTAACATGTAAAAATTTGATCGTAAGCTCGATACAAGCATGGCGCGTATCAAGAACCGCAACTTTGAAAACCAAGAAAGGTCGTAAAATCGCTTAATCCCATAAATATTCATCAACGCAAACAGTCGCGAAACAATAACACGGGAAGAAAAAAAAATTCGATTCGGCAACACACACACACACACACACGCAGTACACTGACCACCGCGTAAAGAAAAAAAAGAATCACGTACGCGTCTCTCACGACGTATATACACTGCACCATACGAGTATAAGCCTCCTGATAATCCAGTTCGTAAAACCAGAAGCCAAAAGAGAAAAAAGCCCTTTTGGCAGGTACAGTGAGAGAGAAAACGACACACGCCCGAAAAAAAAAGGTCGTCTAATGGGCCAAAGGGGGCTGCTGACCGGAAGAGGCTAACCGTTCCCCCCGGGGGTCGACAATTTAAACGCTCGCACGCGCGTTTTATATATATATCCGAGTCCGAATGCTGCTCCTCGCAGTCGATGTCCATTATCGATAAGACTTGGTGAAAAGTAAATATTGCGCCGATAATGGCCAACTTGACCGAGTCTCCGGAATTGGACGATAGATTTGGAAAGGAGATTAATTCGGAGCTCTTAGTCTCTCGTTGAGCGCTGATAGTCTTTTTTCCCACTTTTCACCCCTTGTGTATTTTTCAATTGGCTTCTTCGAAAAAAAAAAAAAAACAATATTGTAGAAAAAGCTAGAATGCTTTTGTTATCAATTTTTTTGTATAGATACATTAAAACAATTTAATATTGTCAACATTATCACATCTTGTTAATTAAAATCCATTTTTATTAACAAAAAGGTAACTTTTTTTTCTGCGTCAACTATTTTCTTATATCCACAAACTGTTTTCTTTATCAATTAATTCAAATCTCAATCATTTTATTGATGCCCCTTTCCTGTTAGTTATTTGTCATAAGCAAATGTATTCTTTATAACTGATTCGATGAAAATAATAATTGATTTGCTTAATCAAATATCGATTACATAAATTTACTTAAAAAATGAATTTGGCCTTTTCACTCTCTAGATTTTGAAACTTTTCAAAAGAATAAATTGAATAACCGTTATAATCTCAAAAGTCGTTCACTATTTAACTTTTTTCTTCTCTTCGCGCCAAGGCCGCGTTCCGCGAATTTTCGTTCTTTGTTGATGGTCTCTATCAATACGAAGAACTCTCAAGGTTTTTTTTTCTACTTGCTGACGTACAAAGTTGAAATTTACAGTTATACGCTGGCATTGCATTTTAATCGTTTGACCACATAGCAAATTTACATTTACACAAATCGATGGCAAAAAACAAAATTTTTTTTTTCATCCATACAATATATTCGTATATATACGAAAGACATTGAGCATCAATCGAATGTGAATGTAGTAAATCAAATCACGGCAGAAAACAATAAAAGTTACAGTAGCCTTCGCTTTTGTCGTTATCGTTTGAACCCCCTTGCGAGCGCATAAACGGGTAATCCAAAAAAGACTTCCTCCGTAATACTTCGGCAACTTTTTCACCATAAAATTAGAATTTCAGATTTATTGCTTTTCATATAAGAGCGTATCGCGCGCTCGCCGCCCCGGAATCTCATTCTTCAAACGTTATGTATATTTCATACATTTTTTTTTATGAATCGATCATTTATTACAGCGGTAATTAACTTTCGGAAATGTTATAAATTTGTGTTATTTTACAGTATAAAACAGCATTATTGGATTTAGGAAGTTAATTTTTATATATTTAATTTACAAAATATAATTTAAAAACTCCCGAGTACATATCTTACAAGATGTAGTTATAAAATTAGCCGGGAAAACATTTCAAAAGTCCGTTGTACGTCAAGGCGTCATTATACTCAACCCCATTCACATCCGACTGACAAAAACTTTATGACCAACCATATTTTGCAATTAATCACTATACACTGGACAATGTCCACACGCGGAACACCCCTTAAGGGATGCAAAGAAAAGAAAAGAAAAAAAAATTACGGTGTGGCGCGGGTATATACCTCGTCGAGTGGTGTTTCAAGCGTAAAATGTGCAATTTCCCACACGCAGCAGCAGGTCAAAGTTGAGACCGGCTGAAGACAAAATTAATGGGACCCCGACAAATTCGCGAGCGCATGTGGTGCGCGTGTAATACGCAGAGCAAGGTTTCTTGTTGCGTCGATTGACCGCATCGAAGGATCGCCATATATGAAGGGCCTCGAAATTCCGGAAAATCTAGCGCGAAATCGGCCCTGAGCAACTTTTGCATCTCGTCGTTTTTTTTTTAAAGGTTTAATTCCACGAAGCTGACCCTCTCGCAATCAAGGTGAAATTCCATCGAGGTTGTTGAAAAGAAATGAACGTGTGATATAATACAAAGTGAGAGGTATATATACCGGAACGGACCGTGAGAGAAAATTGAAATACCATTACGAATATGTAAGATCGAAATGCAAAAGGATCTTGTTTTTGACAACTGACAATGAGATTTTTATAAAAACAATTAATTTCCGCAACGTGCTTTACTGACAATGAATATTTATTCCCAAAGAACTCAATAATGTAATAATATCTCGACGAAAGCTCGCAACAGTGATACCCCTCTCAACTAAAAACAGCGCAGCAAAGAAAAAAGCCAAGCGTCGCGCGCGCTCAAGAAAGCTGCTGCTGAAGAGAAGAAAAAAAAACAGTGGCACGATAGCGAGTAATAGAAAGAAGAAAGCGCGTGCGAGAAAAAAAGAGTGCGAGAGAGAGAGGGAGAGTTGGTCGGAAAGCTTTGGTGGCGCGCAGAAACGGTGTGCGTTGGCAAGTTAAGCCCTGGGAGATATATAGCGGACCGTTTGAATAAGACTTGGCCTATAGTGTAGCATATAGTGGTGATGGTGGATACCCTCCCCGTTCCTCCTTTAGGGCCGTTTATTAAGCGAATCAGTGTTATCGCGGTGAGAGTCCTCATGAATAAGGCATCGAGAGTTCGCGCCCTTTCCGCTATACGCTCGCTTTCCGCGAGACACGAACGGGCCAAAGCTCCCCGTTCGCCGCGGGGCGCGGATATATTGTTTTCTTGATGAGCCACCCAGCGTATATAGCACCTACCCTCTCCCTCCACTTCCTCGACGCCCTCTTTCTGTGATTCTATATCTTATATGTCTGATGCTTCGATCGTCCAGTCATGCATCTGCTTATATTATATCTTGATATATCGATATTGATTGCCGCGATGGATCAAACGCTTTTGACGTGGTAAATCTTGGTGGACGACGAGTCAAGGGTGTAGTTATATAAAAATTGAAGGTCAAGTGAGTGCAAGTCGTGTTTACGGAATCGCAAAGTAATTCGCTGGTAAAAATATAGCTGATTGAAAAATAAAATTTATCAAAATTAGGAATCGTGCAAATTTTTTTGGGGTGTACACAAGCAAAAAATATTAAGTTATAAAAAGATTACTAATAGCGCGAAATGTAATTGGAGATGGACAAGGTGAATGAATGTTAAGTAAGAAAGTTTCTCATTGCATATATATATAGCGCCAATCTGTATAGGCGAGCCCCCCATTAAGGTGGCATATGCATGCATATACACAGAAACGATTAAGCAATAGGACACTAGCTGCAGTATAGAATCGTAGCACATTGGGCATTGTCCAGGGGTAAAAGACGTATGTGAAAACACGCGCGAGGGAAACATATACATATATATAAGAGAAAGGTGGAACAGGCAGTCCTTTACGGGACATCACACGGTGCGACGGCGACGGCGGCGGCCGGCGGCTCGCCCGAGCGAGGGGTTGAAGAATGGGGCGCTATACTAAAAGTGTGTGAGAGAGAGAGAGACTTAGGAGAGAGGGAGGGGGATGGCCGATAAGGTCTGAAATCACTCGGGGCTAAAGGTCGCTCAGTTACGTCCCGTCCACCAACTAGCTCTGCCTTTTGCTTCAACTCTGTCGTCTCTCTTTCTCGCGCGTTTATATATACGGCACATATATACCTCGAGCGCGACACTTTGCGACTTCCGCGGATCTTTGGCGCATGACGCCGCGCTTTGACTCGTGCATGGTGCCGTGTGACCGTGCTTATTCGCGATTTTTTTTTATTATTTTTGTTTTTATTTAATCGTATTTATTAATTAATTTTTTAAAAATAATTTTCTTTTAAATTACTTTGGTTAAACTTCTCTTTTCGTTAAACAGTTTGGAGTCGGAGATAATCTAAAATATAAGTTATCGTGTTAATTTTATTTACTAAATTAATTTCCTTAATTTGAAAAAGTTTATTATTTTTCTTGTATTTTAGTTTAATTCGTATTTAAAATTCTTTTTTATTTTTTTAATTTCAATAAATTTTAATTTAACTCGCGTTTTAATTCATTTTTTGTTTAATTTCAATAATTTAAAGCTTCAGTTAATTATAATTTGATTCAATAACTTATTTGCTTCAAAATTGCAGAACACGATCAGAAAACAATCAGTAAAAACGTGGCGTATTAGGACAAATCAAAAAGATTTTTCTACCTACGAATCGTGACACGATGATAATATAAAATTAAAAATGAATGTGAATTCCTATCGCTAAATTAAACTAAAAAAGGATTAAATCGAATAAGTAAAATTTTCACTAAAATTTCCGGTAAAATGCATAAAATAAAACGCTGAGTGACATAATATGCGACACGTAATTCTTACTTTAAACTTTCGGCCTCATGGGCCTTACAAAGTGAAGGACTAGTCCTTCAAGGAATCGAGTGATGTGGAGAATTCAGACTCATCCGCTGCACCTTCAACAGGATACTCGGCTACACCCTTCGGCGGCTGCTATTATTTACAACGGTACTTTCATATTTGTATGATATAGAAACCACTTTTCCTAGTATTTTCATGATATTCTGAATGATTTTATTTGTAAGAAAAAAATGATTTATTCTTTTTCAAAATAATCGTTTGAGCTTTCTTCAAAAGTTTAACCGTTGCGTGGAAAAAAACTCAATTTGAAGACCAAATTGAGTTCTTTTAACTGATTAGTTGTTCAATTGGCTTAAACTCGATTCAAAGATCTCATATACTTTTACTAAACTTCAATAACTTGAGAGCACTTGATGTTTTTAATGACCTCAAGTTGGTTTTCAAGTTCAAACTTCTGGCATGCCATGAAACGTCTGCATCGCGGTGTATCCAAAGAACCTCGCATGCGGTATATGAAATTTATATTCAGTTCAAGTAGTTTTATAAACACGCACGCCATGCACCATGCCGCAATCTCTTGACGACGAAAAGTATATAATTATAAAGTTTTATAACTCATGGGTTTTTCCCGGTAACGCATATACGAATCATCATTGACTTACATGAGTCACGCACAGTGTGAAAATTCCTTTATAAGCATTTTGATTGAAGATTCTACTTATAACAGTGAGTGTGTAAACAACTTTGAACCTGCTGGGAGATATTTTTATTTCAAAAAGCTTAAACAAAAAAAATGCCGCTGTTTTAGTATTACTGAGCTGCTCGGGGAAAAGAAGAAATTTATTATTTAAACTCGAGAGATTTTTATTATTTCAATTTTTGTGAAAATTTAAAGCCGTGAGTTGATATAAAAATAACGGAATCTGTTCAAAAGACTCAACAACTCAGCAATAAAATGTTGTGATAAGACATGTTCTGCAGAAAGATAAACTTGATAAAATAAATTTTATCGCTGTACAGTCATTCATTCGAGTTCAGTGTTGCTCAAAAATATAAAGTTGTAAAAAGTCGAGATCGAGATGATTGTATACACATTCGTTAAGCTATGTTACTCCGATGTTAAATTAACTGGTACTGGTGAATAATCTGTTGGTATAAATTTTCAGTCAAATGGAGAATTTTCATCAAATCATTGTTCATACAATTCTTGGGGCTGATTTAGTAAACGTTGTATTTGATTTCAGTTGTACCGTGATAAAACTTATAACTTTCTCACTGCAAATTCAATCTACAAATTGATTTTCCACGAACAAATCGAACACGCTTTCTATACTTATACACTCGCAGATGTTAATCGCAGGACTTTGAGATCAAAGCATTCGCAAATGACTTTGATTTATAAATAAGAAAAAAAAAAAGCAATGGCCGTTCCCCAGTCATTTTTCAGACATCGCAGCGATGGCTGACTAAGCAAAAGCGTAAATCAAAAGCACAAAAAAAAAGTCTAAGCTAACTCTTTCACAAGAAAATCTAAAAAAAAAGTTTCAACCGCAACAGCTTATTATAAGCATAGAAAGAGAGAAAATATGCGCGTAGTGAAAGGCGATTTACGTAAGCAATATGTACAAATTAAAAGATATCCATACGTCAACAATAAAGTCAATGAAAGTTGTATATATATCGCGCGAGTTGAAGAGTACGAGTCGATAAGATCGCTGAAAAAAAACATCTAAGAAGGAGAGAGGTGAAAGAGCGAGTGCTAAAATATCCCCTCTTATTTTGTGTTGATTACTATACAGAGAGGTTCGGCCTCCTGCAGCGCACGTGCTCGCTGATTGGCGGGGCGTCACAGTCGGGGGCGGGCGCCTCGCAGACGTCTGTCGGGGGCGGCCAGGTCCAGCTCTGGCAGTTCCTCCTGGAGCTGCTCGCCGATTCGTCCAACGCCTCGTGCATCGCGTGGGAGGGCTCCAACGGCGAGTTCAAACTCACCGACCCGGACGAGGTGGCAAGGCGATGGGGCGAGCGCAAGAGCAAACCCAACATGAACTACGACAAGCTCTCGCGAGCACTCAGGTAAATATATATATACGCATGCTCGTTGCTTTTTTTTTTGCTTTTCCACGCTTTCCTTTTAGAGTCTTTCATAGCCCAGAAAATGACACACTGCTTCTTTGATCGAATCTGATTTTAAATTAGGCCTGAAAAACGTCAGGCTTTTCGAAAGTTATTGAAAAACGTTCTTGTATATACGCATTAACAGTATATAGAAGTAGTCAAATCCTACTACTCAGAAAGATTGTGAATAAATCAACACTTTACTCTATTGTGTGCCTATGAACTACTACACGAATAAAACTGTAATGAGGTTGTGAAAAAAAAAAACAAATCAAAGTTTTGAAAATAATTTAGTAAGGAGTAGGGTAATGGCACTAGTTTTCGTCACCTTAAGGAATCAATGCTCTAGTTTCCGGCCACTTAAGCTGTATATAATTT